>SKCR01025372.1:0-380535 GCA_019454045.1 Zanthoxylum bungeanum
ACCTTCAAAATGATAACGCTTACTTGAATAAGATTTTGTATGTGCGTTTCTTAGTCCATTTCTAATCTAGTTTATCCGATGATAGATCATCCCAGGAACCACAAGTTTCACCAGCGAAGTGAAGAAAGGCTAGCGGAACTCCAAGACAGTGAGTGGACACAATTTTTCTTAAGTTGATTCATTTTAGAATAGTTTTGAATATCAGACTTACATTTTCTACATTTAGGGTGTTGGCCAACCTTGTTTTGCATTATATTGTAATTAAGCATGTTCCAAGAAATGTTTTAGAAAGAGATGTTTTCAAAAGCATGGTTTTATGTTTTTGAGGCATGGGGAAAAAACCCACCTCAGTATGTAACTTCATTCAGTTATGGAATTGACAGACAGAGAACATATGCACATGTAGAGGACTGGGGGGACGGCGATACGTAACGCCCCCAGATCCTAGTTTTAGAGCTTAGAGGGTAGCATAGATCTGCACCCCTAGTTCTAGTTTAGTGGATGGGGGGACGGCGATACGTAACGCCCCAAGACCACTAGTTTCAGGGACAAGAGTGGCATGCTTTAGGGGACGGCGATACGTAACGCCTCAAAGTCATGGTTTTGCATTCCTAGCTCTAGTTAGGCATATGGGGGATGACGATATGTAATGCCCCATACGTCAAGCTTTTCAGATACATACCAGTTTACATATATCAGATTTTCAGAAGCAGTTTTCAGATATCAGATTTTCAGAAAGATTAAGTTTTATGAAAGAGATTTCAGATAGGTTTTCTCTAAAATAGCTCAGAGTTTTCAGATAAGAAAAGTATTTTTCAGACAATTTGATTTTCTAAAAGGCCCTTGATTTTTGAATTAAAAGTTTTCATTATAGTATTTCAGTTTTTATCGTCCACTCACTTAGATCGTACGAAGATCTAACCCTTCACTCCTAGTTTTCTTGTTTTGTAGGTATCCTCGGAGGACGAGCTCGGGAGGACGGATATTGATGCAGTCACTAGGGTATGGAGTCCATCAGTCCAAGTCAGAAGAGTAAGAGTCCAGTCAGAGTCAAATAGAAGTCATGTATTAGTCTCTGATTATGGAATAATCATTGTAAAACTATGTGTTTTTATGTATACAATTATTGAAGTTAAGTTTGCATATTAAGTTATTAAGTAGGGCCACAGTCCCATACATAAGTTATAATTAGAGAAAATAGTAATATTGTGGTTTATAGTTAGAAAGACAGAAGCTTATGGGAATATTATGGCCTATTCCCTGCGGGTAATATCTCCGGATTTAAGATGTTACAAAGATGGTATCAGAGCATGGTCTAGGGAGTCAGTGATTGTAGTGGGTAGAGTGCTGGGGTCTTTTTTACACAGTATGTCTGGGATACCCGTATACAAGGCACTACCTCTCCAGTATCGGATTCTCGAGTACATCCTCAAAGTTCTATAGGCAGGTTAGTAACCCTTCTCAAACTATTCGATATATTAAATGCCTTCGATCTTATCGAGGCGGCGATTATATGAGTGGAGAGTTAATTGATTATTTAAAGGAGAATGAGATTCTCGCTCAATATACCCCTCCGGGTACTCCACAGCACAATGGAGTGTCAGAGAGGAGAAATCAGACATTATTAGATATGGTCTGATCGATGTTGAGTTATACAGATTTACCCTATTACTTACGGGGTTGTGCTATTTTAACTGTCACTCATCTCCCGAATAAGATTCCTTCTAAAGTTATTCCTATGACTCCGTATGAGATACGACAGGTAGGAAACCGAATTTAGTTATGTTAAGATTGTTGAGTGAGAAACGGATAAGCCGTGCGCAGCGGAACCCGCCCGAGATCAAATCCCAAGCGAATAATTTTTTTTTTTTTTTGGCAATTACAATAATAGTGAATAAAAAATTTTAATCACAAATTTAAAAATTCCAATGCATTAAAAAACCATTACCAATTTCTTATGCATTAAAATAATTACCATAAGCTCAATTAAAAATTCTACACACTTTAATTAATTTACCAACTCTTGAAAAATTAAAAATAAGCATCCATATTATTTTCAACACTTGAAAAATAATCCAAGCATACAAAATAATTTTCCAACACTTGAAAAATTAATCCAAGCTTACAAAATTAATATATCAATTATATACCAATTTTTATATACTTGAATGCTTCAATTCCTCACATACATGCTTCCAATTAATCCAACAAATCCACAACAATTTTCTCAACAAATAACATCAACAAATTGAACAATAAATTTACAAATTAAATATACCAACAATTGCTTTCAATCCTTGCCAATTTGTGAAGGGTTGCATCCAAGTCCTCCGAGCTTTGAACTCCTTCAAACTCCACCAAATTGAGCTCCTCAAGAACAAGTCTTGGTGATCAAAAGGTGGTTTGATCACTCAAGAATAGCAAAAAATCCTTTTCCCAAAATTCAACTCTTAAACCCTAGGAAAATCAAGCATCAAGAACACTAATTAGCCCTTAATACTTATGGATTAATTCCATGTTATTGATTAGTTTTTGGGTAATGATTTGGTGAGAATAATGGCTTGATTTTGGGAAGCCAAAATCATTTCTTTTCCTTGTTCTTTGTTCGGCAGAAAGCAGTGAGCAAAAAAAGGAAAAAAAAATGAATTTTGCTTTCTTTTTCTTATTCTTTTTAATTTCGGCAGTGAGTGGAGTTAAGTAAAAGTCAAAACCATTTTAGTCTCACCAAAAAATCCTACTGCTTCAACTTGTAGAGAATTTCTATTCCCTACTCGCTGTTGGATCTCTCCCGGCTTTAGTCTTCTAGTTTCTCTCATATCCTGCAACGTATTGCAGATATAAGAAGGACAAGCGGTGTCTAACACCCAAGTCGAACTAGAATCAAAAGCAAGTGTAATGTCAATAATAGGAAAACAAATACTTGAGGGCTCTATCTTCAAAGAAGCTAAATATATTGGACAATTGCATTTCCATTGTCCAAGCATGTCGCAGTGGAAACATTTTCCTTTTGCAACATCTGTCTTCACCTTTGGCTTAGAAACCCCTGCGGAAGCAACCTTTGGAGCTTTACCTTTAACTTTCTTCTTCTTTTTCTGTTTCTTCCCAGCCGGCTTTTGAGAAGCCTGAGAAGGTCCAGAAGAAGAACCACCAGTGACCATGAAAGCAGAACTATTTTTATTCATGTCATCTTGAGCCGTCAGCAACATATTTTGCAACTCAGAATAAGTGGGAGGCATCTTATGCATGTTAAAGTTAATGATAAAGTCCTTGAAAGACTTGGGAAGAGATTCGAGAATCAACCTATTCCCGAGGCGATTGTCAATAGGAATATCCATCCTTTCGAGTTCTTCCACACAATTTATTAGTTTCATCACATGTGGGCTAACAGGTTTTCCCTCTGGGAGGAAAATGTGAAAACACTCGACAGCCACCTGATGCATCTCTACCTGTGGTCAATCACTGAATAGTTCTTTCATATGTAACAAGATGGATCCGGAATCAAGCATCGGCATGTACTTCCTCTGTAATTCCGGTACCAATGATCCCAAGATGTATGACCGGACTTTCCGATCAGCATCCTTCCATCTCTTGAACGTCTTACGTTCTTCATGTGAAGCGTCATCTGAAACCCTTGCGGGCATTGGACGATATAGAACATATTCAAGTTGCTCCGCTTGGCAAAGAATCCGGAGATTCATGAGCCAAAAAAGCACCCTGGAGCTTATGCGTATCAAGTATACGCGAAAGCGGGTTCGAAACAAACATTTGTCTACACAAGGATAAAATAAAGCAGAAAATAATATTTAAATATCATGATAAAAACACTAAATAGAATATGGATTTACTTTTTCTATAAAGTTCCCTCGCATTGTTTTACATATTCTTTATAAACTCTACAAAACAAGAATACGGAAATTTAACTCTTAAATCTCACAATGCAAAGTAGATCCTTCTTGACATTTACGCAAATCTCACGATTTAGCAATATTGACCTTTGTAAATTTGAGAAGGTAGACAACTATTGTCAATTGCATTTCATGCAACTCTTACATTCGGTCCTAAATCGAATCTCATCCTCACGCTTTAGCAATATTGGATAGTTCAATTTTTAGATCAACTTGCCTATTGCCAAAAGTAAGATACTAATATTAACCTCACGCTTTAGCAATATTGGATAATACTTTCTCTTAAATTCGACTCATCTCATGCTTAACCAGAATAGTATAAAACATTATAACCAATCCCTCACGCTTTAGCAATATTGCAAAAAATCACAATGATTTCACTAACACCGTATAGACAAGCCGGACCATGTCATATTTTCAACTAAAATAATGACACTTAATGATCTAGCGTAGAGATTTTTCCAAAGTCAAATGCATACAAATATATAAAATATATGCATGTCCAAAAATGCCTAAAACATGTAATTCACAATTAAATGTATGCATTGGCATTTTATAACATTGAGAAAAATTGTAAGGAACATGAACAATTAGAAGCACGTATTGCTCTGATACCTCTTATTAAGTGGGGAACGGATAAGCCGTGCGCAGCGGAACCCGCCCGAGATCAAATCCCCAGCAAATAAATTTTTTTTTTTTTTGGCAATTACAATAATAGTGAATAAAAATTTTTAATCACAAATTTAAAAATTCCAATGCACTAAAAAACCATTACCAATTTTTTATGCATTAAAATAATTACCATAAGCTCAATTAAAAATTCTACACACTTTAATTAATTTACCAACTCTTGACAAATTAAAAATAAGCATCCATATTATTTTCAACACTTGAAAAATAATCCAAGCATACAAAATAATTTTCCAACACTTGAAAAATTAATCTAAGCGTACAAAATTAATATATCAATTATATACCAATTTTTATATACTTGAATGCTTCAATTCCTCACATACATGCTTCCAATTAATCCAACAAATCCACAACAATTTTCTCAACAAATAACATCAACAAATTGAACAATAAATTTACAAATTAAATTTACCAACAATTGCTTTCAATCCTTGCCAATTTGTGATGGGTTGCATCCAAGCTTTACCAAGTCCTCCGAGCTTTGAACTCCTTCAAACTCCACCAAATTGAGCTCCTCAAGAACAAGTCTTGGTGATCAAAAGGTGGTTTGATCACTCAAGAATAACAACCAACTTTTCCCAAAATTCAACTCTTAAACCCTAGGAAAATCAAGCATCAAGAACACTAATTAACCCTTAACACTTAGGGATTAATTCCATGTTATTGATTAGTTTTTGGGTAATGATTTGGTGAGAATAATGGCTTGAGTTTTGGAAGCCAAAATCACTTCTTTTCCTTGTTCTTTGTTCGGCAGAAAGCAGTGAGCAAAAAAAGGAAAAAAATGAATTTTGCTTTCTTTTTCTTGTTCTTTTTAATTTCGGCAGTGAGTGGAGTTAAGTAAAAGTCAAAACCATTTTTTTTTTGATTTTATTAAAATTTAATTAAAGAAAACAAACTCAAGCCATATAATTTAATCATGGTTTAAGGGAATATTTTCCCTACACCACATATATCAAAAAGCAACTTAACCATAGTTAAAATTAATTAATCTCACCAACTTAGTAACTTAGTTACAATTGAATGAATTAGTTACTTTAACCAAAAATGTTCAATAACTTTAACTTAGTTACTTTAATTAATTAAAACATTTATTTGTATAAACTAAGTAATTGATTTTGTATATTAATTTAACAATTAAATTAATTCACAAAATAATTACTAATTTAATGTAAATCAAATTTACATTTATTATACAATAAAATTATATCAACTCTTGATATAAAATTAATTAATTCAATTCATATCATGAATTATCGGATTAAACAATTTAATCATAAATACCAAAAAATACTTTGTCAACATTTGACGAGAAGTTGCCCTAGTGCTCAACGAGTAAACTCAATATAATGGAACTTTCTAGGCTCACGTTCGGTTGTTACGTATATATATACATATAGGGGTGTTCACGGGTCGGGTCGGGTCGGGTTTTAAAAATTTTTTTTTGACCCGATCAGGTCGGGTCAATCTGGTCCTTCGACCCGCGACCCGAAATTTGAGAAGTCGACCCGCGCGGGTCGGGTCAGATCGGGTCGGGTCGGGTCAACATAATATGCAGTAAATATAATATATATATTTTTTTTAAACAAAATTTCATAAGGTTGTCAGTAGCTTCATTGGCAAAGTGTTTGAATTAAACCCCCTGAAGAGCATGTGAGGAGATTGCCAACCGAGCTACAATTGTTTCTTGTTAAATTTGTATCATACAAAATATATATATTATAATTGTAATATTATTTACTTCGGGTCGGGTCGGGTCAGACCCGAATTTTCTTCCCGAAACCCGTGACCCGATCCGATATTTCGGGTCGGGTTCGGGTTGACCCGAAAATAAATTTTAAATTTGATAAACCCGACCGGGTCGGGTCGGGTTGGGTCATTGCGGGTCGGGTCGGGTCGCGGGTCGACCCGACCCTATGAACACCCCTATATACATATATATCTCATATATTTGTATACATATTTCATGAAGGCCTGTCCACCTACAAATCATGACTAAACAACACGACACGTCGAACCATACAAGTCGAGGTTAAAACGCTAATGTATAATCTCTTCGTCATTACCATTTCCAATTGAGTAAGGTTATAGATTTACTGTCAAAACCTTATCTACTCAATATAAACTAACCTTTCAAAATTATATTCCATTAATAAATAATATATGTGAAACTCTTTTCAATATTATTTATAATGTCAAAGAAATAATTTCTTCGATGAACTCTCGGCCGAAAGATTTCCGGAATATATTCTGAAAAATATCTGGAAATATAATCCAACCATATGGACTGACGAATCCTCATATTAACACACACGATCTTCGCGAGCATCGGTCTATACCTAACAGACATCGAGCAGTCAGACCATGAAAGGTCTCTGACATGCATGGTATCAGGCATAGAGGATCACTCACAAGACCACCGTGGTGTCTCAAGTCAAAGGATGACAATAACTACTCAACTCGAAAAGATAACTATTGACAGTTTTATGAAATATCTATTAGTCATCTTTTATTAGTTTGTTCGATACTCATTCAACTAATGAATATCTGCATTTCTATACGAACTTTCGCTAAGCTCACAGTCTATTGAGACAAACCATATGTCCATTACATATATAGACAATGCACTAGTCTTACCAATATAATGACCGACCATGTCAATATATCTAGACCAGGAATAATTTATATTCGAGAGAATGCGTGATATTTCTCAACACCATTTGCAACTCTTGTAACTATATCACCATATGTTTTAACTCTCGGGTCTTTACTAAATTCATATAAGGTTCCGATTGAAACTCGAAATCTTTAACTCTTAGAGTAATCTAACTCTTAGATTTACAATATATAAATAAAGTAAGAGTTCTACCATATATTTAAATAAATAACCATGATAAAATAAATATTATATTGCATAAATATCAAATATTCATACAAAAGGTGAATGGCGCTCGATCGCCATTTCCAACAAAGATTTGGGGCTGTCCTGCATACGTCAAGATGGCTCATCAGAATAAGCTTTTTCCTCGAGGGAAAAAGTTTATGTTTGTTGGATATCCTTCAAATATGAAAAGATATTTATTCTATCATACCGAGTATCGAAATATGTTCATAGCTCGCTTCATAAAATTTCTAGAGATAGAATGTTTATCTGAAGGTGGTGATCATAGACAGGTTGAACTGGATAAAGTACAATCTGAGATCAACGAACCAACGGAGGTGTAAAGACCAGGGATGCCAACTACTGTTTCACTGTGAGACGAGTGTGGTAAAATTCAAACCATGATTGGAAACATATGCTCTCGTGAGATGACTATCGTTAGATTCTTCGAGAATTCGATATTAGATGATATGATGTTCCACTTCGGACAGCCTATGGTATTTGCGCCGTAACTTTTTCATACGAACTCTGATTTTAGAAATTTTATATCGTCGAAAAGCTGGGATCGAGATCTACGACTTTCACGTACATTTTTCTAAATTTGGAACAGATTGAGTCAAAAATGCAGAAAAAAATCTGGATAAATTGTACTTGGGGGGCCATTCTAGAAAAGTCTCAAAGTATCTACCAATTTCCAAACTTTTCTCTACTTTTGCCAATTTCAAACAAGTCCAAGTATAAAAAGGGTTTAATATTTACCATTTCACAAAATTTAGAAAAGAAAGAGAAGTGAAAACATAGAAGGGAAATGAAGAAGAAAAGAAGAAGAAAAGGAAGAGAAGAAGAGAAAGAAAATTGAGAAAAAGAGAGAGGATGAAGCAAGGAAGATCATTGTCAACCATGGAAGACTTGGAGGATGGACAAAATCAAGCAAAGAAGAGGTAAGATCAACTTGACCCAAATTGTTATCTTTAGAGTTTTGATGATTATAGTAAGTTGATTGACTTAGAAGTGATGATAAATGAATGATGGTTATGCTAAGAAGAGGGTGATTGTAGAAAATCCCCAATTTGTTAAGTTTAGAAAATAAGATTAAGAATAGATGTTAGGTTGGATATGACTTGGCATTGAGAATGATGTTGATTGTATGTTGGAGATTGGTGATGTTTTGATTGGTTTTTGAGGCTATATCGTTGTGTGGATTGTATTGGGGAAAGTATTGGACAAATTAAGAATGAAAGAATGAGTTTAAGCCCAAAAATTGGTCGTGCATTGTGACGCCCAGAGCAAATGTTTGGACATGCTACTGGATGATATGCGTCGCGACGCGCAATGTCTTGCGTCGTAACGCGTGGTCAAAAATTTGTCCAATTCAGTTTCACACCATCTCAATTTCACCCGAACGTGTTAGGGGCTACCCTATAAGTCCCGTATCAACTCGTATATTTTTGATACATAATGATATCTGTACAATACCTTCAGAATGATAACGCTTACTTGAATATGATTCCGTAAGTGCGTTTCTTAGAAAATTTCTAATCTAGTTTATCCGATGATAGATCATCGCAGAAACCAAAAGTTTCACCAGCGAAGTGAAGAAAGGCTAGCGGAACTCCAAGATAGTGAGTGGACACATTTTTTCTAAGCTGATTCATTTTATAATAGTTTTGAATATCAGACTTATATTTTCCTCGTTTAGGGCGTTAGCTACCCTTGTTTTGCATTATATTGTACTTAAGCATTTTCCGAGAAATATTTTGGAAAGAGATGTTTTCAAAAGCATGGTTTTATGTTTTCGAGGCATGGGGGAAAAATTCACCTCAATATGTAACTTCATTTAGTTATGGAATTGACGGACATAGAACATGTGCACATGTAGAGGACTGGGGGGACGGAGATACGTAACACCCTTAGATCCTAGTTTCATGACTATGTATGATAGATGCCCTCAGATCATATTTTCAGAGCTTGGAGGGTAGCATAGATCCACACCCCCAGTTCTAGTTCATTGGCTTGGGGGACGGTGATACATAACACCCCAAGACCAATAATTTCAGGGACACGAGTGTCATTCTTTAGGGGACGACGATACGTAACGCTCCAAAGTCATGATTTTGTATTCCTGGCTCTAGTTATACGTATGTGGGTACGATGATACGTAACACCCCCATACAAGGGTCAACAACGGATTCCACCATAGAGGCAAAATATATTGTAGCTTCTGAAGCTACAAAGGAAGCTGTATGGGTTAGGAACTTTATCACATAATTGGGAGTAGTCCAAAGTATCGAGAATCTGATTCCGTTATTCTGTGATAATACTGGAGCCATTGAGCAAGCAAATGAACCAAGGGCGCATCAGAAGTCGAAGAATGTGGAATGAAAGTACCACATCATTCGAGAGATTGTGTTGCGGGGAAATTATCGTGTGCAAGGTACCGATTTAAGATAAAACAACAGACCCGTTTACCAATGCCATTCCTCCAAAACTATTTGATAAACATGTGGAGTCGATGGGTATTAGATACAATCTATATTAGCACTAGACCAAGTAGGAGAATTTATTAGGGTTGGTGCTCAGAGCGCCAAATTTATTATGTATTTCTCTTTAAATACTTATGTAATATTTTATTATGAATAAAATAAACAGTTTCTATTGTATAACATCTCTTTTTATATAGTAAAGACGTAATAGACCTTAGAATGATTAGTTATGATAATGTTTCAAAAGCATCGCAACTGACATTGAATTGTATCATGACGTTGTCATTCTTAGACAGTTCTTGGTCATGGTTTACAATACTTGGTCAGTAAAGTAAACCTGTTGAGACTGGTATATGTCGTATATTAGAATCTAGGATTCCAATGGTTTCTCAATGAACCATAAGTCTTGGAGACTCGTATAGATTTGTAGGTGTTTATAGCAGATAAACATTGAACGACTCACCGAAGATTCTTAATGGATGGTACACCAATGTCAATAAGAATCTTCTCGGTTTGAGTGAGTATAGTGATTCTTTGACTTGAGATGCCACTGTGGATATATGAGTTATCCTCCACACTTAGATGGCAGTCACGTCACCAATCTATTAAGATTATACCTCCGCCTATTCTTTGGGTGTTGACTGATACTCAGGATATCCTGTGTGTATCAAGAAAGGATCTGTCAATTATGTGTACAAAGCATATGTATTCAATATGGAATTAGAAATCTGTTAAATCCATGGGCCTGTGGTAGACTGTAGAAGTGAGTTCTAAGTGTTATTAAGAGATTGCTAATAGAAACATCGATGTGATTATATCTATAGATATTTGACGTTTATATCTATATCTTTGGAATAATCCAGATACCTGTGACGGAGGGATTATACTTATGTAATAACCTCGACCTGTATGGTTCAGAGAGTTTATCTGTGTTCGTCATAATTTACGGGTGGGTAGATTATGGACACGAAATTGGATTTCGTGATGGATATACCTGAACTTAGAGAGTCTCACTAATGAAATATAATCTTAGAGCACTAGGGTAACTTTTATGAATAATACTAATTATTTATAAGTCGTTTAACTGTTAAACGAAAATACATGCAGATAGGATCTTTTGGTCATTTCCTAATTAATGTGCATTTGTATTTAATATTTGATTTTATTAAATACGCATTAATTAAATGTCAAATTGTGTTATTTTACATATATCATTGATATATGTATTTTGATTATTTAATGTCAATATAATACATATATTTAAGATATTTGTATTTAATTATTTAAATATTAAGTGGTTAAAATAATTAAATTGAAAATATCTTTTACCATGATTAGGTTAGCAAATGGCCTTCAATGATTAGATACACTTGTTGGTTTTCATTAAATGATTTAATGATCAAATACCAAAAAGTCAAGTATATCATTTCCATTTAATTAATTGAAACAAAAATGAAAATATCTTGTATTTGTTTTTCCTTCTAGTTTCGGCCAAATGGGAAAATATATAAGATTTTTGTTTCATTTTTGTTTTCATAACAACAAGTTACCAAAATCAATAACAAAGAGAGTTGAGAGAAAAATTGAAGAAGAAAGAAAAACGTAAGCCAAATATCAAGATTTTGTAAGTATTTCTTATTATCTCCAACTAAGAAATTGTTTCTATCATTCTTAACTTCAATATGTGTTGCCATAATGTTGTCTCTACTTTTTTTAGTTTGTAATTAAGTGGTTGGTAACTTGTTTGAAAGATATGAGCATGTGTGATAATAAAGAAAGCATGAAATTAGTTCATTAGCTCTCTTTTGATCATTTGATGATCAAGTTGCCATTCTAGAGTTGTCAGGCCACTCATTGCTGACCTATAATTATTCTTGTGTTATTTCAAAGTGGTGAGACTTGTTTGGTGTTGTGAAGATTGAATTAAAATATTGAATTTGATTAATTTGGTGTAATTTATTCAATTGAAGAATTTATAAAATTAGGATTCTTAACCTTTCCAAATTTGGGGTTTTTCATGTATGTGTTGTGTATTGATGTATATATGATATATATTACTTTTAGTGATGATTGGATTTGATCTTGACTTGTTTTGAACAAGATTGGACTAAATTTTAAAACCTGGAAAATTCTCGGTCCAATTCGGCAAGTACACAAATTTGGAAATTTTGTTGTGACTTGTATTCTTTACAAAAATTCAGTCCAATTCATGTTTTTGAAGTCCTTCTTTTGCGAATTTCAAAAAGTATTCAACATGAAAAATATTTGTCTCAGAAAAATGAGTCTGATGGTTTAAGAATCAACTCAATCGGAATTCGTTTACTATTTTGTTACCGAAACGGAAAACTTTACGCGCATAATAAAAATTACGTAACTGATTTTTGAGATGACATGTCTTCTAACGCGACAAATCTTCACTTTATATTATTCCGATCTATATGTCATCGCTTGAACTCTTATTCTTTACTATCATCATGTTCTGAGACTATAACTTCATTCCGGAAACCTTCCAGAACTGTCCTGAAAATCTGGGATGTTACAGTTTTTAACCTAATTCATATTTTTCCAAACTCTAGCCACCTTATTGTATCTTTGCTCTCAATAGTTGAAAGAAAAAAGGAAGAGAAAAACAAAAAAAAAATTATTTTGTGACAATAATTTGATCTTTAAAGTGTTTAGAGATTGGTTTGTGAGTCTAGTCGACATTTGTTTCCGTTATGTATGGGAGATAGCATGGAAGGCTATTTAGTGTCGAACCAAAGAATACCATCTTATCCTTTCTTTACTACCACGCAGCAGTGAGTAGATTTTTTCTCACTGGTGTTGCACCTTTTTTGTGTTTTTAGGTTCCATTTGATTTGGTTTCTGTTGGGAAGCGGCCGCGAGTGCGCAGTGGAAAAATAAATAATTAAAATTATGATGTCGCTTTCCCTTTGCCCAAGACCCATGTGTTTTGATTATTATACAAGTCTAGGCATATTACTATATATTCTAAGAATAAAACTCATAAAACATGCAAAGAACATAAACCTAAACATGCTAACTATCATAAGAACTCTAATTAAAATAAAGAAAGAAAAAGACTTACTTGAACCGAAGACTCCTCCAGTCCTCCCTCCAATCTACAAGCTTTTCTCGAACTCAGCAAGCTCTTCCACGTTCCAAATGTTAGTGTTCCTAGAACATTCCAAGGATCTAATAAGCAAGAAAAGGGGTTTATAAATTCATTATAAGTTGCGGAATTACTTACATTGAATGGATTTGAGCTTTTAAAATTTTGAGAAGAAGATCTCCAAGATCCTTCCTTTGTTGATTCCAAGCTTTGAGTTGTGAATGAAGATCTCCCAGATCCAAGGTTTGAGTGATGATTCCAACCCTTGAGTTAGTTTCCCTATCACCTTAGTTGATTCCATGAAGTGCTAGCTCCTTTGAAATTGCAACAAAATCAAAGAGATGAGAGTGGAGGTTCACACCCATTTGGAGGATATTAGGGTTTTCATTTTTGTTCCATGTGTTGTATTACCCAAGTGAAGAGAGAGAGAAGGCTTTTGGTAAAATCCTTTTTACCCTTTTCACCTAAACTAGGGGGTTGGGTAAATGGTTTTACCAAAACCATTACAAGGTGGTTGGATGGTTGGTGGCTTGGCATAAATTCCAACTACCCTCCCAACTACCACATGTGAAGTGGGCCCGACATTTGAATTCAAATTCAAATGGATTCTACGAATGTTTGCCGCGGCTCGGATTCGTTTAATCCGATTAAACGAATTTCCATCGCTAAATAATTAAATCTAATTTAATTAAATGATGACGCCTCGTAAATATATTACGAATGCCATTTACGAATTAATTCTAAATTAATTCGTTCGCTCGTATTAAAGTCCAACTTTAATTTCGTAATGAAATTCAATTCATATTAATATATCTGATATATTAATTTTAGCCCATACGAATAAATTAAATAGAAAAATCAAATTTAACTATTAAATTTATTCTACCGATTAATTCCAAATTAATCGCGTTCTCTCTCTTCCGAACACATTTAATCCCAGATTAAATAATACCTCAATTAATCCCAGATTAATTTTCTCCATCTTAATTAATCCCAGAATAATTCTCTCTCTTAATTAATCCCAGATTAATTCTAATTCGAGTCAACTGTCATCGGTGAATCTTTGGGAAGCGACCCAAGAGATCCATGGATATGTTGGTAGTAAATACGGTCATCGGATTGTCCGAATACGTGCGTACCTCGTACCATGTGCTTACCGATTTACAGGACATGGTTGGCTTCTAGCAAAGCACCATGCCTACCCAATTCTCCAGAAATATTCTTACTGGAATATATAATCTATGTCAGGCGTAGTATACGTAGTATTGCGTATAGCGATCCAGTATCGGATTGTCACGTGCTAGGCCTGGGGCTGGAACTGTGTCTGCCCCGTACGAAGCACATGTCGGATGTCTGGTAACTAGTCTCTATTATCGGATATACATGACCTAGTCATAATATCCCGATGACTGTAGTAATTAAGAGCACTAGTACCGTATCCTACGTGACATCATCTCCACTATGACTGGAGTGATACTTCCATCTTGACATCACACCCAATACACTACGATTCTCAATATACCCAGCAGAGGCATACACAGAACCAGTTAAAGCCCTGGACGACCAAAACTAAAGCATACCGATTGTCGTAAGTATTAGCGATGCAAGTCTCAGGTTAAGACCAAATACACCTACCCTGATATCAGACTTCCATAGACACATAGTCATACTACCAATGGAATTCCGAGGGGTCTATCCAGAGTGAAGCTGTTTCCGCACCATCGGTAAACACAACCTCCTATCACACTTGTATAAGTATCCAATACTTAAATATATGAGAACTATGCCGTTGTGCTTCCACAACGGGCACAAGTGCAATACTAGTCTATTCCGCATTATCGATGTCCAGTCTCGATAATACTACGACTAGGGATATTTAATGATTAATCCTTCGAGGACTGATACTGTCTGATATCATCTCAATCCAGGAACTAATCATAGGGACCTCCTATCATTTATACATCTAGGTGATCTAATCACAAATGATAAGAGCGCAATCTCCTTGTCACATAGTTAATTTGTACAACAACACCATGATCTGTACAAATAGTGACGCTATGGGTCATAATTGTCCAACAATCTCCCACTTGGCCTATAGCCAGTCACTCGAGTGTCATACACCTGAACTATGTACGGTTCGCTCAAACTGCTGATGAAAGGCTTTCGTCAGCGGATTTGCATGATTATCATCTGATGCAATTTATTCGATCATCACATCGCCACGATATATGATCCGAACGAATCAGATGAATAGTCGAAGTATATATCTGGATCGTTGATGAGACCATTAATTCTTTATTCTGCGCTGTAGCCTAGCTCAGCTGCTAACAGAACTATATCTGATCTAATTAGATTTGTTAATGACCTAAATGGCTTCTATTGCTGCCTCAGCCGCATCAATAACCCGCATTTGTTGTTTATTTGGCAACAACATCTTGCTTAGAAGATTTCCAACTCACTGTACCGTTATTCAAACTGTATAGTACCGTTGTTACGACTTTTAGTCGCTTAATCGGTTAGGAAACTTGCAACAGTGATCCCAGTCACTTCAAGTTCTCCATCTCCATAGTTTAAGACATCATCCTTAGTTCTCTAAGATACTAACAGATGTTCTTATTATCAATCCAGTGACTATCACTTGGATTGACATGTTTATGACTCCATATGCTCAAAGCGTATGAGACACTAGGTCACGTACATTTTTCAATGTACGAGTTCTCGGAGAGTGTTAACAACTTTAAATCTATCCCAATAGATCTTTATTCCTAGAATAAAGGTTGTTTCTCCCAAGAATTCTACGGAGAATTTTTCATGAAAGCCAAGCTTTCACCGATTGTAATGTGGGAATATCATTTCCAAGAAATGACATATCATCATTATTTAGGACAGTCACTTTCAGTGCGCTCTCACTAACCTCCTTATATACACAAGAATCATTTCTCGTTTTGAATTAAATCATAAACTATTATGATTACATCAAAACTATAATTCCAAGAACCTAATGCTTGATTCAATCCAAACATGGATCGAATAACCTGCAAACCTTGTTTGCTAGTTTTGATACGACAAAATCGTCAGGATGTTGTAAACATCCTCCAAAAGGTTTCCTTTTCAGGAAAGCGATTTTTCGGTTCAGCTGCCATATTTCATAAATGAAACATGCAGCATCAGCAAGCATTATCCAAATGGATTTAACGTGGCAACAGGTAAAAGATTTCGTTGTAATCAACACAATGTTGATAATGATATCTTTCGGCTACAAGCCTAGCTTAGTATGTTAGTATGCTGCCATCCACGTATGTCTTCCTTGAAGACTTATATAGTACCAATAGGCACAATGCCTTGCGGTACAACAACTAGTGTCCAAACATAGTTGTTATACATGGAATCCATTTCGGACTCATGGCACTTTGCCATAATAGGGAGTCGATACCTTGTATCACTTCCTCATATGTAGTCAGTTCGTATTCCTCAATAAGATTGACATCTTTATGAGGTGAGATCAGAAACTCATACCCCAGGCTGTTTTCTGACTCTCTCCGACCTACGTTGTTCTTGTGTACTCGAAGATTATTGGTATAGCTTCATCATTGATTAACTGTTTGTGTTCCACTGAGGACTTGGTGCCTTGAACAGTATAACTCCGATTTTTCATCGAGTTTTACTATCCTCCCACTTACCACTGCATATCGGTATTCCTCTTAGGAAAACCGCATGGTGAGCAACAATTACATTATTCTCTAGTGAGTTGTATAAGTACTATACTTTGGTTTCCTTAGGATAACCAATTACATTAGGCACTTATCCAATTTGGGTTCCAGTTTGGTATCATCCAAACGTATGCCTAGCATTCCGAAATCATCAGGAGTGAGAAAGCCCAGTTTCTTTCCTGTTCATATCTAATATGAAATCTGTCAAACAGATTTTTATGGAACCTTATTCAAAATAATTATTGCACTGTTAATGCTTATCCCTTTTGAAGGAAAATGGTAGCTCAGAGCGACTCAAGATTAACCTTATCATGTCCAACAAAATTTGATTTCTCCGTTCGGACACACCGTCAAATTGACGTGTTCCGGGAGGAGTCCTCATTGAAAGAATACTATACTCTTTCAAGTATATGAGAAACTTATTGCTTAAGTATTTTCATCATGGTCAAACTGTGATGTTTTAATACTTTAGCCGATCTGTTCGTCTATTTCGTGTCGAAACTCTAAAAGTTTCCTATTTGTGTTCTTCAAAAGAAACACAACCATAACGCGAAGCCACATCCGTAAAGGCCACGAAATATTCATATCCACCTCTAGCCTAGCTAGACATGGGCCCACTTACGTCACTATGAACAAGGGCTAATAGATCAGTGGCACTTACACTTTTACCAAGTAAAATGTATTTTAGGTACTTTACCTAATAAACTAGATTCGTAGACATCATTTGAATGGAATCAAATCCGTCCCAGTATCCACTCTTCAAAAGTGTGGATATACGAGTCTTGTTTAATGTGTCCCAGACAACACTTCCACAAATAAGTATTATCTGATCAAATCAGTTTGAGCTATTTGTTCGTCATATTATATGTTTGAGATTTATTTATATTCAAAATATAAATACTGTTACTCACATCTAATGTGTTTATCTCAATATCATCTTTATAAAATAAAACACTTTAGTGTTCTAGAATATAAAGGTATACCCGCAACGGGTTAAACCCTGATATGGAGATAATGTTTCTAGTCAAACTAGTTATATTTTAACAGTTTCCTAATTTAAGTACATACCCGAAATGGTAGTTCCTAAACTTAGGTATCTACGGTTAAAATAGCGACTATCATCCCGTTTCATATTCGCAGATTAATCTCATCTGAAGTCAGTATCCTGCTCATAGCAGATTCTGTACATCAGTATATATATTTATGTATCACACCATTTAATATCTAAAATCCAATTTTAATATTAGTAGTGAACATTCTTATGATAAACATACTTAAAGTCAGAGCCTTTCCCTTTCTTTTATTCCTTCATGTCTGCCTTGTCCATACGGCATTCACGCTTCAATGACTCCGTTTGCCACAGTTTGGGTAGACTCTTGGGATATGTCCTTTGTCTTCCTAGAAGACTATAATGATTTTTCCTTTGCCATTTTCTACATTCTAGAAGCCTTTGGCCAAGCCTTGGCCTTCTAGAATATCGAAGTAGGGTGCGCCTTGCGCTTCCTGCCTTATTGCAAACTTTGACTTTGATCTCCTTGAGAATAGTCATTAACTCTCCAAGAGTTATTTATTGCAATTCAATACTTCTAAGATCTAAGAATATATCTATGGAGATCCTTCAATTTCATTATCATACTTTAAGGATCTAATCCTTACTTCTGATTAAGAAATTAAGGAGTCATTATGGCAAGCATAATGGATTAAGCATTAAAGTTATCATCACATGAATCTTCGAAAGATCATGCTCTACTATTTGCTTAACTCTGGGCTTAGGCCTAATATGTTATTTTATCAAATAAAGTAACTTATTAGTTTCCAGGACCATCCTGAAATTTTATTCCCAATTTGAAAATTAAAGTTGTTTAAACACATTTTCCCTAGGATAATGTTTTAAACATTAATCTTTCAATTTAATCTTGATTCTAATAGTCCAACTATTTAATCAACGATTTCAGGTACAATCTAATGTAATGATTACTATAGTCTAACTATATAACTTATTACAATTTTATTGGTTAAAATCAAATATATATTGATTACTATAATCCAATTATATAATCATTATAAATGATCGGTAAAATCCAAATATATTGATTACTATAATCTAATTATATAATCAATTATAAATGAAGTAGTTTGAATACAGTCCAACTGTTAAATTAAAAAAAAATAAATATTAGTCCAACTAATATATAATTTATTTGACGAATGATATTTGATTGAGCGCGTGTGGCAAGTAACTAAACGAATATTGCAAATCTAATACTTGCCTCCCACTATTTTTCGGCGAGCCTCTAACCCTCTGTTGAGTACTCGGGAAACCATGTTTCCTAGTGGGCTAGGATCCCGTTAAATAACACACAATCTTGACTTTGGCCAACAAATTGTATGATACTTAACTAGGTAGATCTCTAAGATCAATTGGATCTCATCCAATTCCTAGATCCAGTAGGTGGACATCCAAGTCCGAAACATATATTTTATATATGCCAATATATCAAATATATTACCTAACCTTTTTCCACTGAATCAACTAAGCTTTGGCTTTGGCACTACAAACTTAATGATCCCAGTTAAGCGGAACCCATTGACATGGAAAGCTTCGTAATCAATGTCGATGGACAAGAAGTGATCTTGACTTTGGCCAACAAATCACGACTTGGACAAGACACCGATATGGAACAAAACTCTCATGATTCAAACACATCCGCAATTGACAAAGGTCTTGACTTTGGCCAACAAACCAATGCCAACTTTGGATCTTGAGTAAGAATCTGTCAACGGAAGGAAAAACGCTTAATATGTTTTGAGGGTTTTTCAGGTGCAAATTGGCAACCAATTTATTATCTTTGTTAAGGTCTCATCATCATACACCCTTAAACATGCATTCTAAATACATAATAAAGCGCGTATAAATAAATAAATTAATAATGATATACGGATGGATATGTCACAAATTGTTCCTAGAACAAATCACCCTCTTTCCTCTCCCCGGCTAGAATTCTAACTTCTACCCAATTACAAAATAAAATAAAGAAACCTCATTTACATTGAGGGGAATAGGTGAGAAGAGAAATACAATGAGAAATGAGATAAAAGGCTGGACACGCAGGTCCAATTTAAATAAATTCTAAATTTATTACAATTTCCAAAATTGCCCTCACCCTTCTAATATCCATCCGATATACATTATTCATACAACACATTCATGTATTCATACAAATCATGTTATTCAATCAATCTAATCCAATTAATTAATCTTTGAATTAATGACCATCCAATGTTCAAACAACGATTTGATTTGCATGAGTCAAACTCGTTTAAGAATAAATACTCAAAGTAAGTATTCTTGAATTATATTGAACTACAAATTTAAATCCAATTTATTTGTATTCAATACTAATTCCAATTTAATTCCAAATTAAATATATACACTTACTTATAAGCCTTAAAGACTTGGATTCCAAATCCAATCCTAATGGGTCTCAAAGGCCCAATAACATCCAATGTCATTTTAATTAAAATCCAATGGGCTTTTAATTAAAATGACATTGGCTTTGGCCATAATGGATCAAACCCAAAATGCCAAGGCCCAATAGGAATCACCATATTGCCTATAAATTAATTTAGGCCCATTAGGCCCAATTAAATTCTTTAAAGGGTCAAATGATATATTTGGACTTTATGGAATTGATTTTGGGCCCAATTGGATCCAATCCAAAAGTCCAAAACCAAACTTAGTCAAACCAAGCCCATTAAGCCCAAATACACACTTTTAGCCCAATTCTTAATTAAAGGCTTATTAACATAATTATAATATTCCAAATATCACAATTACTTTAATTAAAGTGTATTAGCCATGATTAATTAATTAAACTCAATATTTCCAAAATACCAATTAACTTAATTAATCATGCTTAATCCATAAATTCATGCTCAACACAAATTGAAGCCAAAACACATCATTTCATGCTCAACACAAATTGAATCCAAAATTCATCATTTCATGCTCAACATGCTCTTTGATTTTAACATAAACTTTATTGACTTTGATTCTAATCCAATCAAACCAACAATCAACATTTAAACATGCATTTAAACACATCGTTTCATGTTATAAAAAATCAAAAACAGTGAAGTCCACTGCAGTCCAAATTCGGCCACACTAAGGAAATTTTGATTTTTGATTCATTTGATTTGTTTCAAATCTAATCATGCATAACTCTAAGTTAACATATTCTAAGCATGCTCAAAGCATCAATTTGAAAGAATCATGCTCAAAACAAAAAAGCCCCAAATTTTAGTCTCATGAACCCTAAAATTTTCATGCTTAAAATTGGCTCTTGATACCATTGTTAGTGTTCCTAGAACATGCCAAGGATCTAATAAGCAAGAAAAGGGGTTCATAAATTCATTATAAGTTGCGTAATTACTTACATTGAATGGATTTGAGATTTTAAAATTTTGAGAAGAAGATCTCCAAGATCCTTCTTTTGTTGATTCCAAGCTCTGAGTTGGTTTCCAAGATCCTTCCTTTCTTGATTCCAAGCTTTGAGTTGTGAATGAAGATCTCCAAGATCCAAGCTTCGAGTGATGATTCCAACCCTTTTTAGTTAGTTTCCCTATCACCTTAGTTGATTCCATGAAGTGCTAGCTCCTTTGAAATTGCAACAAAATCAAAGAGATGAGAGTGGATGTTCACGCCCATTTGGAGGATAATAGGGTTTTCATTTTTGTTCCATGTGTTGTATTACCCAAGTGAAGAGAGAGAGAAGGCTTTTGGTAAAATCCCTTTTACCCTTTTCACCTAAACTAGGTGGTTTGGTAAATGGTTTTACCAAAACCATTACAAGGTGGTTGGATGGTTGGTGGCTTGGCATAAATTCCAACTACCCTCCCAACTACCACATGTGAAGTGGGCCCGACATTTGAATTCAAATTCAAATGGATTCTACGAATGTTTGCCACGGCTCTGATTCATTTAATCCGATTAAACGAATTTCCGTCGCTAAATAATTAAATCTAATTTAATTAAATGACGACGCCTCGTAAATATATTACGAATGCCGTTTACGAATTAATTCTAAATTAATTCGTTCGCTCGTATTAAAGTCCAAATTTAATTTCGTAATGAAATTCAATTCATATTAATATATCCGATATATTAATTTTAGCCCATACGAATAAATTAAATAGAAAAATCAAATTTAACTATTTATTTTATTCTACCGATTAATTCCAAATTAATCGCGTTCTCTCTCTTCCGAACACATTTAATCCCAGATTAAATAATACCTCAATTAATCCCATATTAATTTTCTCCATCTTAATTAATCCCAGATTAATTCTCTCTCTTAATTAATCCCAGATTAATTCTAATTCGAGTCAACTGTCATCGGTGAATATTTGGGAAGCGACCCAAGAGATCCCTGGATATGTTGGCAGTAAATACGGTCATCGGATTGTCCGAATACGTGCGTACCTCGTACCACGTGCTTACCGATTTACAAGACATGGTTGGCTTCTAGCAAAGCACCGTGCCTACCCAATTCTCCAGAAATATTCTTACTGGAATATATAATCTATGTCAGGCGTAGTATACGTAGTATTGCGTATAGCGATCCAGTATCAGATTGTCACGTGCTAGGCCTGGGGCTGGAACTGTGTCTGCCCCGTACGAAGCACATGTCAGATGTCTGGTAAATAGTCTCTATTATCGGATATACATGACCTAGTCATAATATCCCGATGACTGCAGTACTTAAGAGCACTAGTACCGTATCCTACGTGACATCATCTCCACTATGACCAGAGTGATACTTCCGTCTTGACATCACACCCAATACACTACGATTCTCAATATACCCAGCAGAGGCGTACACAGAACCGGTTAAAGCCCTGGACGACCAAAACTAAAGCATACCGATTGTCATAAATATTAGCGATGCAAGTCTCAGGTTAAGACCAAATACACCTACCCTGATATCGGACTTCCATAGACACATAGTCATACTACCAATGGAATTCTGAGGGGTCTATCCAGAGCGAAGCTATTTCCGCACCATCGGTAAACACAACCTCCTATCACACTTGCATAAGTATCCAATACTTAAATATATGAGAACTATACGTTGTGCTCCCACAATGCGCACAAGTGCAATACTAGTCTATTCCGCATTATCGATGTTCAGTCTCGATAATACTACGACTAGGGATATTTAATGATTAATCCTTCGAGGACTGATACTGCCTCATATCATCTCAATCCAGGAACTAATCATAGGGACCTCCTTTCATTTATACATCTAGGTGATCTAATCACAAATGATAAGAGCGCAATCTCCTTGTCACATAGTTAATTTGTACAACAACACCATGATCTGTACAAATAGTGACGCTATGGGTCATAATTGTCCAACACCAAAGAGCCACCCAAGTGTGTGGCCTCCAAAGATGCACACACCAAAGCCAAAACTCAACGGCAAGACTACGCCTTGAGTGCACGGGTATTTTTCCCTTGGTTCTAATGTTGGACAATTATGACCCATAGCGTCACTATTTGTACAGATCATGGTGTTGTTGTACAAATTAACTATGTGACAAAGGAGATTGCACTCTTATCATTTATGATTAGATCACCAAGATGTATAAATGATAGGAGGTCCTTATGATTTGTTCCTGGATTGAGAATGATATGAGACAGTATCAGTCCACGAAGGATAAATCATTAAATATCCCTAGTCAGAGTATTATCGAGATTGGACATCGATAAATACGTAAAAGACAAGTATTACACTTGTGCTCGTTGTGAGAGCACAACGACATAGTTCTCATATATTTGGGTATAGGATACTCATGCAAGTGTAATAGAAGGTTATGTTTACTGATGGTACGAGAAACAGCTTCGCTCTGGATAGACCCCCTCAGAATTCCATTGGTAGTATGACTATGTGTCTATGAAAATTCGAAATCAGGATAGGTGTATTTGGTCTTAACCTAAGACTTGCACCGCTAATACTTTGGTTTTGGTCGTCCAGGGCTTTAACAGGTTCTGTGTACGCCTCTGCTGGGTATATTGAGAATCGTAGTGTGTTGGGTGTGATGTCAAGACGGAAGTGTCACTCCAGTCATATGGAGTTGATGATCGCGTAGAGATACAGAACTGGTTCTCTAAAAAGGATGCAACCGTCGGGATAATATGACTTGGTCATGATTATCCGATAATAAAAAAACTAGTTGCTCGTAATTCGATATATGTTTCGTACGGGGCAGACACTGTATCAGCCTCAGGCCTTGCATGTGATCATCCGATACTGGATCGAAATACGCAATACTACGTATACTACGCCTAATATAGATCCTTATTCCTGTAAAGATATTTCTGGAGAATTGGGTAGGCATGGCGCTTTGCTAGAAGCCAACCTTGTCTTGTAAATCGGTACAAACGTAATACTAGGTACTTACGTGTTCGGATAGTCCGACGACCGAATTTACTGCCAACATATCCGGGGATCTCATGAATCACGTCCCAAAGATTCACCGATGACGTATGACTCGCACTTTTAATTAATCTGGGATTAATAAGATGAGAGAGAAAATTAATCTGGGATTAATTGCGGAGATATTTTATCTGGGATAAAATATCAATTAAAGAGAGATAACGATTAATTTGGAATTAATCAGTAAATTAATATATTCGATATATTAAACGAAATTGGATTTCGACGCGGAATTAAAATCATATTTTAATTCGGGCGAACGAATTAATTTAGAATTAATTCGTTAGCGATGTGAATAGTGATTTCGCTAGGCATAATCATTTAATTACGTCGCAATGGAAAATTCGTTAATTTGGAATTAGCGAACTTGAGCCCGAGATTGTTTGCGAGCGCATTTGCATTTCGAATTTGAGTGCGGCACGCAAGTCAAATCAAGCGTCAAATCGCTAGTCACATCAAGCGTCAAATCATGTCACTTTGAGTGATGTGACAATTGATTGATTGATTGATGTGACTTGATGGAAAGCATTTATGGCTTTAATTGTTTGACTTTTTTAAAGCCAAAATTTGGTATATGATTGTAGGACACAGAAATTGGACGACGCTGTTCCGAGCTCGCGTCCCGGTTGGGAGTACGGAGTAGCCGCGGGGGACTAAACCGGAGAAATAAAATGGAGTCGCCACCCGGTGTGAACCGGGAAAATGATTTAAGGCTGCACTCACCCCTCGCAAGGGAATACCTCAAACCGTTGGGTTCGGAATGGTCCCTTACTTATGCCACTTGTAATGAACGGATTCGTGCAATAATTTAACCAAGTCTACACAACATACATGTCTGAGATTAACCTAGATCTAATTCACGTTCATAAAGGTAAACATACAATATCACACAACGAACATGTTACATTATCAAACATGAAAACTAAACAACAACCTAAACAAACATAGATAAAACTTCTATTGCGAAGTAAATAACTATAACATACATAGGGAAATAACATACTAACAACCTAACAAGGCTTAAGGAATAAACAACATACTAGCAACCTAATCATGCTCAAATACAAGGTTTGGATGAAATGAAATACATGTGTCTCTCAAGTGATACGTGGCATTGTATCCCGAGTGCAAACCGCAATACCGTCCATTCGGATTCGGCTACGGAATTTACGTCTGGGTTTCCATCCGATATACCACAAGAGAGAACACATATTTCGTTCACCCAGAAATCACATCATGCACCAATTCACAATAATCATGCGAAATAAATCAATAAAATAACTAAAAATAAAGGATAATAAATAAAAGGGTGCCCTCAGGTCTTACCTTTTAAGTCGCTTTCCGGGAGTGCGTTCCACAGTGCCGAAAGGGATATCGTTTTGCTGTTTTCACTGGTCGCTGTTTCTACAGTTTTCACAGGTTCACTGTTTTCTCTGTTTTCACTGATCCCCTGTTTCCACTGTTTTTACTGTTTTTTCCATTTTCACTCGCGGTCTCCGCCCGCTGTTTTCTCCATTTTTTTATCCACTGTTTTGGGCTACTTTGTCCTCGGTTATGTGTGCATTCTAACAATTCATTTTCGGCAGTTATGGAGGTGTTAGGGTCACAGTTTCAGAGGGGCATCACTCGCTGTTTTGAGTTTGTACGTGGCTATTTGTATGAATGTGAGGGCTTCGGTTTAGGCATGTGAAGTTAGGGTTATTGGCTTGTTTGAAGGGTGTAAATGGCATGTTGGTGCTGCTAGGGTTTAGCGTGAGCAGTGAGGAGAGGCTGTGTGCTCGGTGAAGGCAGGCTCATGGGTTGTTCTGTCTCTGGTTGTGTAAAGGGCTGCTGGGGTTTCTCATTCGATTCATACGTGGGCATTGGCTGCTTCTAGGGTTCCAAGGCAGTGCGTGGCTTAGTGCATGATGTGCTCGGTGAAGGCAATGCGGGGTGTGCGTGTGTGTTGAATATGGTGCTGCGTGTTGATCGTGAAGGGGGAGGCATTAGGGTTTGGTGACTGAGTTGAGGCAGTTTCTGTCGTGTGCTGTGAAGGTTTAGCAGTTAGGCGTGAAGGGGTTTTTTTGTTGCGTTCAGTGGGCATGAAGGCAGTGAGCTGAGAAGAGGCAGTTAACGTTATTTGTGAGAAGGGTTTATATGTCGGTCTGGTGCATGGGGCTTGATTAGGGCTAAGCTTTTAAGTGTATGTGAGAGGAGTAAGCTGTATTATTGGTCGACTATGGGCTGTATTGAGGGAAATTTGGTGCGTTGAAATTGAGTGTTTGATGAAGGGTTCGGCTGAGTGTAAGGGAGGTTAAGGGAGTGCTATGTGTACGCAAGGGTTAAGGATGTGAGGTGGAGCGTGTGCCTGCTGTGGCTGATGTTGATGAGGAAGGTTAGCGATAGAGGGAGCTGTGTACGTGAGTCAGGGGTTGCTTGTGAGGGAGTATTAGGCGCGAATCAAGGGGTTGGTTGGAGGTGTTTCAGGCGGGAGTTGGGGCTGCTTTTGAGGAGGTTTCAGGCGTGAGTATGGGCAGGTGCGAGGGGTCTATTTTTGGTAGGTGTATAGGCGTGTATTTGAGGTGTAGTTATGAGAGGTTGGCTTTGTGAGTGGTGTTGTTCAGTTCATGAGGGTGTTTAGGGTTGGCGAATTGAATGGCAGTGGTGTGCTTGTTCACGTAGAGGAGAATGGCGTGGAGGAGTGGCTTACGTGAATAAGGGTTTGTGTTCAACGTGAGTGTTAGATGGCTGTGTTTGTTTATGGAGGTGTGGCATGTGCGTTACATGAAGGGGGGCTGTTATGAACATGTCATGCGTCAGTCATAGTGGTGCCGTTGAGGGTTCTTTTTATTTGTTCTTGAATTGAGAGAGAGAGAGACGGCAATGGGTGAAGTTATGGGTAGTCATGGGTTATGCCTGGGTGAAGGAATGGCTTGCCTGGCTTTGAGTGAGGGCAGCTTAGGGTTATTGGTTCATTAGGGCTGATTCGAAGGCTTGAATGGAGGAGGAAATCAAGGTGAATGATGGAGTGCTTTCGGTGGTGATGGGGAGGCTTTGTTGAATTTGGAGTTGACAATTGTTTATGGTTTTTGTTGGATTTGTTATTATTTTTGTTTGTTTATTGAAAGTGGGGGAATGGTTTTGAAAATGGGTAAAAGGGGTTTTGTTAATTCACGTGGGGGGAAGAATTGGAGTTGTGGTTTGTGTTTGTGGAATTGGCGTGTGGGGTATTGGCATTTGGTTTGTTGTTTTGTGAAATATTTTGGAAAATGAAGGGTAGAAGGCATGTGAGGTGGGTTTTGTGCATGGAAGTTGAAGGGTCACAAGGGTAGGTTTAAGGTTCGGGGTGAGAATAAATTTTTAAATTGAGACCGAACGAGCGAACCCGAAGCTTGAACAAGCGAACCAAATCCAATAAAAATGTCAATTCTTGACCCTTCCCTTCCGACGACCGCTTTCCGCAACTTCCGCAACTAAAAAGTAGTGCCTCCATTCGAGGCTCATCATTGGGCTGATATGCAAAAATACAATGCCTACAATGATTTTGGAAATCAATTACCAAAAATCAATTACACATTTATCTCTCTCTCTCCTCCAATTCTTCTTCATCTCTCTCGCCCATTTGGGCACTTTTCTGGTTCTGTTTTGCTGGGCAAAACCGAGCATGAGGGAAGCTAAAATTCGTGATTTTGTGGCAAAATCGGGAGTGCTAGCACACTACGAAGTCATGTGAAAATGATAGGGAAGTCCACCCATAAGCTTGGAATCGTTTGACGAAGCTTGGAGCTTGTTCAAGGGGCAACAATGGCCGAATTTGGAGGAGCCACAACAACTCACTACCGAGCAGTCCATGGAGGCAGAAAATAATTTTGTTGCCTCGCGCGTCGCTCAACCGATCGATGTGAGTATTCTGCAACTCCCTCGTTGTATTCATACAGTTGTTTTATACTTTGTATTCGATCCTTGGGGCCGTAGAAACTCCAACAATGGTATCAGAGCGATTGAAAATCATGAAATTGATTAGGGCTTAAAATTTGGGTAAAATGTGTTTGAGCATGTTTTAATTAAATTGGATGTTTGAGTATGCTTAAAACATGTTTTATTGAGGATTGATTAGATCAATTTGAAGAAATTGTGTTTGGAACAAATTTCCCCAATTTTCCTTGCTTGGCCGAATGTTATGCCCTAATTTGTCTTGGTGATTTTTTGATTTTAATCATTCGATGAGTTGGAATCATGTTGGGTATGTTGATTTATGTCGATTGTGGATTTAATTGGATTGAAACCGAATCGGATATAAATATCCCCAAATTGCCGAGAACAATATAAGCATGATTGGGTTTGATTTTTTGATAAAATGTGTTGGACATGTTTTGTTATTGATGAGCATGATTAATTAGGCTAATTGGTGTTTTGGAAATGTTAATTGGGTAATTAATTACGTTATACACTTTAGGTAATTAAATTGGGAATTTGGAATTTGGTAATTTAATTATGTTGGGCCTTAAAATTGGATTTGGGCTTGTTATGTTGTTATTGGGCTTATTGGGCTTGGTTGTACTGAGTTGGGTTTAGGCTAAATTGGTTGGATCCAATTGGGCCCAAAACCGCTTCCTTAAAGCCGAAATGCGACTAATGGACCTTTAAAGTTTAATTGGGCCTAAATTGATTTCTAGACTTATTGGTAACTCCCGGATTGGACTTGGGTTATTGGGTTCGACCCGAGATGACCAAAATTACACGCCTTAGGAAATTAATTAAAAGCCCATTGGACTTTAATTGAATTGACGTTGGACGTTAATCGGGCTTTGAGACCCGTAACGATGAAATTTGGAATTTAAATCGTAAAGGTTTATTAAATAAAGTGTAGTATTTAATTTGGAATTAAATAGCGAATTAGTATTAAATACAAATTGAATTGGATTTAATTATGTAGTTTAATTTAATTCGAGAATTCGTACTTTGAGTACTTATTCACAAAATGAGTTTGACTCGAGCAAAATCAAATCGTTGTTTGAACATTGGATGGTCACTAATTATCAGATGAATTAAATTGATTAGATTGATTGATAACATGCTTGTGTGAATTCATGGTTGCGATGCATGAATAATGTATATCGAATGGATATTAGATGGGTGGGGCAATTTTAGAAATTGTTGTAATAAAATTGATTTATTAATTGGACCTGCGTGTCCAGCCTTATCACCTCCTTACTCTTTGTATTCTCTTCTCACCTATTCCCCTCAATGTAAATGAGGTTTCTTTAGAAGTGTAGTGTAACAGGTAGAAGTAATACTTGTGCTAGCGGGAGAGAGAAATGGAGAGATTTGATCTAGGATCATTGTGTAAAGTATCCATCCGCATATCAATATTATTTTATTCATATGCGCTTTATTATGTGTTTAGAATGCCTGTTTAAGGGTGTATGATGATGAGACCTTAACAAAGATAATAAATTGGTTGCCAATTTGCTCTCGAAAAACCCTCGCAAAATATTAAGCGTTTTTCCTTCCATTGAGTGATTCTTACTCAAGATCCGAGACTGGCATTGGTTTGTTGGCCAAAGTCAAGGCCTTTGTCCGTCAAGGATGTGTTTGAATCACGAGAGCTTTGTTTCATATTGGTGTCTTGTCCAAGTTGTGGTTTGTTGGCCAAAGTCAAGACCACTTCTTGTCCATCGACATTGATTACGAAGCTTTCCATGGTCAATGGGTCGCGCTTAACTGGGATCACTAAGTTTGTTGTGCCAAAGCCAAGGCTTAGTTGATTCAGAGGAAAAAGGTTAGGTAATATATTGGATATATTGGCATATATAAGATATATATTTCGGACTTGGATGTCCCCCTACTGAATCTAGGAATTGGATTGGATCTAATTGATCTTAGAGATCTACCTAGTTAATTATCATACAATTTGTTGGCCAAAGTCAAGATTGTGTGATATTTAACGGGATCCTAGCCCACTAGGAAACACAGTTTCCCGAGTACTTGACAGAGGGTTAGAGGCTCGCCGAAAAATAGTGGGAGGCAAGAATTGAATTTGCAATATTCGTTTAATTACTTGCCATACGCGCTCAAACAAATATCATTCGTCAAATAAATTAAATGTTAGTTGGACTAATATTTAAATTGTTGTTTTAATAAACAGTTGGACTGTATTCAAACTATTCATTTATAGTTGGTTATATAATTGGATTATAGTAATCAATATATTTGATTTAATTAATTATAGTTGATTAAGTAGTTTGACTATAATAATCATTATAATAAATAGTACCGAAAAATCGTTGATTAAATAGTTGGACTATTAGAATCAAGATAAAATTGAAAGATTGACATTTAAAACATAATCCTAGGGAAAATGTATTTAAATGGTTTAATTTTCAAATTGGGAATAATTTCAGGATAGTCCTGAAAACTAATAAGTTACTTTATTTGATAAAATAACATATTAGGCCTAAGCCCAGAGTTAAGCAAATAGTATAGCATGATCTTTGGAAGATTCATGTAATGATAACTTAAGTGCTTAACCCATTAAACTTGTCAAGTAGACTCCTTAATTTCTTAATCAGAACTAAGGATTAGATCCTTAAAGTATGATAAAGAAATTGAACGATCTTCATAAATTTATACTTAGATTTTAGAAGTACCAAATTGCAATAATAACTCTTGGAGAGTTTATGACTATTCTCAAGGAGATAAAGTCAAAGTTTGCAATTAGGCAAGTAGCGCAAGGCGCACTTTACTTCGATATTCTAGAAACCCAAGGCTAGGCCGAAGGCTTATGGAGTGTGAAAAATGGCAAAGGCAATATCATTATAATCTTTTAGAAAGATAAAGGACATATCCCAAAATGTCTGCCTAAATTGTGGCAAACGGGATTGTGGAAGCGTGACTGCCATTTGGACAAAGCAGACATGAAGGAATTGAAGAACGAGCAAGACTCTGACTTCAAATATGTTTGTCATAAATATGTTCACTACTAGTATTGAAATTGGATTTTAAATACTTAGTGTGATACATAAATATGTACTGATGTACAGAATCTGCTATGAGCAGGATACTGACTTCAGATTGAGATAAATCTGCGAATCAGAAACGGTACGAAAGTCACTGTTTTAACCGTGGATACCTAAATTTAGGAACTACCCTCAGGTATGTACTTAAATTTAGAAACTGTTATAATGTAACTAGTTTGACTAGAAACATTATCTCTATATCAGTGTATAACCCGCTGCGGGTGAACCTTTATATTCTAGAACACTAAAGTGTTTCATTAGATAAAGATGATATTGAGATAAACACATTAGATCTGAATAATATAATTTATATTTTGAATATAAATAAATCTCAAACACGACAAACAAATAGCTCAAACTGATTTGATCAGAAGAAACATATTGTGGCATTGTAGTCTGTGACACAATTAAACAAGACTCGTATATCCACACTTCGAAGAGTGGGTACTAGGACTGATTTGATCCTATTCAAATAAAGTCTATGAATCTAGTTTATTAGGCAAAGTGCCTAAAACACCTTTACTTGGTAAAAGTGTAAATGCCATCGATCTGTTAGCGCTAGTTCATAGTGAAGCAAGTGGGCCCATGTCTAGCTAGGCTAGAGGTGATATGAATATTTCGTGACGTTTACAGATGTGGCATCGCGTTATGGTTATGTGTTTCTTTTGAAATACAAATCGGAAACTTTTAAGTTTCGACACGAAATAGACAAACAGATCGGCTAAAGTATAAAACCGTCACGGTAAGACCGTAATGGAAAATACTTAGGCAATAAGTTTCTAATATACTTGAAAGAGTATAGTATTCTTTCAAAGAGGACTCCTCCCGGAACACGTCATTTTGACGGTGTGTCCGAACTGAGTAACCGAATTTTGTTGGACATGATAAGGTTAATCATGAGTCGCTCTAAGCTACCATTTCCTTCAACGAATAAGTATAAACAGTGCATAACTTATTTTGAAGAAGGTTCCATAAAATCTGTTTGACAAATTTCATATTAGATATGAACGGGAAAGAAACCGGGTTTCAGAATCCTGATAATTTGGGAATGCTAGGCATATGTTTGGATGATACCAAAATAAAACCAAAATTGGATAAGTGCCAAATTGTAGGTTATCATAGGGATACCAAAGTATAGTACTTATACAACTTACAAGAGAACAATGTAATTGTTGCTCGCCATGCGGTTTTCCTAAGAGGAATGCCGATATGCAGTGGAAAGTGGGAGGATAGTAAGACTCGATGAAAATCACAGAAATACTATTCAAGACACCGAATCTTAATGGAACATAAACAGTTCATCAAAGATGAAACTGTACCATTAATCTTCGAATAAACAAGAACCACGTATGTCGGAGAGAGTCAGAAAACAACCTGGGGTATGGGTTTCTGATCTCACCTCATAAAGATGTCAATCTTATTAAGGCATACCAACTGACTACGTATGAGGAAGTGATACAAGGTATCGACTCCCTATCATGACAAAGTGTCATGAATCCGAAATGGATTCCATGTATATCAACTATGTTTTGACACTAGTTGTTGTACCGCAAGGCATTGTGCCTATTGGTACTTATTAGTCTTCAAGGAAGACATACATGGATGGCAACATACCAACGTATAAAGCTAGGCTTTTAACGGAAAGGTATCGTTATCAACATTGTGTCGATTACGATTCAACCTTTTAACTGTTGCCACGGTAAATCCATTTGGATAATACTTGCTAAAGCTGCGTGTTTCATTTATGAAATATGTCAGCTTAATGGGAAAATCGCTTTCCTGAAAAGGAAACCTTTTGGAGGATGTTTACAATATCCTATCGGTTTTGTCGTACCAAAAACTATCAAACAAGGTTTGCAGGTTAATCGATCCATGTTTGGATTGAAGCAAGCATTATGTTCTTGGAATTATCGTTTTGATGTAATCATAATAGTTTATGATTTAATTCAAAACGAAATGATTCTTGTGTATATAAGAGGGTTAGTGGGAGCGCACTGACAGTGGCTGTCCTATATAAATAATGATAATATGTCATTTCTTGGAAATGATATTCCCATAAAATAATCGGTGAAAGCTAGCCTTTCGAGAAAACTCTCCGAGAAATCATACATTGAAAATGTACGTGACCTAGTGTCTATACGCTTTGAGCATATGGATTCACAATCAGGCCAATCCAAGTGATGGTCACTGGATTGATATTAAGAACATCCATTAGTATCTAAGAGATCTAAGGATGATGTCTTAAACTATGGAGAAGGAGAACTTGAAGTGACTGGGATCACTGCTGCAAGTTTCCTAAACCGATAATACGACTATAAGTCGCATAAAGGTACTATAAAGTTTGAATAACGGAACAGTGAGCTGGAGATCTTCCAAGCAATATACTGTTACCGAATAAACAACAAATGCGGGTTATTGCTGCAGCTGAAGCGGCAATAGAAGCCATTTGGGTCAATAATAAATCTAATTAGATTAGATATAGTTCTCTTAGCAGCTGAGCTAGGCTTCAGCACAAGCTAAAGAATTAATGGTCTCATCAGAGATCCAGATATATACTTCGATATTCATCTGATTCGTTCAGATCATACATCGTGGCGATGTGATGATCGAATAAATTGCATCAGATGATAATCATGCAAATCCGCTGATGAAAGACTTTCTCAGCAGTTTGAGCCAACCGTACATAGTTCGAGTGTCAAACACTCGAGTGACTGGCTATAGGCCAAGTGGGAGATTGTTGGACAATTATGACCCATAGCGTCACTATTTGTACAGATCATGGTGTTGTTGTACAAATTAACTATGTGACAAAGGAGATTGCACTCTTATCATTTGTGATTAGATCACCAAGATGTATAAATGATAGGAGGTCCTTATGATTTATTCCTGGATTGAGAATGATATGAGACAGTATCAATCCACGAAGGATAAATCATTAAATATCCCTAGTCAGAGTATTATCGAGATTGGACATCGATAAATACGTAAAAGACTAGTATTACACTTGTGCGCGTTGTGAGAGCACAACGACATAGTTCTCATATATTTGGGTATAAGATACTCATGCAAGTGTAATAGGAGGTTCTGTTTACCAATGGTACGGGAAACAGCTTCGCTCTGGATAGACCCCCTCGGAATTCCATTGGTAGTATGACTATGTGTCTATGGAAATCCGAAATCAGGGTAGGTGTATTTGGTCTTAACCTAAGACTTGCACCGCTAATACTTGCGACAATCAATATACTTTGGTTTTGGTCGTCCAGGGCTTTAACATGTTCTGTGTATGCCTCTGTTAGGTATATTGAGAATCGTAGTGTGTTGGGTGTGATGTCATGACGGAAGTGTCACTCCAGTCATATGGAGTTGATGATCGCGTAGGGATACAAAACTGGTTCTCTAAAAAGGTTGCAACCGTCGGGATAATATGAATTGGTCATGATTATCCGATAATAAAGAGACTAGTTGCTCGTAATTCGATATATGCTTCGTACGGGGCAGACACTGTACCAGCCCCAGGCCTTGCAAGTGATCATCCGATACTGGATCGAAATACACAATACTACGTATACTACGCCTGATATAGATCCTTATTCATGTAAGGATATTTCTGGAGAATTGGGTAGGCATGACGCTTTGCTAGAAGCCAACATTGTCTTGTAAATCGGTACAAACGTAGTACTAGGTACTTACGTGTTCGGATAGTCCGACGACCGAATTTACTGCCAACATATTCGGGGATCTCATGGGTCGCTTCCTGAATATTCACCGATGACGTATGACTCGCACTTTTAATTAATCTGGGATTAATAAGATGAGAGAGAAAATTAATCTGGGATTAATTGCAGAGATATTTTATCTGGGATAAAATATCAATTAAAGAGAGATAACGATTAATTTGGAATTAATCGGTAAATTAATATATTTGATATATTAAACGAAATTGGATTTCGACGCGGAATTAAAATAGGATTTTAATTCGGGCGAACGAATTATTTTAGAATTAATTCGTTTGCGACGTGAATAGTGATTTCGCTAGGCATAATCATTTAATTACGTCGCAACGGAAAACTTGTTAATTTGGAATTAGCGAACCCGAGCCCGAGATTGTTTGCGAGCGCATTCGCATTTCGAATTCGAGTGCGGCACGCAAGTCAAATCAAGCGTCAAATCGCTAGTCACATCAAGCATCAAATCATGTCACTTTGAGTGATGTGACAATTGATTGATTGATTGATGTGACTTGATGGAAGTTGATGGAAAGCATTTATGGCTTTAATTGTTTGACTTTTTTAAAGCCAAAATTTGGTATATGATTTTGGAAATCAATTACCAAAAATAAATTACACATTTATCTCTCTCTCTCTCCTTCAATTCCTCTTCATCTCTCTCGCCCATTTGGGCACTTTTCTGGTTCTGTTTTGCTGGGCAAAACTGAGCATGAGGGAACCTAAAAGTCGCGATTTTGTGGCAAAATCGGGAGTGCTAGCACACTACGAATTCATGCGAAGGTGATAGGGAAGTCCACCCATGAGCTTGGAATCGTTTGACGAAGCTTGGAGCTTGTTTAAGGAGCAACAATGGCCGAATTTGGAGGAGCCACTGCAGCTCACTACCGAGCAGTCCATGGAGGCAGAAAATAATTTTGTTGCCTCGCGCGTCGCTCAACCGATCGATGTGAGTATTCCGAAAATCCCTCGTTGTATTCGCACATGTGTTTTATGCTTTGTATTTGATCCTTGGGGCCGTAGAAACTCCAACAGCTAGCCTAGGCAAATACCTGAAAATTTTTAACTCGAGGTTCCTCTAGTCAATTAAAACTTTAGAGTTGCTCACTTATATAAACCCAATATTTGAAAGTTTTGGTGCAAAAATTTGTGAAGAATTCTTTGGGTTTATATAGTGCTCCAAAGACAACAAAATTAATTAAGAATCCGATGTGGGATAAAAGCCAATTTAATCTTAGCCATTGGATCTTAATTTAGTGGTTTAATGAGATTATAAAACCCTAATAAGGGTTTGGGCCGAATTGGAATTCAAAACAAATAACAAAAATAAATAAATTTTTTTTACTATTCATACATTACTATTCACGTGAATAGTAATTTTTTTTCTATTTATTCCAATTCCCAAAGTGCCCCTATCGTCATTCACCAATCCCTAAGCCACTATGGAACCTCATAAATGATCTGTTCAATAATTAAACACATTGAACCATTTATGAACAATTCCTAAAGCAATCATATATGCTGTTAAATATGTAATGTGCACTGTTAACCATTGATTTCTACTTTGTTGTGTGTGACCTTTTGGGTTCCCCTCAAGTTGGACATGAAATGAATCGTGATAATTTAATCGAACATAAATTATCCTCCGATCAGATGGTCGTTTGATTTCAATGACCAAGGTTGACATCTAGCAACATGCCAATGCCCCCAAATGAGAAGGAAAAATATATATACCTATTCAGTATGCGATTTACATATGATACGGTCCCTCGCCTCACTGTATCCCCATCTATTGACCTAGGGTACAGAAAGTGTCTACCCATATGGTAAAAGGTATGATGTTGATATTGTCATGAATCGTGCTAACCCAAGAATCTCACATGATTCTTCCGTTGTGGCCACAATCTCAAGCACTGATCACACATATCAATCTGCGAACTGGAATACTACTCTTATAAGAAAATATTATCCGAGATAGTGGCGATTCTTTGTTGTATCTTTACAAACTTCACGTGTTTAAACAAATGACCTAATCATACCCTTATGACCGGATCTTTTGAACCGGGGAAGGAGAATGTCAAAGTTATTTGATCCACACATAATATTGTAAAGACCTAAAGTCTAAGGACTAGTCATATAATTGATAAATGAAAGTTCTCACAGACACATGGGATAAACACTCCATATGAAAACTTTCGGCGGTCAGTTCGATGGACACGAGCAACTCATGCATCCATGTGATACACCAAGCGGACGGATCTCCGCTAGTAGCCTATGAGACCGGCTACTCCATTTAAAGGCGGATCATATCATCATGCTAGTCTCTCCGCTTTGTGAACGCCCAGATTATTCAAAAAACTATGACTAGGAACATTTAAGAGTAATGATTCTCATAAGGCATGGAAGCCATCGTCTTATTACTCCAAGGGCTTTATTACAGTGTTGATGATTCATATAAGTTATGTAAGACACGTATAATAAAGATTACCATTTTATTAATTAATGAAAATATTACAAATACATGTACATATAGCCCATCCACAAGTTGGGTACAGGGCATATCCCTAACAATCTCACACTTGCATTATAACTAACTAGTATCAATCTGGACACCATACTCTCGGGTGTCCCTATTATGCTTTTATTGAGTCAGCCATTTAGTCAGAGAATCTTCAAGATTATCTTCTGTGGGTATTTTCTCTATAATAACTTCTTTTCTCTCAACAATCTCCTGACGAGATGAAATCGCCTGAGTACATGCTTGGATTTCTGGTGGGACCTTGGTTCCTTTGATTAAGCAATGGCGCCCGTGTTGTCACAATATATCGTGATGCCATTCTTTATCGCAGGAAGTGTTAAGTTTTGTCTAGGTCCCAAGATCAAACAAGCAATGAAATACATGTGTGAATACATCAACGGAGGTAGCGGAATACTCACATCGATCGGTTGAGACGATTTGAAGACGAATGAAGCCCAAAAAGCCCACTGTTTTGGCGCCAACTGTGTGCAGTTCACTGCCCTCCAAATCAGAATTTTGAGCTGCGAAAATGAGCTCCAAGATTGCGTCAAACGAATCCCGCCTCATGGGTGAACCTCCCTAACACCTTCGCAAGTCTCGTAAGTGTGCTAGCACTTGTGTTTTTGCAACAAAAACCACTAATTGCCTCCCTTGAAGCTCACGGCAGTGAGCAGTGAAGAAGAAAGAAAAACAGCCCTTTTGGGCGTGTATTGATGGAGAGAAAATGAGGAGAAGTGTTATGGTTGACTTTTTAATTGAATTACCAAAAAATGCTTTATATATTTTCCAAAAAATACAAAGCATTTACCATTTAAAATATCAAATAAAATAAATGGTAATGGCTCTCTCAACCACCAACACTATTCCAACAACACCCATCACTATTCAATGTCACTTTATCAAAGTGACTTGATGTGTGTCTATCAATCAATCAATCACATCACTCAAAGTGACGTTTGATTTGACGCTTGATGTGACAAATGATTTGACGCTTGATGTGACTTGCGTTGCCGCACTCGAATTCGAAATACGAATGCGCTCGCAATCACACTCGGGCTCGGTTTCGCTAATTCCTAATTAGCGAGTTTTCCGTTGCGTCGTAATTAAATGATTACGCCTAGCGAATTCACTATTCACGTCGCTAACGAATTAATTCTAAATTAATTCGTTCGCCCGAATTAAAATCTAATTTTAATTCCGCGTCGAAATCTAATTTCGTTTAATATATCGAATATATTAATTTACCGATTAATTCTAAATTAATCATTCTCTCTCTTTAGACGATATTTTATCCCATATAAAATATCTCCGTAATTAATCCTAGATTAATTTTCTCTCTCTCATCTAATTAATCCCAGATTAATAAATGTGCGAGTCATGCGTCATCGGTGGATCACTGGGAAGCGACCCATGAGATCCCCGGATCTGTTGGCAGTAAATACGGTCGTCGATGTATCCGAATCACGTACGTACCAAGTACTACGTTCTACCGATTTACGAGACAAGGTTGGCTTCTAGCAAAGCACCAAGCCTTCCCAATTCTCCGGACATATTCATATAAGAATATCTAAGGATCTATATCAGGCGTAGTCTACTAAGTATCGTGTATATCGGCCCAGTATCGGATAGTCACGTGCTAGGCCTGGGGCTGGATATGTGTCTGCCCCGTACGAAGCACATGTCGGATGTCTGGTAACTAGTCTCTATAATCGGATATACATGACCTTGTCATAATATCCCGATGGCCGGCCAGCACTTAAGAGCACTAATACCGTATCCTACGTGACATCATCTCCATTATGATTGGAGTGATACTTCCGTCTTGACATCACACCCAATACTCTACGATTCTCAATATACCCAGCATTGGCGTACACAGAACCTGTTACAGCCCTAGACGACCTCAACTAAAGTATATTGATTGTCGTAAGCATTAGCGGTGTAAGTCTCAAGTTAAGACCAAATACACCTACCCTGATGTCGGACTCCCATAGACACATAGTCATAATACCAATGGGATTCCTAGGGGTCTATCCAGAGAGAAGCTGTTTCCCGTACCATCAGTGAAACACAACCTCCTATCGCACTTGCATAAGTATCCTATACTTAAATATATGAGAACTATGCCGTTGTGCTCTCACAACGCGCACAAGTGCAATACTAGCCTATTCCGCATTATCGATGTCCTGTCTCGATAATACTACGACTAGGGATATTTAATGATTAATCCTTCGTGGACTGATACTATCTCATATCATTCTCAATCCAGGAACTAATCAAATGGACCTCTCTTCATTTATACATCTAAGGTGATCTAATCACAAATGATGAGAGTGCAATTTCCTTGTCACATAGTTAATTTGTACAACAACACTATGATCTGTACAAATAGTGACGCTATGGGTCATATTATCCAACAATCTCCCACTTGGTACATAGCCAGTCACTCAAGTGTCGTACACCCGAACTATGTACGGTTTGCTCAAATTGCTGAGAAAAGGTTTTCGTTAGTGGATTTCCATTATTATCGTCTGACGCGATTTATACGATCATCACATCGCCATGATGTATGGTCCGAACGAATCAGATGAATATATAATATATATCTGGATAGTTGATGAGACCATTAATTCTTTAGCCTGTGATGACGCCCAGCTCAGCTGCAAACAGAACCATATCTAATCTAATTAGATTTATTATCGACCCAAATGGCTTCTATTCCTGCCTCAGCCACAGCAATAATCTGCATTTGTTGTTTATTCGGCAACAGTATCTTGCTCGGAAGATTTCCAGCTCACTGTCCCATTATTCAAACTTTATAGTACCGCAGTATTTAACTGTTTGGAAACTTGCGGCAGTGATCTCAGTCACTTCAAGTTCTCATTCTCCATAGTTTTAGACAGCATCTTTAGTTCTCTAAGATACTAATAGATGTCCTTAACTTCAATCCAGTGACTATCACTTGGATTGTCCTGATTGTGACTCCATATGCTCAAAGCGTATGAGACACCATATCAAGTACATTTTAAATCTACAATTTCTCAGAGAGTGTTATCAACTCCAAATCTATCCCAGTAGATCTTTAATCCTTGAATAAAGGCTGTTACTCCCCAGAATTCTACGGAGAATATCTATGAAAGCCAAGCTTTCACCAATTGCTTTATGGGAATTTCATTGTCAGTGCGCTCCCACTAACCTCCTTATATACACAAGAATCATTTCGTTTTGAGTCAAATCATAAACCATTATGACTATTTCAAAACGGCAGTTCCAACAACCTAATGCTTGCATCAATCCAAACATGGATCGAATAACCCGCAAACCTTGTTTGTCGGTTATACAAAATCGTCAGGATGTTGAAAACATCCTCCAAAAGGTTTCCTTTTCAGGAAGGCGATTTTGATCTTTAACTGACGCATTTCATAAATGAAATATGCAGTATCAACAAGCATCTTCAAAATGGATTTACCATGGCAACAGTTAAAAGGTTGAACCGTTATTAACACAATGTTGATAACGATACCTTTTCGTCACAAGCCTAGCTTTGTACGTTGGTATGTTGCCATCGATGTATGTCTTCCTTGAAGACGTTTAATGTACCAATAGGCACAATGCCTTGTGGTACAACAACTAGTATCCAAAATAGTTGTTATACATGGAATCCATTTTGCACTCATGGCACTTTGCCAAAATAGGGAGTCGATACCTCGTATCACTTCCTCAAATCGTAGTCGGATGGTATACCCTCATAAGATTGACATCTTTATGAGGTGAGATCAGAAACCCATACCCCAGGTTGTTTTCCGATTCTCTCCGATCTACGAGGTTCTTGTGTATTCGAAGATTAATGGTACAGATTCATCATTGATGAACTGTTTGTGTTCCATTACGGACTTCGTGCCTTGAATAGTATTACTCCGATTTTCATCGAGTTTCACTTGTTGAGTTACTAATTAGGTCCCAAGAATCATCCAAAACAAGCATAAAATCGCATGAACACATCAAGGAATAATGGCGGAAACAAATACTCACAATGATTGGTTTGAGATGCAAAGAACATAAGTCTTTTTACATTTCTCCTAGGCACGGCAATGGCTTCCAAGTGCAGTGAGCTGTGCGGTTTTGATGGTTGAAGCACCTCCAAGATTCGGCCATGGTCATCACCATTGAAGCTCCAAGCTTCAAGGCTTTTCCATGCTCACAAATTCGTTTCCCTATCACCATAATATAACCCATGTGTGTGCTAGCACTCTTTCTTCTTCATTTAGTGTGATCAAACCAAAAAAAATGAGAAGAAAATTGGTCCAAGACCGATTGAGAGAGAAGAAGAATTTCAAGGTTTTCAAAAAAAATAGTTACCGATTTTGGGAGAGAGAAAAACGTGAATGGTGTGTGTGTTGAGAGAGAGAAACATTTTACTTATATATTTATTTTATTTTCAAAAAATAAAATCAAATACCAAAGTAAAAGTCAAAAGCAAAAAATGCTTTTCAATCACATCACTATTCACATCAAGTCACTTAATAAAGTGACAACATGTCATATCACATCACTCAAAGTGACAAGTGATTTGACAATTGACGCGACTAGTGATTTGATGCTTGATGTGACTTGCGTGCCGCACTCGAATTCGAAATGTGAATGCGCTCGCAATCAATCTCGGGCTCGGGTTCGCTAATTCCAAATTAACGAATTTTCCGTCGCGTCGTAATTAAATGATTACGCCTAGCGAATTCACTATTCACATCGCTAACGAATTGATTCTAAATTAATTCGTTCGCCTGAATTAAAATCCAATTTCAATTCCGCGTCGAAATCTAATTTCTTATAATATATCGAATATATTATTTTATCGATTAATTCCAAATTAATCGTTCTCTCTCTTTAATTAATATTTTATCCCAGATAAAATATCTCCGCAATTAATCCCAGATTATTTTCTCTCTCTAGAAATTAATCTTCTCTCTCTACTAATTAATCCCAGATTAATCATAGTGCGAGTCATACATCATCGGTGAATCTTTGGGAAGCGACCCATGAGATCTCCGGATATGTTGGCAGCAAATACGGTCGTCGGACTATCCGAACATGTAAGTACCTCGTACTACGTTATACCGATTTACAAGACAAGGTTGGCTTCTAGCAAAGCGCCATGCCTACCCAATTCTCCAGAAATATTCTTACAGGAATATATAGATTGTATCAAGCGTAGTATACCGTAGTATTGTGTATATCGGCCCAGTATCGGATAGTCAGTGCTAGGGCTGGGGCTGGATAAGTGTCTGCCCCGTCCGAAGCACATGTCAGATGTCTAGTAACTAGTCTCTATAATCAGATATTCATGACCTGGTCATAATATCATGATTGGATGCGCATCACTCAAGAGCACTAGTACCGTATCCTGCGTGACATCATCTCCACTATGACTGAAGTGATACTTCCGTATGACATCACACCCAAACACTACGACTCTCTGATAAACCCAGAAGTGGTGTACGCAGAACCGGTTAAAGCCCTGTACCACCAAGACCAAAGTCTACCGATTATCGTAAGTATTAGCGGTGCAAGTCTCAGGTTAAGACCAAATACACCTACCCTGATGTCGGACTCCCATAGACACATAGTCATAATACCAATGAGATTCCGAGGGGTCTATCCAGAGCGAAGCTGTTTCCCGTACCATCGGTGAAACACAACCTCATATCGCACTTGCATAAGTATCCAATACTTAAATATATGAGAACTATGCCGTTGTGCCCTCACAACGCGCACAAGTGCAATACTAGCCTATTCTGCATTATCGATGTCCTGTCTCGATAATACTACGACTAGGGATATTTAATGATTAATCCTTCGCGGACTGATACTGTCTCATATCATTCTCAATCCAGGAACTAATCATATGGACCTCTCTTCATTTATACATCTAAGGTGATCTAACCACAAATGATGAGAGTGCAATTTCCTTGTCACATAGTTAATTTGTACAACAACACTATGATCTGTACAAATAGTGACGCTATGGGTCATATTATCCAACAATCTCCCACTTGGCACATAGCCAGTCACTCAAGTGTCGTACACCCGAACTATGTACGGTTTGCTCAAATTGCTGAGAAAAGGTTTTCGTCAGCGGATTTCCATTATTATCGTCTGACGCGATTTATACGATCATCACATCGCCATGATGTATGATCCGAACGAATCAGATGAATATATAAGTATATATCTGGATCGTTGATGAGACCATTAATTCTTTAGCCTGTGCTGACGCCCAGCTCAGCTGCTAACAGAACCATATCTAATCTAATTAGATTTATTATCGACCCAAATGGCTTCTATTCCTGCCTCAGCCACATCAATAATCTGCATTTGTTGTTTATTCGGCAACAGTATCTTGCTCGGAAGATTTCCAGCTCACTGTCCCATTATTCAAACTTTATAGTACCGCAGTATTTAACAGTTTGGAAACTTGCGGCAGTGATCTCAGTCACTTCAAGTTCTCATTTTCCATAGTTTTAGACAACATCTTTAGTTCTCTAAGATACTAATAGATGTCCTTAACTTCAATCCAGTGACTATCACTTGGATTGTCCTGATTGTGACTCCATATGCTCAAAGCGTATGAGACACCATATCAAGTACATTTTAAATCTACAATTTCTCAGAGAGTGTTATCAACTCCAAATCTATCCCAGTAGATCTTTAATCCTTGAATAAAGGCTGTTACTCCCCAGAATTCTACGGAGAATATCTATGAAAGCCAAGCTTTCACCAATTGCTTTATGGGAATTTCATTGTCAGTGCGCTCCCACTAACCTCCTTATATACACAAGAATCATTTCGTTTTGAGTCAAATCATATAAACCATTATGACTATTTCAAAACGACAGTTCCAACAACCTAATGCTTGCATCAATCCAAACATGGATCGAATAACCCGCAAACCTTGTTTGTCGGTATACAAAATCGTCAGGATGTTGAAAACATCCTCCAAAAGGTTTCCTTTTCAGGAAGGCGATTTTGATCTTTAACTGACGCATTTCATAAATGAAATATGCAGTATCAACAAGCATCTTCAAAATGGATTTACCATGGCAACAGTTAAAAGGTTGAACCGTTATTAACACAATGTTGATAACGATACCTTTTCGTCACAAGCCTAGCTTTGTACGTTGGTATGTTGCCATCCATGTATGTCTTCCTTGAAGACGTTTAATGTACCAATAGGCACAATGCCTTGTGGTACAACAACTAGTATCCAAAATAGTTGTTATACATGGAATCCATTTTGCACTCATGGCACTTTGCCAAAATAGGGAGTCGATTCCTCAAATCGTAGTCGGATGGTATACCCTCATAAGATTGACATCTTTATGAGGTAAGATCAGAAACCCATACCCCAGGTTGTTTTCTGATTCTCTCCGATCTACGAGGTTCTTGTGTATTCGAAGATTAATGGTACAGATTCATCATTGATGAACTGTTTGTGTTCCATTACGGACTTCGTGCCTTGAAAAGTATTACTTCGATTTTCATCGAGTATCACTTGTTGAGTTCCTAATTAGGTCCCAAGAATCATCCAAAACAAGCATAAAATCGCATGAACACATCAAGGAATAATGGCGGAAACAAATACTCACAATGATTGGTTTGAGATGCAAAGAACATAAGTCTTTTTCCATTTCTCCTAGGCTCGGCAATGGCTTCCAAGTGCAGTGAGCTGTGCAGTTTTGATGGTTGAAGCACCTCCAAGATTCGGCCATGGTCATCACCATTGCAGCTCTAAGCTTCAAGCTTTTCCATGCTCACAAATTTGTTTCCCTATCACCATAATATAACCCATGTGTGTGCTAGCACTCTTTCTTCTTCATTTAGTGTGATCAAACCAAAACAAATGAGAAGAAAATGGTCCAAGACCGATTGAGAGAGAAGAAGAATTTCAAGGTTTTCAAAAAAACCTAGTTACCGATTTTGGGAGAGAGAAAAACGTGAATGGTGTGTGTGTTGAGAGAGAGAAACATTTTACTTATATATTTATTTTATTTTCAAAAATAAAATCAAATACCAAAGCAAAAGTCAAAAGCAAAAAATGCTTTTCAATCACATCACTATTCACATCAAGTCACTTTAATAAAGTGACAACATGTCATATCACATCACTCAAAGTGACAAGTGATTTGACAATTGACGCGACTAGTGATTTGATGCTTGATGTGACTTGCGTGCCGCACTCGAATTCGAAATGCGAATGTGCTCGCAATCAATCTCGGGCTCGGGTTCGCTAATTCCAAATTAACGAATTTTCCGTCGCGTCGTAATTAAATGATTACGCCTAGCGAATTCACTATTCACGTCGCTAACGAATTGATTCTAAATTAATTCGTTCGCCCGAATTAAAATCCAATTTCAATTCCGCGTCGAAATCTAAGTCTCAGGTTAAGACCAAATACACGTACCCTGATGTCGGACTCCCATAGACACATAGTCATAATACCAATGGGATTCCGAGGGGTCTATCCAGAGCGAAGCTGTTTCCCGTACCATCGGTGAAACACAACCTCCTATCGCACTTGCATAAGTATCCAATACTTAAATATATGAGAACTATGCCGTTGTGCCCTCACAACGCGCACAAGTGTATTACTAGCCTATTCCGCATTATCGATGTCCTGTCTCGATAATACTACGACTAGGGATATTTAATGATTTATCCTACGTGGACTGATACTGTCTCATATCATTCTCCATCCAGGAACAAATCATAGGGACCTCTCATCATTTATATATCTAAGGTGATCTAATCACAAATGATAAGAGTGCAATCTCCTTTGTCACATAGTTAATTTGTACAACAACACCATGATCTGTACAAATAGTGACGCTATGGGTCATATTATCCAACATCACTATCCTCCAACTGACCACTGCATATCGGTGTTCCTCTTAGGAAAACCGCATGGTGAGCAACAATCATATTGTTCTCATGTGAGATTTATAAGTACTATACTTATGGTTTCCCTTAGGATAACCTATATATGGCACTTATCCAATTTGGGTTCTAGTTTGGTATCATCCAAACTTTATGCCTGGCATACCCAAATTATCAGGAATGAGAAACCCTGTTTCTTTCCTGTTCATATCCTATATGATATCTGTCAAACGATTCATATGGAACCTTATTCTAAATAAGTTTTGCACTGTTAATACATATCATGTTTGAAGGAAATGATAGCTCAGAGTGACTCGTGATAAACCTTATCATGTCCAACAAAATTCATTTTTTAGTTTGGACACACCGTCTAACTGACGTGTCTCGGGAGGAGTCCTCATCTGAAAGAATACCATACTTTTTCATGTATGTTTGAAACTTACTGCTTAAGTATTTTCCATTACGGTCTTACCGTGACGGCATAATACTATAGTCGATCTGTTTATCTACTTCGTGTCGAAACTCTAATAGTTTCCGATCTGTGTTCTTCAAAAGAAACACATAACCATAACGTGATGCCACATCCGTTAAGGTCACGAAATATTCATGTTCACATCTAGCCTAGCTAGATATGGGCCCACTAACTTCATCATGAATAGGGCTAACAGATCGGTGACACTTACACTATTACCAAGTAAATAGTGTTTTAGGTACTTTACCTAACAAACTAGATTCGTAGACTTTATTTGAATAGTCAAATCAGTCCTAGAGTACCCACTCTTCAAAAGTGCGGATATACGAGTCTTGTTTAATTGTGTCCCAGACAACAATGCCACAAATAAGTCTCTACTTGATCAAATCAATTTGAGCTATTTATTTGTCATTTTATATGTTTGAGATTTTAATTATATTCAAAATATAAATTCTGTTATTCACATCTAATGTGTTTATCTTAATATCATCTTTATATATGAAACACTTAGTGTTCTAGAATATAAAGGTTTATCCACAATGGATTAAACCTGATATAGAGATAATGTCTCTAGTCAAACTAGTTACATTATAACAGTTCCTAATTTAAGTACACACCCAAATGGTAGTTCCTAAACTTAGGTATCTACGGTCGAAACATCGACTTTCGTCCCGTTTCCGATTCGCAGAGCAATCTCAGCTTGAAGTCAGTATCTTGCTCAAAGCAGATTCTGAACATCAATACATATATTTTATGTACCACACTAAGTATTTAAAATCTAATTTCAATACTAGTAGTGAACAACTTTGACAATCATTTTTAAAGTAAGAGCCTTGCCCTTTCTTTAATTCCTTCGTGGCTGCCATATCCAAATGGTAGTCAATTTGGGATATGTCAATTATCCTTTTCAATATTTCAGGAACCTTAGGCCAAGCCTTGGGTTTTTAGAATATCGAAACGATGTGCACCTCGTGCTACATGCCCAATTGCAAACTTGACTTTATCTCCTCTAGAATAGTCAATTAATTCTCCAAGAATTATAAATTGCAATTTTAATACTTCTTAAATCTAAAATTAGATTTATGACAAGTATATTAAATTAAGCACTAAAGTCATCATCACATAAATCTTCCAAAGATTTACGCTCTAATTATTTGCTTAATTTTGGGCTTAGGTTCAATAAGTTATTTTATCAAATAAAGTAACCTATTATTTATTCCCAATTTGAAAATTAAATCATTTAAAATATTTTAATCCCAGATTATATTTTAAATATCCAACTTTTCAATTCTTTCTTGATTTCAATAGTCCAACTATTTATCAATGATTAGTGGTACTATATATTATAATGATTATAATAGTCCAACTATATAATCAAATATAATCCAAATTAATTAACCTCAATTACATTGATTACTATAATCCAATTATAAAATCAACTGTAAACTGAAATTAATTAATTCAAATATATTGATGAATATAATCCAATTATATATAATCAACTATAATACAGTCCAACTATTTATTAAAACAACAATTTAAATATTAGTCCAACTAACATTTAATATATATGACGAGTGATATTTGTTTGAGCGCGTATGGCGAGTAATTGAACGAATATAGCAAATTCAATTCTTGCCTCCCACTATTTTTCGTCGAGCCTCTAACCCTCTGTCGAGTACTCGGGAAACCGTGTTTCCTAGTGGGCTAGGATCCCGTTAAATATCACACAATCTTAACTTTGACCAACAAATTGTATGATAATTAACTAGGTAGATCTCGAAGATCAATTGGATCTCATCCAACTCCTAGATCCAGTAGGTGGACATCCAAGTCCGAAAAATATATCTTATATATGCCTATATATCTAATATATACCCTAACCTTTTTCCTCTGAATCAACTAGGCCTTGGCTTTGGCATAACAAACCTAATGATCCCAGTCAAGCGTGGACCCATTGACCATGGAAGCTTCGTAATCAATGTCGTTGGACAAGAAGTGGTATTGACTTTGGCCAACAAACCACAACTTGGACAAGACACCAATATGGAACAAAGCCTCGTGATTCAAACACATCTTCGACGGACAAGGGCTTGACTTTGGCCAACAACCCATGCCAATCTAGGATCTTGAGCAAGAATCACTCAATGGAAGGAAAAGACGCATGATATTTGATGAGGGCTTTTCGCGTGCAAATTGGCTACCAATTTAATTATCTTTGTTAAGGTCTCATCATCATACACCCTAAACATGGCATTCTAAATACATAATAAAGCGAGTATGAAAATAAAGTAATAATGATATGCAGATGGATACTTAACATTTTGATCCTAGATCAAATCTCTCCCTTTCTCACTCAAGCTAGCACTTGTATTACTTCTACCCGTTACACTACACTTCTAAAGAAACCTCATTTACATTGAGGGGAATAGGTGAGAAGAGAATACAAAGAGAATAGAGGTGATAAGGCTGGACACGCAGGTCCAATTTAATAAATCGAATTTATTACAACAATTTCCAAAATTGCCCCCACCCGACTAATATCCATCCGATATACATTATTCATTCATCACAACCACGTATTCACACAAAAGCATGCTATCAATCAATCTAATCAAATTAATTAATCTGATAATTTTGTGATCATCCAATGTTCAAACAACGATTTGATTTTGCGCGAGTCAAACTCGTTTTGCGAATAAGTACTCAAAGTACGAATTCTTGAATTAAATTAAACTACATAATTAAATCCAATTTAACATGTATTTAATGCTAATTCACTATTCAATTCCAAATTAAATATTACACTTTATTTAATAAACCTTTTACGACTTAAATTCCAAATTTAATCGCATCGGGACTCAAAGCCCGATTAACATCCAATGTTAGTTTAATTCAAGTCTAATGGGCTTTAATTAATTTCTATAAGGCGTGGGCTTCGGCAACCAAAGCCCAATCAAGGAGTAACCCCATAAGCCCAGAAATCAATTTAGGCCCATTAGGCCCAATTAAACTTTAAAGGTTTATAAGTTTCATTTGGGCTTTATGGTAGTGGTTTTGGGCCCAATTGGATCCAATCCATTTGGCCTAAACCCAACTTGATAAAATCAAGCCCAATAAGCCCAATTACAACTTAATAAGCCCAAATCCAATTTAAAGGCCTAATTCATTAAATTACACAAATCCAATTTCGTAATTTAATTACCTAAAGTGAATTACATGATTAATCACCCAAATCAATATTTCTAAAACATGAAATTAGTCCAATTAATCATGTTCATTATCATCATCACATGTCCAACAAATAAATGAAAAAATCAAACCCATTACATGCTTTAAAGCTCTCGGCCAAAGGAGGGATTTTGTGTCCGATTTGGTTTCAATCCAATCGAACCCACAATCGACATTAAATCACCATCCTAAATGATTTCCAATACATCAAATGTTCAAAAATCAAAATACCAAGACATTTAAGGGCATCATCCAATTCGGCCAAGGTGATAACTTTTGGGGATTTTATGTTCAATTCAAAATCCAATCCAATTAGTTTCAAATTAACATTATCCTTAATGATTCTAATTCATCCAATGAACTAAAATCAAAAAATTCCAAGAACTCCAAATAGCATACACATTCGGCCAACATAACATTTTTGGGGAAAATAATTCCAAATCAATTTTCAACAAATTGGTCCAACCAAAATGCAATTAGACATGTTATAAGCATACTCAAACAATCAATTTATTCAAATCATGCTCAACAAAAATTTACCCAAATTTTAAGCCCTACATTTTTCATGCTTGAACCTATAGCTCTTGATGCCATTGTTAGGTTTATATCTAGGTCCCAAGATTAAACAAGCAATGAAATACATGTGTGAATACATCAACGAAGGTAGCGGAATACTCACATCGATCGGTTGAGACGATTTGAAGACGAATGAAGCCCAAAAAGCCCACTGTTTTGGCACCAACTGTGTGCAGTTCACTGCCCTCCAAATCAGAATTTTGAGCTGCGAAAATGAGCTCCAAGATTGCGTCAAACGAATCCCGCCTCATGGGTGAACCTCCCTAACACCTTCGCAAGTCTCGTAAGTGTGCTAGCACTTGTGTTTTTGCAACAAAAACCACCCATTGCCTCCCTTGAAGCTCACGGCAGTGAGCTGTGAAGAAGAAAGAAAAACAGCCCTTTTGGGCGTGTATTGATGGAGAGAAAATGAGGAGAAGTGTTATGGTTGACTTTTTAATTGAATTACCAAAAAATGCTTTATATATTTTCCAAAAAATACAAAGCATTTACCATTTAAAATATCAAATAAAATAAATGGTAATGGCTCTCTCAACCACCAATACTATTCCAACAACACCCATCACTATTCATTGTCACTTTATCAAAGTGACTTGATGTGTGTCTATCAATCAATCAATCACATCAATCAATCACATCACTCAAAGTGACGTTTGATTTGACGCTTGATGTGACGAATGATTTGACGCTTGATGTGACTTGCGTTGCCGCACTCGAATTCGAAATACGAATACGCTCGCAATCACACTCGGGCTCGGTTTCGCTAATTCCTAATTAGCGAGTTTTCCGTTGCGTCATAATTAAATGATTACGCCTAGCGAATTCACTATTCACGTCGCTAACGAATTAATTCTAAATTAATTCGTTCGCTCGAATTAAAATCTAATTTTAATTCCGCGTCGAAATCTAATTTCGTTTAATATATCGAATATATTAATTTACCGATTAATTCTAAGTTAATCATTCTCTCTCTTTAGACGATATTTTATCCCAGATAAAATATCTCCGTAATTAATCCTAGATTAATTTTCTCTCTCTCATCTAATTAATCCCAGATTAATAAATTTGCGAGTCATGCGTCATCGGTGGATCACTGGGAAGCGACCCGTGAGATCCCCGGATATGTTGGCAGTAAATACGGTCGTCGGAGTATCCGAATCACGTACGTACCAAGTACTACGTTCTACCGATTTACGAGACAAGGTTGGCTTCTAGCAAAGCACCAAGCCTTCCCAATTCTCCGGACATATTCATATAAGAATATCTAAGGATCTATATCAGACGTAGTCTACTAAGTATCGTGTATATCAGCCCAGTATCGGATAGTCACGTGCTAGGCCTGGGGCTGGATATGTGTCTGCCCCGTACGAAGCACATGTCGGATGTCTGGTAACTAGTCTCTATAATCGGATATACATGACCTTGTCATAATACCCCGATGGCCGGCCAGCACTTAAGAGCACTAATACCGTATCATACGTGACATCATCTCCACTATGACTGGAGTGATACTTCCGTCTTGACATCACACCCAATACTCTACGATTCTCAATATACCCAGCATTGGCGTACACAAAACCTGTTATAGCCCTGGACGACCTCAACTAAAGTATATTGCTTGTCGTAAGCATTAGCGGTGTAAGTCTCAGGTTAAGACCAAATACACCTACCCTGATGTCGGACTCCCATAGACACATAGTCATAATACCAATGGGATTCCGAGGGGTCTATCCAGAGCGAAGCTGTTTCCCGTACCATCGGTGAAACACAACCTCCTATCGCACTTGCATAAGTATCCTATACTTAAATATATGAGAACTATACCGTTGTGCTCTCACAACGCGCACAAGTGCAATACTAGCCTATTCCGCATTATCGATGTCCAGTCTCGATAATACTACGACTAGGGATATTTAATGATTAATCCTTCGCGGACTGATACTGTCTCATATCATTCTCAATCCATGAACTAATCATATGGACCTCTCTTCATTTATACATCTAAAGTGATCTAATCACAAATGATGAGAGTGCAATTTCCTTGTCACATAGTTAATTTGTACAACAACACTATGATCTGTACAAATAGTGACGCTATGGGTCATATTATCCAACAGGAAGCACTTCCAGTTCCGTGATGAATTTCTTTATCCAGACTGCTTCTTTAGCTGCCTTAGATGCTGCAATATACTCGGCTTCAGTGGTGGAGTTCGCTGTAGTTGACTGCTTTGAGCTTTTCCAACTGACAGCATCGTCATTCAAAGTAAATAGATATCATGTTTGCGATCTGCTGTCATCACTGTCGGTTTGAAAGCTCACATCACAATAACCAATGACTTTCATCTCAGAACAATCTCCGTATGTCAAAAACACATCCTTAGTTCTTCTCAAATACTTGAGGATTGTTTTGACAGCTGCCCAGTGTTGCTCACCAGGGTTTGCCTGATACCTGCTCATTATGCTAAGAGTATAAGAGACATCAGGTCTTGTACATAGCATGGTGTACATGATCGATCCTATTGCTGAAGCATAAGGGATCATACTCATACGCTCTCTATCTGAAGGAGTATGTGGAAATTGCTCCTTAGATAATCTGATTCCATGACAAGTAGGTAAATTACTTCTTTTGGAATATTCCATTTTGAATCTTTTCAAAACTTTATCTATGTACATAGATTGAGAAAATCCTAACAACCTCTTAGATCTATCACGGTAGATCTTAATGCCGAGGATGTAGGCTGCTTCTCCCAAATCTTTCATGGAGAAATTCTGAGATAACAATTGCTTGGTGGCTTGCATCATGGGAATATCATTCCCGGTGATTAATATGTCATCGACATATAATATAAGAAATACAACAGCACTCCCACTACTTTTCCTGTAAACACAAGGTTCGTCTACATTTTTGATGAAGTCAAATATTTGATTGTTTCATCAAATCATATATTCCAACTTCTGGAGGCTTGCTTGAGTCCATAAATGGATCGTTTAAGCTTGCATACTTTATTATTATCTTCCTTAGATGCAAAACCCTCAGGTTGTGTCATATAGACTTCCTCTAGGAGGTTCCTATTAAGGAAATCTATTTTGACATCCATCTGCCAAATCTCATAATTAAAGTGTGTAGCTAGTGCAAGTAAAATTCGAATTGACTTTATCATTGCAACAGGCGAGAAGGTTTCGTCATAGTCAATTCCTTGGATTTTTCTATAACCTTTCGCCACCAACCTAGCCTTATAGGTTTGGATGTTGCCTTCTGCATCAGTTTTACGCTTGTAAATCCACTTGCAGCCTATGGGTTTTATCCCTTCAGGTGCATCTACCAAGTCCCAGACTTGATTCGAGTCTATTTCAGATTTCATGGCCTCAAGCCACTTGACTAAATCAATGTCATGTATTGCTTCGTCATAACTGATGGGATCGTCATTATCAATGACCTGATCATGTTCCTCATCAATATGGAAACCATATCTTTTAGGCTCATGTCTTTCCCTACCATACCTTCTGAGTTCATAACCTTGTGGTTGTTCCGTCGCTGCCTTTTTGAGGGGCCTGGGGTTTATTTCTATGTTAGTTTGTTCTTCTCGTACCTCGTCGAGGTCAAGTATACTCCCACTATATTTCTTGAGAACAAATTCATTCTCTAAAAATTTACCATTTCATGAGACAAATTTTATTTGGTCATTTGGGACGTAGAACACATATGCTCTTGAGTTCAAGGCATATCCTACAAACTTACATTTAACTGCCCTATCATCTAATTTATTAGTTTGTGTGAGCTTGACATATGCGTCACATCCCCAAACTCTTAGATAACTAAGACTATGACGTTTCCCAGACCATAACTCATATGGTGTTTGACTAACAGTCTTAGAAGGAACTTGGTTTAATAATAATGTTGCAGTTTCTAACGCAAGACCCCAAAATGAAAGAGGTAGATCCGTGTCTGGCATCATTGATCGAACCATATCTAATAATGTCCAATTTCTCCTTTCGGAGACCCCATTATGCTGTGGAGTTCCCGGAGGATTCCACTGGGAAACAATGCCATTTTCTCTCAAGTAATCTTGAAATTCGTTGCTTAAGTATTCTCCTCCTTGGTCAGACCTTAGTGACTTAATACTTTTATTAAGCTGGTTTTCTACTTCAGCTTTGAAGTCTTTGAATTTCTCAAAGGCTTCAGATTTGTACCGCATAAGGTACACATACCCATATCGCGAGTGATCATCGATAAAGGAAATAAAGTAGGAGAATCCAACTCTAGCGGTGACTAACATTGGAACGCATAAATCAGAATGTATGAGTTCTAATGTCTCTGTTGCACGCTGTCATTTACCTTTGAAGGGTAATTTGGTCATTTTACCAAGTAAACAAGACTCACAAGTTCCATAAGGTTCATATTTGAATGGTCTGGAATACCCATCCTTATGTAGCTTAGTTAATCTTGTTTCATTGATATGACCTAAGCGATTGTGCCATATAAGTGATTCATTGAGATTATTCGAGTTAACGTTGTATATATTAGAGGTTGAACATTCTTTGTTAGTTTGTAAGACATAAATACCATTATTCAAAACACCATCTCCATATTTTATTTCATTGAAATAGATAGAACATTCATTACAACTTGAGAAGGTACATAAACACAATCTTCTAAGTCTAAAACTAAACCATTCGGCAAAACTAATGAATAAGTCCCCACGCACAATGTAGCCAGTTTTGCTCATTTACCCATGCGTAAGTCAACCTCCCCATGACGGAGTCTCCTACTGTTTCTCTGGCCCTGCACATTGTTACACAAGTGAGTCCCACAACCAGTGTCAAGCACCTAAGTAGAAGGTTCAGAGTTTTGAGAATATAGTTAAATCATATACAACATACCTGAAGCATTGGGCTTCTTGGCCTCTTGGGCTTCCCTAGCTTCCTTGGCTTTCAAGGATCTGTAGTCTTTCTTCTAATGACCCTACTTTCCACAAAAGAAACATTTCCCCTTTCCCTTTTTCTTCTCCACCTTACCATTGGGCTTTAGGTGATTTGGAGCCTTGGCCTTGCCCTTATTTTTCTTTGGGCCTCGTGGCTTCAGGTCCGTACCCGTAAGAATGACGGAGGTTTTAAGCTCCGGTTTCAAGTCCTTCTCTGCTTACATTATCAGATTGTGTAATTCTGCTAAAGTAGCTTCTTTATCAGGCAGATGAAACTGCATAATAAAGTTTGAGAATTCTTTTGGTAAGGACTGAAGATTTAGATCCTGACATATCTCATGATCCATGATGAACTCGATGTTGGCCAATTTTTCAATGTGACCAATCATCTTAAGCACATATCCACTAACAGATCATTCCTTATACCTTGTTTGGAATAAGGCACATGACACTTGGAATCTCACGATATGAACGGAAGTTGCATACAACTCCTTCAAGTGAAAGATGATGGTTTGAGAATCCATATCTTCGTGAGCTTTCTGAAGTTCGTCCGACATAGAGCCAAGCATTATGCAAACTGCTTGCTCATCATCATCGATGTGTTTCTTCCAAGCATCGAATGTATTTTGGTCAACATCTTCTGCGGGTTCAGGGGGAAATGATCTTTCAAAAACATAGAAAATATTTTCTTGTCGTAAGACAATTTTAAGGTTTCTAAACCAGTCATTGTAGTTGTCCCCTTTGAGCTTATGCTCATCAATGATGGAACGAAGTGATACTCTGTTTGCCATTTGAATATTTGTGAAATATTTTAACCCACATGTTAAGAGAGAATGTTAAAATTAGGAATATGTTTTCATTAATGTTTCATAATAACATGGGTTTTTAATATTATGAAGTTGCTCCCACTCAATTGTTTTAAAATTTTAAGCAAATCGCATTAACCATAATATGATGGATTTCTTGTGGGCAAGGATCCCATTATCATCATTTCATAACTCCGACTAGGGACGGTCGTTATAAAATACGATAATTAGGTAGGTTCCCAACCAATTTATGATATAAATCACAATTCCTTGATCATTAGATTGGGCAATCAAACATGCCATAGCTTATGCTAGTCATTGTGGACACCCAATCTTTGCCACTAAATTATAAGACCACGCCTAAGGGTCGCTGTGTCTTATGACTCATAAAAGTCAAACCATTGTCAATAGTACGATTTAGGGACAAATTGGTATTGGTTAGTCTGGTAAAGCCTAGTCCTGCCAATACGGTTTAAGCCCTTTGGGTCTATACTTTACAATGGGAGGTAAATTTTAGACTTCAATTATTATTGAGGATTTTAGCAAGTTTAAGTGAATAACTGTCAAATGGATTCCACCATTGAAAATTCCCCAGAGGGAGGGTGGAGCAAACTCTCTTAAATACCCTTACCTCTTAGGCTCTTATCGCATTGGTGACATGAATAAACAATAGATCCTCCAAATTAGTCCAACACTTTAAATATGCTTTAAGGTAAGCTTTGAGTAAATGATTATCTAGATGTCTTCACAGCTTTTCCTTTTGGCTATAAAAAGGTAGTGAGTGAAGGAAGATACCAAATCATTATCTAACTCTAGTAATACCTTTGGTTAAATTAACTTTAGTTTGGAAAGTTTTATTAACGCCTTGGTCCCACCCCACTTGTATCTATTATAATGTCTTTTATTATAAAAAAGTGATTTATATTTATTAGCTTTAAAGGTAATAAATCTCTAAGTTCATCACAGAATAATTACTTAGCTAAGGGATAAACAATACACTCTCTATTTCTTAGAAAGTCTTTAGATGCTTGCACCCTAAAATAATCATGCCAGTTCTAATCATACATAGAATCATCAAGCATACGATTTTTAATATGTTGGAATTATTTTAGGCATTAAATAACTTTGATTAATATTTAATTATGATATTGCATTTTATTTTATTCAAATAAATTTATTATTCACATTTTTCTGCAGACGTGTGAACTTTAAATGCAATTTCACAATTCAAATCTTATCCAAATCATGCACAACTTGTGCCTAAAATTAAGTTCAGGGTGTTAGCTTTCCAACGAGCTTTTAAACACCCAATTCTGAGTTCAAATGAGTGAGAACTAATCAAACAACTTGGGAAGCGGCCGCGAGTGCGCAACAAAAAAATAAATAATTAAAATTTAGATGCCGCTTTCCCTTTGCCCAAGACCCATTTGTTTTGATTATTCTACAAGCCTAGGCATATTACTATATATTCTAAGAATAAAACTCATAAAACATGCAAAGAACATAAACTAAAACATGCTAACTATCATAAGAACTCTAATTAAAATAAAGAAAGAAAAAGACTTACTTGAACCGAAGACTCCTTTAGTCCTCCCTCCAATCTACAAGCTTTTCTCGAACTCAGCAAGCTCTTCCATGTTCCAAAGAGCCACCCAAGTGTGTGGCCTCCAAAGATGCACACACAAAAGCCAAAACTCAACGGCAATACTACGCCTTAATTGCACAGGTATTTTGCCCTTGGTACTAGCCTAGGAAAATACCTCAAAACTTTTAACTCGAGGTTCCGCTAGTCAATTAGACTTAATGATCCTCAAAATCAGTGGCTTACTCTTAAAAATTTAGAGTTTCTCCCTTATATAAACCGAAGATTTGAAAGGTTTGGTGCAAAATTTTGTGAAGAATTCTTTGGGTTTATATAGTGCTCAAAAAACAACAAAATTAATTAAGAATCCGATGTGGGATAATAGCCATTGGATCTTAATTTAGTGGTTTAATGAGATTATAAAACCCTAATAAGAGTTTGGGCCGAATCGGAATTAAAAAAAATAACAAAAATAAATAAATAAAAATTTTACTATTCACGTGGTACTATTCACGCGTTACTATTCATGTGAATAGTAAATTATTATTTTTTATCTATTTATTCCAATTCCCAAAGTGCCCCTGTCATCATTCACCAATCCCTAAGCCACTATGGAACCTCATAAATGATCTGTTAGATAATTAAACACATTGAACCATTTATGAACAATTCCTACAGCAATCATATATGTTGTTAAATATGTACTGTGCACTATTAACCATTGATTTCGACTTTGTTGTGTGTGACCTTTTGGGTTCCCCTCAAGTTGGACATGAAATGAATCGTGATAATTTAATCGAATATAAATTATCCTCCGATCAGATGGTCGTTCGATTTCAATGACCAAGGTTGACATCTAGCAACATGCCAAGGCCCCCAAATGAGAAGGAAAGATATATATACCCATTCTGTATGCGATTTACATATGATACGGTCCCTCGCCTCACTGTATCCCCACCTATTGACCTAGGGTACAGAAATTGTCTACCCATATGGTCAAAGATATGATGTTGATAGTGTCATGAATCGTGCTAACCCAAGAATCTCACATGATTCTTCCGCTGTGGCCACAGTCTCAAGCACTGATCACACATATCAACCCGTGAACTGGAATACTACTCTTATAAGAAAATATAACCGAGAGAGAGTGGCGATTCTCTGTTGTATCTTTACAAACTTCATGTGTTTCAATAAATGACCCAATCATACCTTTATGACAGATCTTTTGAACCGGGGAAGGAGAATGTCAAAGTTATTTGATCCACACATAAGATTGTAAAGACCTCAAGTCTAAGGACCAGTCGTATAATCGATACATGAAAGTTCTCATAGACACATAGGATAAACACTCCATATGAAAACTTTCGACGGTCACTTCGATGGACACGAGCAACTCATGCATCCATGTGATACACGAAGCGGACGGATCTCCGTTAGTAGCCTATGAGATCGGCTACCGCACTTAAGGGTGGATCATATAATCATGCTAGTCTCTCTGCTTTGTGAACGCCCAGATTATTCAAAAAACTATGACTAGGAACATTTAAGAGTAATGATTCTCATAAGGCGTGGAATTCATTGTCTTATTACTCCAAGGGCTTTATTACAGTGTTGATGATTCATATAAGTTATGTAAGACACGTATAATAAAGATTGCCATTTTATTAATTAATGAAAATATTACAAATACATGTACATATAGCCCATCCACAAGTTGGGTATAGGGCATATCCCAAACAGTTTTAATCCAGAAATATTAGGAGACATTAAAGGGTGTTTTAAGACTATTGTGGGGCTGTTTTTGATTGAAAAAATAGACCTGAAACACAGTGGGAGTTGACATAAAAATAGAGTTGTTCGAGAGTGAGCTTCGCGCATATTCGGATCCAGCACCGTTCAGATTTATGTCGATGTTCGAATACTATTTCGGTGTTGAAATTCTGCTAAAAATAAAAGAAAAATATCAGTAAAAGAAAAAGTCATATTCGTCCAACAAGGGAAGGGCAGAAAATATTTTCAACGCTGATCCCGATTGCCTAAGGTGTTTCTGCTGCACTAGGAAAGTGGTTCCTACAATTGGCATCAAGAGCGAGGTCGAAAAGTCTTCTTAACCTTTCTCTTTTTAATTTAAAGTTACTATTTTTATTTATTTATATGAGATATAAATTATGATAGACACATATTAATGTTCATTAGATGAATGTTTATTGTTGATTCAATTGATGAATAGGTTTTGCATTGATCGTAAATTTTTCCGGCACTTATTTTATTTTGTTTTTTATTTTGGGAATGTAAGGTCATATGGCCAAATTTACAAATGTTGTATTTTTATTTTCCTAGATAAAAGTTTCATTCTTTGTAATTTGGAGTATCAATGCCGCAAAAGAATCAACACCAAACCATGGACCAAGATTTGAAGACCAAGGGATCTTGGGAATTTTATTTACTAATCAAATTAGTATAGGAAAAATAAGAGCCCGGTCAGTGCAAAATTTATTTTATGTTATATGTATGTTTAAATTCGAAATGTTTGAATAATATGTCATATAGCTTAGGGGCCTACTCTTGTATTTTCACATTTCATAACATGTTTTGGATGCATGAATATTATAGACATAAAATATGATTTTATGAAATTTAAAAGGGTTAAATTGGAATATGATGTGCATGAAATCGAAATAATTAGATTGATTGATTTAATGGTTTAAAATTAGAAATTCTAAAATTACGGGCTTAATAAGTGCATCATGAATTCCATTGGTATATCAGATGAAAACCTAGATGTAAATTCCATAGCCGATTCCGAATGGACGGTTAGTGTTGATTTTATGAAATTTAAAAGGGTCGTATTGATTTTCTAAAGTTATATGAATTTATTTATATTCAAATATTACTTTGAGATTAGACCAAGTTGACAAAATACTTTGATGAGTTAAAATATTTTTGGACCAGTTGAGAAATGTTATCATGTTTTTGATATTTTGAGATGATTTCTTTTATGACTTTTTTTAGATTGGGGGAAAACCCAATCTCAAAGACTTTTGAAATTTACGAATTATGGAATTGATAGATTATGAAATTGACCGATACAACTAACATGTGCACATGTAGTTTAAGGACTAGGGGGATGGTGCTACATGACACCCCTAGACCCTAGGTTCAAGACCAGGATGTCAACATTGATTAGCACTCCAGTCTCTAGTTCAGTTACTTGAGGGATGATGATACGTAACGCCCCATACGTCAGTTGTTTTCCAGATGAGAATTTCAGAAACTATAGTTTTATGAAAGAGTTTCAGAAAAAAAAATTACTTTTACAAGAGATCTCAATTTTTTACAGAAAGAAGGAAGTTTCTAGAAAAGTTTTGCATAAAGATATTTCTTTGGAGTTTTCAGAAATGATTAGTTTTCTTGTAAAATAAGAAGATTTCGGTTTCAGGAAAGAAATTTATGATAAAGCATTTTAGTTCCCGTTTTAAAGTATTCACTCACTAGGTCATTCAAACGATCTAACCTCCCAACTCCACAGTTTGTTTTACATGCAGCTTTATCTAGTGAGCCATAGCCGAAGTGGAGCCTGGGATCGAGGAATTGAGTTTACTGTAATCACTATAGTATAGGTTTGTCATGCTAAGTTTGTTTTTCCCATTCAGATAGAATGCATGTCTATCGGTGTGAGTCAAGTTTAAATGTATATGATGTTATTTATATAAAGTATAAGTATTTATCTAAAGTCATTAAATTATATGTATAATAGTAATTAGTTCGTGGAATAGATTAATAAATGTATGTTATAGTAACATAGCTAAAAGAATAATCAAGAAAGTTTAGAAATGGTCAGAGGCTCAGGGTGGTGGTGAGGATCCATCTCCTGCCGGTAATATCTCCGCACTGGGGATGTCATATGAATTTACTTCCGTTAATACTTTTACATCATTCTCAATGAGTAAAGTATCATTGACGTATAATACGAGAAAAACAACTTATCTCGAATGACATACTTATATACACAAGGCTCATCGGCATTCCGGTCAAAATTATAAAACTTGATCATCGAATCAAATCTTATTTTCCAAGATCAAGATGTTTACTTTAGTCCATAAATAGACATTTGCAGGTTGCAAACCTTTTTTCTCTTGACCTTCGGCAATGAATCTTTCTGGTTGTACAATACAGATGCTCTCATCAAGACTACCATTCAAGAATGTTGTCTTGACGACCATCCACCATATCTTATATTCATAATATATGATAATGGATAGAAGAGTGTGAATAAATTTAGCATGGCTACTGGCGAGAAAATCTCTTAATAGTCGACTTTCTCTTTCTAGGTCCAACCGTTCCCCACTAACCTAGTTTTGAAGGTCTAAAACTATCTATATACTCATCTCTTCTTCTTGTAGATTCACTTGCAACTTATAGATTTTACCCCATCAAGCTGACCTACAAGATCCCAGACTGGGTTGGAGTACACACACTCCATCACGAGATTCATGGTTTTGAGCTATTATTTTTTATCACGATCATCCATTGCACTACAATAGATCAATAGATCATCTACATCATTACTGGAGGAGACAAATTTTGCCTCTTCAATCCCTATATAGCGATCAAGTTGTCGCGTAACCCTTCTACTTCATCTAGGTGGTTGGCTCTCCTGATATAACTGCATCTGATGCTCAGATGTCAACAGTGTTACGTTATTACAATTTTCAACAACTATTGTTAATGATGCATTGGTCTATCCAGAACGTAACTCCTCGAGTACCAATTTACTGAGATGTATGAATTCTCTCATATAGTTCATTTCAAGAAATACAAACACTTTGATCTCTTTTTAGAATATAAAAGAATCTTCCCAGAGTCTCTTTAGGATAGCCTATAAATAAGCACACCTTAAACGTGGCTCAAACTTTGTAGTCTTGTTCTTCAGCATATACACTTGACACTTTTATATGCGGAAATATTGTAAACTAGCTTTGAGACCGCTCCACAATTTTAAAGGTGTCTTAGGAATGGACTTAAATGGAACTACATTAAGGATATACATTGCTCTCTATGATGTATACCCTTAAAAGGAACTGGGTAATGAACCGTTAATAAATATTGATCTCATCATGTCTAGTAGGGTTTAATTTCTCATTTCTGCAACACCATTCTGTTGTGGTGTTCCAGGTTCTATGAGTTGGGATACCACCCACGCTCAACTAAGAACTCATCGAATTCATTGTCGAAGTATTCTCATCCACGATTTGATCATAGAATTTTGATGTCTTTACCAAATTGGTTTTCAACCTTAGCACGATACTCTTTGAACTTTTCAAAGGTACCTGATTTATGTTGCATTAGGTAAACATGCACATATCTAGAATAATCATCAACAAATTTGATGAAATATTCATAATCACTTAGTGATTAATTGACTCTTAGCCCATTTCAAATAAAAGGTCTATTGGTCATGGTAAGTTATAATCCTTTAACTGACTTAAAAATCTACTTTCTACTAATTTGTTTATCTTGTCAAAGTTAATATGGCCAAGTCTGAGATGCCACAGATATGTGTTATCGTGAGAAATCCTTTGCCATTTTGTTTTGGGATTTTCAACCTTATACATCTCAGTGTTAAGCAGTGAGCTATGTGTTAACAGTCTTAACACATACAAGTTATCACCTAGTTTCCTTTATATATTGGTAATCCATTTTGAAATGATAACTATTATTATTAAATAAAATGGAAACCATCATGTAATAGTTTTGAAATAGAATTTAAATTTCTGCCATAAAACAGGAATAAACAAAACTTTGAATAACTTTTATTTGAAAAATAGAAAGCTGATAACTCCCACTGCTTTTACTGAAACAACATCCATAGTCCTGACTCTCATGGTAAAGTTACATTTATCAAGGTCTTTCCATATATCAAGTAGTTGTACCTTTTATCTTCCTAGTATTTCTTTCTTTTCTTTGCAGTTTTGAAAGACTCGGCAACAGTTGCCTCTCCACTAGGCTTACGAGGATCCATCAGTATGGACTCCAAAGAGTTGAGCTCATTTAGTAGTTATGTAAGAGTTAAAAGCATCTTGTTCATAACATATTCTCTCTCAAACTACAAGAAACTCTTCAAAATATATCCCATTATGATGTTCATACAGCTATGGGCGGTCGCATTAAAGGGGGTCATTATCCTCAAGATATTCTTTTAGATGGATGTCCATTCCTTCTTCTTCGTGGGCATCATTGAGACTAAGGCCCCATGACGTTACCACTCCGAAGAGTACCCGAACATCTCTTGCAATAACTGCATCATCATAGATGTTATAGCCATTAGTTCATGTTTTGCAGCAAAAATATCAGACATCCCTGCTAGCAAGTAGTAGTGGGTCTTCTCATTGGTCATACCCACTTTTGGTGAGTATCATATACAACTTGACTATGGAGGACACTCCTCCTTCAAGATAAATTTAATGTCTTCAAAAGACCAAGACAATTTTCATGTTAATTTTCTTTTAATGTAATTTTCTCTCATATATTTATCGTTAGCAAGTATGGAAATATCGGGAAAATGGCTGATAAATTTTAAAATGAACATGAATTCAAAATTTCATTCATCGCATATTGAAATCATCATAAACATTTTGGCATAAAATTAAACATGATGCATGTTCCATGTAAAAGAAATCAGAAACCTAAAAATAATTATTATGCCACGGAAATCTATCATCCCACAAATAAGTACCACCGTAGGGTAGGTCAAGTATTTGCATGATAGATCGAGATAATCTCAATTGAATAATATATACGGGAATAACTCTTATTCCTATATTAACCAACCACCATTTAATTTGATCAAGGAATTTTGATTAACATTTTAATCACTCCATTGTGAGTGTAACCCAATTTTTCAGAACCCTTGGACTTAACTTGTGAAGTGCCTCCACAGAGTAGGTCAGTTCACCAGATACATCTAAATTTCCTATCCTCTCGGAATTCAAACCTGATAATTACCCAAAATGGACACCATCCGTAGGGGACGAAAACAAAGCCGTCTCGAGGCGTCTTTTGAATCTCACATTTTCATACTAACAACATCGATCATGTGATATATTATCGTATATCATTCTCCTACTCACTATTTTAAATTTTAGGTTTCTACTTAAAATATCTAGTATTTTAATTTACTAGTGTCTATAAGTTTATGCACGGCTAAAACATAACTTCTATTTTACACTAGTGTATAATTAGTGAGGTAACTAATTTTAACTCTTAAAATTTTATTCACTAATTCCCATTAGTCTCGACTAATATTTTACTTAATTAAACTAATTTAATTAAGTTTGGTTTAATGACCTAATATATTTTTACACTTAAAATATTAGTTCACTAACAGGTTTAAGAATTAGAATTGAACAAATGGACAAATTTTAATTAAACTATTTAATTAATGTAAGCGTGCTATAAATTCCAATGGTACGTGGAACTATATCCCGAGTGCAGACCACACTACCTTCCATTAGGAACCAGCTATGAAATTTATTTCCGGATTTCCATCCAATATACTATTGGAAAAATAATGCACTTATAAAGTCCATGTGTATTAAATTTTTGAATTTCCAATTTTAAACCATTAAACCATTAATCTTATTAATTTGTTTCCATGCATATCATATTCTAGTTTAACTCTTAAATTTCATAAAATCACATTTTATGACTAGAATATCCATAAATCTATTACATGTTATGGCATGTGAAAATGCAAAAGTAGGCACCCTAAGTTATATGAGATGTTATTCAAACATTTGGAAATAAAGATTCATATAACATAAAATAAAATTGCAATGACCGACCTCTTATTTTTTTATACTAATCTAATTCGAACAAAATATCCCAAGGTATCCCTAGGTCTTTAAATATCGCTCCATGGAGTGATGTTAAGTCCTTTGGCGACATCGGCACTCCAAAATACATATCAAGTTACAACTTGAAATTTTTCTTGGGAAGTGGCCGCGAGTGCGCAATGGAAAAAAAAATATTAAAATTATGATGCCGCTTTCCATTTGCCCTAGACCCATCTGTTTTGATTATTCTACAAGCCTAGGCATGTTACTATATATTCTAAGCATAAAACTCATAAAACATGCAAAGAACATAAACCTAAACATGCTAACTATCATAAGAACTCTAATTAAAATAAACAAAGAAAAAGACTTACTTGAACCGTAGACTCCTCCAGTCCTCCCTCCAATCTACAATCTTTTCTCGAACTCAGCAAGCTCTTCCACATTCCAAAGAGCCACCCAAGTGTGTGGCCTCCAAAGATACACACACCAAAGCCAAAACTCAACGGCAATACTACGCCTTGAGTGCACATATATTTTGCCCTTGGTGTTAGCCTAGGAAAATACCTCAAAACTTTTAACTCGAGGTTCCACTAGTCAATTAGACTTAGGGATCCTCAAATCAGTGGCTTACTCTTAAAACTTTAGAGTTGCTCACTTATATAAACCCAAGATTTGAAAGGTTTGGTGCAAATATTTGTGAAGAATTCTTTGAGTTTATATAGTTCTCTAAAGACAACAAAATTAATTAAGAATCCGATGTGGGATAAAAGCCAATTTAATCTTAGCCATTGGATCTTAATTTAGTGGTTTAATGAGATTATAAAATCCTAATAAGAGTTTGGTCCGAATTGGAATTCAAAAAAAATAACAGAATTAAATAAATTTTTTTTTACTATTCACGTATTACTATTCATGTGAATATTATTTGTTTTTTTATCTATTTATTCCAATTCCCAAAGAGCCCCTATCGTCATTTACCAATCTCTAAGCCACTATGGAACCTCATAAATGATATGTTCTATAATTAAACACATTGAACCATTTATGAACAATTCTTACATCAATCATATATACTGTTAAATATGTACTGTGCACTGTTAACCATTGATTTCGACTTTGTTGTGTGTGACCTTTTGGGTTCCCCTCAAGTTGGACATAAAATGAATCGTGATAATTTAATTGAACATAAATTATCCTCCGATCAAATGGTCGTTCGATTTCAATGACCAAGGTTGACATCTAGCAACATGCCAATGCCCCTAAATGAGAAGGAAAGATATATATACCCATTCAGTATGCGATTTACATATGATACGGTCCATCGCCTCACTGTATCCCCACCTATTGACCTAGGGTACGGAAAGTGTCAACCCATATGGTCAAAGGTATGATGTTGATAGTGTCATGAATCGTGCTAACCCAAGAATCTCATATGATTCTTCCGATGTGGCCACATCTCAAGCACTGATCACACATATCACCCGGCAAACTGGAATACACTCTTATAAGAAAATATTATCCGCGAGAGAGTGGTGATTCTCTGCTGTATCTTTACAACTTCATGTGTTTCAACAAAATGACCCAAATCACACAGGAATCCTATGAACCAGAATCTTTTGAACCGGGGAAGGAAATGTCAAAGTTGTATTTGATCCACACTTAAGATTAGACTCATGTTGTTTCTATTATATGTCCCAGGAAAGATTAAGCATATGAAATACAACAATGAATATAATTAAAAGATGAAGTATGGCGGAATCATACTTACAAAGCTTTTGTGATGAGAATGATGAAGAAAATCTTTGAATCTCCAAGCTTCAAGTTTCGGCCAAGGGAGAAGAAGAGTTGAAGCTCCAAGCTTTGTGTATTCCAAGCTCTTTGATGGTTTCCCTATCACCTCCTTTGATCCTTCAATGTGCTAGCAAAGGAGAAAAGAAAATCAAATCTTCTTTGCCCTAATGGAAGCACGGCATTTGAGAGAGAGAGGAGAGTTGTGTATTGATCCTTGTACAAAAATCAATTTATATTTATGCCATAATATTTATTAATTAATAATAAACTTATGACACAAATCATGCAATGGCTTAGAGTGTCAAACACTCAAACTCCATGCAAAACCATTGAGTGTATTGTACACTATCACCATGCAATTATTAACATTAAATAATGCATATAGACATGTGTCATGTGGGCCCCACACGTTTCCAAATGAAAGTGGGCCCACGTGCACTCACGCGTTCGGGTTCGATATTTCCGAAATACCGAACTTACGTCGCGACGTTAATTAAATCGAATTTAAATAAATAATTGCGCCTAGCGAAATTATTATTTACGTCGCTAACGAATTAATTCTAAATTAACTCGTTTGCCCGAATTAAAATCTAATTTTAATTTCGCGTCGAAATCGAATTTCGATTATTATATCGAATATAATAATTTTATCGATTAATTCTAAATTAATCGTTCTCTCTCTAAATAAGGCACTTTATCCAAGATAAAGTTTCTCCGCAATTAATCCAAGATTAATTAAGTCCGAATCAAATATCATAGGTGAATCTTCAGGAAGCGACCCAAGAGATCTCCGGATATGTTGGCAGTAAATACGGTCGTCGGATAATCCGAACACGTACGTACCTCGTACTACGTTCTTACCGATTCACAAGACAAGGTTGGCTTCTAGCAAAGCGCCATGCCTACCCAATTCTCCAGAAATATTCTTACTGGAATATTAGATCTATATCAAGCGTAGTATACCGTAGTATTGCGTACATCGATCCAGTATCGGACGATCACATGTTAGGCCTGGGGCTGGAAATGTCTGCCCCGTACGAAACATATATCGGACATCAAGCAACTAGTCTCTTTAAATCGGACAATCCTGACCTGGTCATATTGTCCCGACGGTTGCAACCTTTTATAGAGTACTAGTTCTGTGTCCTGCGTGATCATCACCTCCATATGTCTGAAGTGATACTTCCATCTCGACATCACATCCAGTACACTACGATTCTCGATAAACCCAGAAGAGGTGTACACAGAACCGGTTAAGGTCCCCAACCACCAAAACCAAAGTTTACCGATTGTCGCAAGTACTAGCGATGTAAGTCTCAGGTTAAGACCATATACACCTACCCTGATGCGGCCTCCCATAGACACGCAGACATACTACCAATGGGATTCCGCGGGGTCTATCCAGAGCGAAGCTGTTTTCCGTACCATCGGTAAAACACAACCTCCTATCGCACTTGCATAAGTATCCAATACTTAAATATATGAGAACTATGCCGTTGTGCCCTCACAACGTGCACAAGCGCAATACTAGTCTATTCCGCATTATCGATGTCCGATCTCGATAATACTCCGACTAGGGATATTTAATGATTAAACCTTTATGGATTGATACTGTCTCATATCATCTCAATCCGGTATTAATCATATGGACTTTCGCCATTTATATATCAAAGTAAATAATATTACAAAACGGCAAAAGGCAATTTCATTATCACATAGTTAATTTTGTACAATAATACAATATCATTTACAAACAGTGACGCTATGGGACATAATGTCTAACAATCTCCCACTTGGCCTATAGCCAGTCACTCAAGCATCTAATACCCGAACTATGTATGTGTCGTTCAAAAACTTGCTGAAGAACAGCCTTCGTCAGCGGATCTGCAATGTTGTCATCTGATGTGACCTTCTCGACCTTTACATCGCCACGATGTATAATCTCCCGAATCAGATGGTAACGTCGAAGAACATGCTTGGACCGTTGATGAGACCTTGGTTCCTTAGCCTGTGCTATAGCCCCGTTATTGTCACAATACAATGGAACGGGCTCAGCTGCTAACGGAACTACTCCTAATCCGATTAGGAACTTTCGGATCCAAACTGCCTCCTTTGCTGCTTCAGATGCAGCGATGTACTCCGCTTCTGTTGTTGAATCGGCAACAGTATCTTGCTTGGAAGATTTCCAGCTCACTGCTCCGTTATTCAAACAAAAAATGTACCCGGATTGCGACTTGTAGTCATCCTTGTCGGTTTGGAAACTTGCATCGGTATACCCAGATACCGCAAGTTCTCCTCCTCCATAAATTAAGAAAGCATCCTTAGTTCGTTTAAGATACTTAAGGATATTCTTAACTGCTATCCAGTGACCTTCACCTGGATCGGCCTGATAGCGACTGCACATGCTCAAAGCATATGAGACATCAGGTCGTGTACATATCATGGCATACATGATCGATCCGACTGCCGAGGCGAACGGTATCCGACTCATGTTGTCTCTCTCTTCCTGAGTCTTAGGACACATGTCCTTAGACAGAGAGGTACCACGTACCATTGGAACCAATCCCCTCTTGGATTGTTCCATGTTGAATCGCTTCAACACTTTATCAATGTATGTACTCTGGGAGAGTCCAAGCAGCTTTCTAGATCTATCCCGGTAGATCTTTATTCCAAGAATAAAGGCTGCTTCTCCCAGATCTTTCATGGAGAATTTTAATGAAAGCCAAGCTTTCACCGACGTTAGCATGGGAATGTCATTGCCTATAAGCAATACGTCGTCGACATAAAGGACAATAAAAGTAAGTGCTCTCCCACTAACCTTCTTGTATACACAAGGGTCATCTGCGTTTTGCACGAAATCATATTCTTTTATGATCTCATCAAAACGCTGATTCCATGACCGTGATGCTTGCTTCAATCCATAAATGGATCGATTTAACTTACAAACCTTGTTTGCAAGTCTAGGTACGATAAAACCGTCAGGCTGTTGCATATAAACATCCTCCAAAAGGTTTCCGTTAAGGAAAGCGGTTTTAACGTCCATCTGCCATATCTCGTAATCGAAATATGCAGCTATTGCAAGCATTATCCGAATGGATTTAATCATGGCAACGGGTGAGAAGGTTTCGTCATAATCAATACCATATTGTTGACGATACCCCTTCGCTACAAGCCTAGCTTTGTACGTTTGTACGTTGCCATCCATGTCGGTCTTCTTCTTGAAGATCCATCTGCATCCAATAGGCTTTACGCCTTCTGGTGCATCAACCAGTGTCCAAACTTGGTTGGCGTACATGGAATCCATCTCGGACTTCATGGCTTCTTGCCATAAAGCGGAATCGATATTTTGTATCGCTTCCTCATACGTAGCCGGCTCATTATCCTCAATAAGATTAATATCTACATGAGGTGAGATCAGGAACCCATACCTCTCAGGTACTGTTCTGACTCTCTCCGACCTACGCGGTCCTTGTGTATGTGAAGTTTGTGGTACAGACTCATCCCGGACGGTCTGTTCTTGTTCCGTCGTTGATTCATTGCCAGGAACAGTATCACTACGATCTTCATCGAGTTCTACTTTCCTCCCACTTACCACTGCATTTATAAAATCCTTCTCAAGAAAAATGCTTGTAGAGCAACAAATACTTTGTTCTCTTGTGGGTGATAGAAGTAATATCCTTTGGTTTCCCTAGGATATCCTACGAAAAGGCATTTATCAGATTTGGGTTCAAGTTTGGTACCTTCCAAACGTTTAACATATGCCCAGCATCCCCAAATCTTCAGGAAAGAGAAACCTGGTTTCCTTCCTGTCCATATTTCATATGGAGTCTGTTCAACAGACTTCGACGGTACCTTATTCAAAATAAGTATAGCACTGTTTAATGCGTATCCCCAGAAGGATATTGGTAGCTCAGTGCGACTCATCATTGACCTTACCATGTCTAACAAGGTGCGGTTTCTCCGTTCGGACACACCGTTTAATTGCGGTGTTCCAGGAGGAGTCCACTGTGAAAGAATACCATATTCTTTCAAGTAATCTTGAAACTCATAACTTAAGTATTCGCCACCACGGTCTGACCGTAATGTCTTAATACTCTTCCCTGTTTGTTTCTCCACTTCGTGTCGAAACTCTTTGAATTTCTCAAAAGTTTCCGACTTGTGTCTCATAAGATACACATAACCGTAACGAGATGCATCATCTGTGAAGGTTACGAAGTAGTGAAATCCACCTCTAGCCTGGCTAGACATGGGCCCGCATACGTCAGTATGAACGAGAGCCAACAGTTCTGTGGCACGTTCACCTTTACCGCTAAAAGGTGATTTAGGCATTTTGCCTAAAAGACAAGATTCGCAGACGTCATATGAATTGGGATCAAATTCGTCCAAGTACCCACTCTTCGAAAGTGTGGATATGCGAGTCTTGTTGATGTGTCCTAGACGACAATGCCACATATAAGCTTCATCTTTTAGATTACTTCTTTTGAGCCTTTTGTTTGTCATTTTAGGAGATTCATTTATATTCAAAATATAAAGACCGTTATTTGCAACAGCTGTGCAAATTTCTGCATCATTTTTATATAAATAACACCCAGTGTTTCTAATACAAAAGTGTAACCCTGCTGGGTTAACAAGGATACAGATAATATTCCTAGTTAAACTAGGTACAAAATAACAGTTCAAAAGTTTAAGTACATGCCCTGAGGGCAGTTCTAAAACAAAAGTCCCTACGGCCAAAACAGCAACAGGTGTTCCGTTTCCGACCCGTAGATCCATCTCCCCCGATGCCAGCACCCTGCTATCATCTGCAGATCCTGCACATCAGTACAAATATGAGCACCACAACCAGAATCAAAAATCCAATTTTTAAAACTAGAAGTATTCATATTTATCTCAATAACAAACATACCAGAGGCGATAGCCTTGCCAGCCTTGATATCCTCCCTCTGCCCTTTGCCCATTCGGCAGTCACGTTTCCAGTGACCCCTCTTGCCGCAGTTGAGGCAGATGTCTTGAGATTTGTCCTTGGGCTTCCTAGAAGCCTTGTCAACTTGCCTTTGCCCTTGTTCTTGAACTTCTTCTTCCTCGCACCTCCAATTGCCTTGGCCCAGCCCTTGGCGCATGAGAGGTCGATGCATAATGCGCCTCGCGCTTGCTCCCCTTTAGGAGTTCCTTTTCGGACTCCTTCAGCACGGACAACAACTCTCCAAGAGTGTCGTCAGTGTCCATCAACTTATAGTTGATGATGATTTGTTTCCAAGTATCGGGTAGCGATTGTAATAGCATATCAATCGTCAGCTCTGCCTCCAAGACAATGCCCATCTTGGCTAACTCATCTATGTCAGCGATCATTTGAGTCCCGTGGGCCTCAACTGATGCGCCGTCTGTCATCCGGGAGCGGAAGAGTTTCCTTACTAGCTCGTACCTCTCCATCCGCTTGTTGGTGCGGTGGAGATCACGCAATCTTGCCATCATGTTATAGGGATCCAAGTCCCTGTTCTGGCGTCTGAAATGCTGGGTCATTGCAGCTAGCATAACTGACTGAGCTTGGTCACAATCGTCACTATGAGTCTTCCATAACTCTAGCTCCAGTGGCTCAGTGGGTTTAGGCGGGAGAGGTCTCTGAATAGTATACAGTACCCTCTCAGCCCCAAGCACTATCTTGAGGTTCATTTCCCAGTCGGCAAAGTTTGTCCCTTTGAAGACATTATCGCCCATGATTATGTCGCGGACATTACCCTTGCCAGTCATCTTGACAACTATAGTCCAACTATAAAGTCAACGATGTTATGGGTACAGTCAAACTGTTACAAGCAAAATAACAATATATTAGTCCAACTAATTATTAAAATATTGACGAAATAATTTTGAAAGACGCGTAAGGCTAAGTATCTGAACGAAATTGCAAATTCAATAATAGCCTCCCACTATTTTCTTCAAGTCTCTAACCCTCTGTAGAGAACTCGGGAAATCGAATTTCCTAGTGGGCTAGGATCCCGTTAAATAACACACAACCTTGACTTTGGTAGATCTCTATGATCAATTGGATCTCATCCAATTCCTAGATCCGGTTAGGTGGACATCCAAGTCCAAAACATATGTATAATGTCAATGTATCCATTACATTTTCCTAACCCTATCCTCCGAATCATCTAGGCCTTGGCTTTGGCCAAAAAAAACCTAATGATTCCAGTTAAGCGGGACCCATTGACGAGGAAAGTTTCGTAATCAATGTCATTGGACAAAAAGTGATCTTGACTTTGGCCAATAAAAATCACGATTTGGACAAGACACCGATATGCAACAAAACTCTCATGATTCAAGTACATCCTTGATTGACAAAGGTCTTGACTTTGGTCAAAAACAAACCAATGCCAACTTCGGATCTTGAACAAGAATCATTCAATGGAAGGATATTTGCTTAATATAAATTGAGGGATTTTTCGCGTAATTGGCAACCAATTTATTTATCTTTGTTAGGTCTCATCATCATACACCCTTAAGCATGCTTCTAAAACATCATAAAGCGCGTAAAGTAAATTAATAGTGATATGCGGATGGATATATAAACAACTTGTTCCTAGAACAAATCACTCCCTTTCCTCTCCCCGCTAGCACTATTCTACTCTTACCCAATTACATAATACAATAAGAGAAACCTCATTTACATTGAGGGGAATTAGGTGAGAAGAGAATACAAAGAGATAAAGAGATAAGGCTGGACACGCAGGTCCAATTTATTAATTCCAAATTTACAATAATTTCTAAAATTACCATTTCCCTTCTAATATCCATCCGATATACACTATTCATTCATCACATACATATATATTCAAACAAGACATGCTTTTACAACCAATCTAATCCAATTAATTAGTCTTTGTTTAAGTGATCATCCAATGTTCAAACAACGGTTTGATTTTGCGCGAGTCCAACTCGATTGAGAATAAGTACATAAGGTACGAATTCGCGAATTATATCGAACTACTTATTAAATCTAATTTAATTCGTATTCAATACTAATTCAATTATTTAATTCCAAATTAAATGTTTACACTTTTAATGTGCTTTAAAGACTTAGATTCTAAATCTAATCTCATTGGGTCTCAAAGCCCAACTAACATCCAATGTTAAATTTAATTCAAGTCAAATGGGCTTTCAATTGATTTATTAAGGCTTGGGCTTTGGTCAATGTGGGTCAAACCCAATTACCAAGCCCAAATAAGGAATCACCCTTAAATGCCATAAAACCAATTTTAAGCCCATAAGGCCCAATTAAATTTTTAAAGCCCATTATATTATATTTGGACTTAATGGAGTGATTTAGGCCCAAATTGGATCCAATCCTTTTGGCCCAAATCTACTTGGTCCACCAAGCCCATTATGCCCAAATACAATATTAAAAGCCCAATTCACCAATTAAGCCCATTAATTAAATTTTAATATTCCAAACATTAAAGTCCAATTAATTAAAGTGTAAAACCAAGATTAATATATTAAACCAAATATTTCAAAAATACCCATTTAATTTATTAATCATCTATTTTTTCAAAATAAATGTCCAACATTAATTTTAACAAAAATCAACTCCTTTACATGTCCATTAACATTCGGCCAAGGTGAGTTTTTTGTGTCGATTTGTTTTTCAATCCGATTGAATTACTAATCTACGTCCTATACGTTCTAAGTCATCCAATGATCTTAAACACAAAAAATTCCAATCCACTCCAAGTAGCACCATTCGGCCAAGGCATGATTTTGGGGAAAAAATCATCCAATGCATTTTTCATAAAATTGATTTCATATATGTCATTTTACATACATATAAGCATACTCATTCATCAAATTTCACAAGAACATGCTTCAATCAATTTTACCCATTTTAACCTAAAGTATTTCATGCTTAACCATGGCTCCATGATACCATTGTTGGTTTCTATTATATGTCCCAAGGAAAGATTAAGCATATGAAATACAACAATGAATATAATTAAAAGATGAAGTATGGCGGAATCATACTTACAAAGCTTTTGTGATGAGAAGTGATGAAGAAAATCTTTGATCTCCAAGCTTCAAGTTTCGGCCAAGGGAGGAAGAAGAGTTGAAGCTCCAAGCTTTGTGTATTCCAAGCTTTGATGGTTTCCCTATCACCTCCTTTGATCCTTCAATGTGCTAGCAAATGGAGAAAAGAAAATCAAATCTTCTTTGCCCTAATGGAAGTCACGGCATTGTGAGAGAGAGAGGAGAGTTGTCTTGATCTTTTACAAAAATCAATTTATATTTATGCCATAATATTTATTAAATTAATAATAAACTTATGACACAAATCATGCAATGGCTTAGAGTGTCAAACACTCAAACTCCATGCAAAACCATTGAGTGTATTGTACACTATCACCATGCAATGTATTAACAATTAAATAATGCATATAATGACATGTGTCATGTGGGCCCCACACGTTTCCAAATGAAAGTGGGCCCACGTGCACTCACGCGTTCGGGTTCGATATTTCCGAAATACCGAACTTACGTCGCGACGTTAATTAAATCGAATTTAAATAAATAATTGCGCCTAGCGAAATTATTATTTACGTCGCTAACGAATTAATTCTAAATTAACTCGTTTGCCCGAATTAAAATCTAATTTTAATTTCGCGTCGAAATCGAATTTCGATTATTATATCGAATATAATAATTTTATCGATTAATTCTAAATTAATCGTTCTCTCTCTAAATAAGGCACTTTATCCAAGATAAAGTTTCTCCGCAATTAATCCAAGATTAATTAAGTCCGAATCAAATATCATAGGTGAATCTTCAGGAAGCGACCCAAGAGATCTCCGGATATGTTGGCAGTAAATACGGTCGTCGGATAATCCGAACACGTACGTACCTCGTACTACGTTCTTACCGATTCACAAGACAAGGTTGGCTTCTAGCAAAGCGCCATGCCTACCCAATTCTCCAGAAATATTCTTACTGGAATATTAGATCTATATCAAGCGTAGTATACCGTAGTATTGCGTACATCGATCCAGTATCGGACGATCACATGTTAGGCCTGGGGCTGGAAATGTGTCTGCCCCGTACGAAACATATATCGGACATCAAGCAACTAGTCTCTTTAAATCGGACAATCCTGACCTGGTCATATTGTCCCGACGGTTGCAACCTTTTATAGAGTACTAGTTCTGTGTCCTGCGTGATCATCACCTCCATATGTCTGAAGTGATACTTCCATCTCGACATCACATCCAGTACACTACGATTCTCGATAAACCCAGAAGAGGTGTACACAGAACCGGTTAAGGTCCCCAACCACCAAAACCAAAGTTTACCGATTGTCGCAAGTACTAGCGATGTAAGTCTCAGGTTAAGACCATATACACCTACCCTGATGCGGCCTCCCATAGACACGCAGACATACTACCAATGGGATTCCGCGGGGTCTATCCAGAGCGAAGCTGTTTTCCGTACCATCGGTAAAACACAACCTCCTATCGCACTTGCATAAGTATCCAATACTTAAATATATGAGAACTATGCCGTTGTGCCCTCACAACGTGCACAAGCGCAATACTAGTCTATTCCGCATTATCGATGTCCGATCTCGATAATACTCCGACTAGGGATATTTAATGATTAAACCTTTATGGATTGATACTGTCTCATATCATCTCAATCCGGTATTAATCATATGGACTTTCGCCATTTATATATCAAAGTAAATAATATTACAAAACGGCAAAAGGCAATTTCATTATCACATAGTTAATTTTGTACAATAATACAATATCATTTACAAACAGTGACGCTATGGGACATAATGTCTAACACTCAAGTCTAAAGACTAGTCATATAATCGATACTGAAAGTTCTCACAGACACATATGATAAACACTCCATATGAAACTTTCGGCGGTCAGTTCGATGACACGAGAAACTCATGCATCCATTGATACACCGAGCGGACGGATCTCCACTAGTTACCATAGACCGGCTACCCACTTAAGGGCGATCATAGGATCATGCTAGTCTCTCCGCTTTGTGAACGCCCAAATTATTCACAAAACTATGACTAGGAACATTTAAGAGTAATGATTCTCATAAGGCGTGGAAGTCATCATCTTATAACTCCAAGGGCTTTATTACAATGTTGATGATTCATATAACATATGTAAGACACGTATAATAAAGATTTTCATTTTATTAATTAATGAAAATATTACAAGTACATGTACATATAGCCCATCCACAAGTTGGGTATAGGGCATATCCCTAACACTCCCAATTGCACTATAGCCAACTAGTATGAATCTGGAAAAATACTCCGGTGTCCCTATCATGATTTTGTTGAGTCAGCCCTTTAGTCAGAGAATCTGCAAGATTATCTTTTGTGGGTATTTTCTATATAATAACTTCTTTTCTCTCAACAATCTCCCTGATGAGATGAAATCGCTTGAGTACATGCTTGGATTTCTGGTGGGACCTTGGTTCATTTGATTGAGAAATGGCGCCCGTGTTGTCACAGTACATCGTGATGTCATTCTTTATCGCAGGAAGCACTTCCAGTTCCGTGATGAAATTCTTTATCCAGACTGCTTCTTTAGCTGCCTCAGATGCTGCAATATACTCGGCTTCAGTGGTGGAGTCCGCTGTAGTTGACTGCTTTGAGCTTTTCCAACTAAAAGCACCGCCATTCAAAGTAAACAGATATCCTGTTTGTGATCTACTGTCATCCATATCGGTTTGAAAGCTAGCATCACAGTAACCAATGACTTTCATCTCAGAAAAATCTCCGTATGTCAAAAACACATCCTTAGTTCTTCTCAAATACTTGAGGATTATTTTGACAACTGCCCAGTGTTGCTCACCAGGATTTGCCTGATACCTACTCGTTATACTAAGAGCATAAGAGACATCAGGTCTTGTACATAGCATGGCGTACATGATCGATCCTATTGCTGAAGCATAAGGGATCCTACTCACACGCTCTCTATCTGAAGGAGTATATGGAAATTTCTCCTTAGATAATTTGATTCCATGACAAGTAGGTAAATTAACTCTTTTGGAATCTTCCATTTTGAATCTTTTCAAAACTTTATCTATGTATGTAGATTGAGAAAGTCCTAACAACCTCTTATATCTATCACGGTAGATCTTAATACCGAGGATGTAGGCTGCTTCTCCCAAATCTTTCATGGAGAAATTCTGAGATAACCATTGCTTGGTGGCTTGCATCATGGGAATATCATTCCCGATGATTAATATGTCATCGACATATAATACAAGAAATACAACAGCATTCCCACTACTTTTCCTGTAAACACAAGGCTCGTCTACATTTTCGATGAAGTCAAATTATTTGATTGTCTCATCAAATCATATATTCCAACTTCTGGAGGCTTGCTTGAGTCCATAAATGGATCGTTTAAGCTTGCATATTTTATTATTATCATCCTTAGATGCAAACCCCTCAAGTTGTGTCATATAGACTTCCTCTATGAGGTTCCCATTAAGGAAAGCTGTTTTGAGATCCAGCTGCCAAATCTCATAATCAAAGTGTGCAGCTAGTGCTAGTAAAATTCGAATGGACTTTATCATTGCAGCATGCGAGAAGGTTTCCTCATAGTCAATTCCTTGGATTTGTCTATAACCTTTCGCCACCAACCTAGCCTTATAGGTTTGGATGTTGCCTTCTGCATCGGTTTTACGCTTGTAAATCCACTTGCAGCCTATGGGTTTTATCCCTTCAGGTGCATCTACCAAGTCCCAGACTTGATTCTGATACATTGAGTCTATTTCGGATTTCATGGCCTCAAGCCACTTGACTGAATCAATGTCACGCATTGCTTCGTCATAACTGGTGGGATCGACATTATCAATGACCTGATCATGTTCCTCATCAATATGGAAACCATATCTTTCAGGCTCATGTCTTTCCGTACCAGACCTTCTGAGTTTATAACCTTGTGGTTGTTCTGTCGCTGCCCTTTTGAGGGGTCTGGGGTTTAGTTCTATGTTAGTTTGTTCTTCTTGTACCTCATCGAGGTCAAGTCTACTCCCACTATATTTCTTGAGAAGGAATTCATTCTTTAGAAATTTAACATTTCGTGAGACAAATATAATTTGTTCATTTGGGACGTAGAACACGTATGCTCTTGAGTTCAAGGCATATCCTACAAACTTACATTTAACTGCCCTATCATCCAATTTGTTAGTTTGTGTGAACTTGGCATATGCGTCACATCCTCAAACTCTTAGATAACTAAGACTAGGACGTTTCCCAGACCATAACTCATATGGTGTTTGACTAACAGTCTTGGAAGGAACTTAGTTTAGTAGTAGGGTTGCAATTTCTAAAACAAGACCCCAAAATGACAGAGGTAGATCCGTGCCTGGAATCATTGATCGGACCATATCTAATAATGTCTGATTTCTCCTTTCGGAGACCCCACTATATTGTGGAGTTCCCAGAGGAGTCTGATGAGTGGTAATTATATCATTATTTCCCACTCATTTAACTTAATATTTTGTATAGTTTCTTGAGTTTTGTGAATATTTTGATGTGTTTTGTGTTATTTTGTAGATAAATAAAGTTTCAGGACATTCTGGAGGTGATTTGGGGTCAAAATAGTGAAAAAGGACAAAAAAGGCAAAATGGTTATTTCATGCGTCGCGATGCCTAACATGCGCCGCACCATGCTAACGTGCACCGGGGACATATGTAAGAATCTGAGAAGTTTGACTTTGCTAACGTGCGCCGTGCCACGTGTCAACATCACAACTGATCTGCTAATGTGCGCTGTGACACGTGTCATCCCGCGTGTCAGCCACATCATCATCCACGTCAGCAAAAGACCAAGTCAACATGCCATGTCACTGCCACATCATCATCAGCCAATCACAGAGTACTACGTGTCACAATTCTATGGTGCCGACAATCACTTTCGCCACGTGTCACCACGTCAGTGCCACGTCATCGCCACATCAGTGCCACATCAGCTCAATTATTGACTCATTTATCCGAATTGCCACGTGACAGATCAGAATCTGAAATGGACGAACCAGAAGCTGACACATCAGTGCGTCGTGATGCAAGAAGAAACTTACGCGTCGCGATGCGGAGGGCTTACCGAGGCCTATAAATAGAGCTCGAAACTTCAATTTCAGATGTACCTTCCTCTCTGAATTCTCTGATGTAAATAGGGAGTTTTCTATCTAGTTTATTTTAATTTCAGTTTTGTATTTACTTTTAATTACGTTCTGTAATAATAATAATTTACTTTCTTAACTTTTTCAATTTTTACTATTCAACATGAGTAAGTAACTTCCCCCTGCTATGGTGAAAGGTAAAACTTTTATTACTGCTATTTAGATTTATCTCCCTTAAATATAATATATTCACTATTTAAAATTTGACTTAATGAGAATACCGCTATATTGGTCGGTTGGTAATTCATTTTAAACTTGTTTGAACCTGACTAAGTAAGGATACCGCCAGATTGGTCAGTTGGTAATTAAATATTCTTACAGCCTATATGGCAGGTTCATGGACAAATTTTGATACCGCCTTTATGGCAGGTCAGACTAATTTGACTTAATCAAGTTACCGTCTATATGGCTGGTTGGTAAAATCATCATAAGTTAATATATTATATTAAGGGAGATATCTAAATTAGTAGTGATAAAAGTGGATCCTTTTACTGTAGCATTTTCTTTTATTGTAATTTTCTTTATTTACTTTCCAGCATTTTACTTTTCAGTATTTTACTTTATGTCTTTTACTTTTAAGTTTTTACTAGCCCTAGTTATGTGTCGTAACTAAGTTAGTTATCTGGGGTTGTGATGAATTCTAAAATCACTAGTTTATAAGGGGTTATTTTATAGTGTGGGTAATTTAAATGTTTACTTATTAAGTCTTAAGCTTAATGTGTCTTGTTAATTGGCCACTAATAAGATTGATCTGGTAAATCTAAAATAAACTTGACAAATGAATTTTAGGTTTCAGCCTTAGACTTAATAGCTCACGATCTTCCTTGAGGATAGATAACCCTTTAATAGATTTCCTTATAGGATAGACATATACCTGTCGGGCGGGGGTAGCCATAGTTGGAACTTAAACTTAAGCAATCCAGGTAATTTGGTTGACATAGATATATGGTTCAATTGGGTTATACTGGGTATTTGCGTCTGACCATCGACATAGACTTTCGCATAATTTCGTGTTCCAGGTTAGTAAACCGATTCATTACACAAACATGAAATAACCACTTCATCTCTTAAAAGATATTAGAAAGATTCACAACCCTAAATAGTTTCCTAATATTGAATTTTCTTAAACCTACTTTCGTGCAATTTTATTTACTTGTTTTTAAATTTAAAATCACCACCATTTCAAATCAATCAATCAACCTGTTAGATATTAGTAATCATTTGACCTCATAAAATTAATAGATTAGGTATTAATTCCTTGTGGGATCGATACTTTTTATACTACTTGAACGATACGTGCGCTTGCATTATACGCGTGTGATTACGCACCGGTCAAGTTTTTGGCGCCCTTGTCGGGGACATATTTATCTTTTACTATTAGTTTTAAGGTTATATACCGTTACTTGTATCTAATTTCTTTTTACTTATTGTTTCTGTTTTCTTGTGTTTCAGGTTCCCAAACACTACATGAGATGAACCAGAAGCTTTGAACTCCAACCGCTTTACCCGGAAATTGAAAAAACCATCAGACAGTTAAGAAGGGAAATGCGAGAAGGCCAAAAAGCTTTAGTCAACATGGAACTTGAACCTTTGGAGGTTGCACCATCAATACCCATTTGAGACAGAATTATTCCGGTGGTCGACGGCTTCATTTCCTGTATTGTACTTCCTCATTTACCAGCAAATGCGTGTGACATCAAAACATGCATTCAGATGATTCAACAGTCAGTGCAGTTTGGGGGAAATGCAACTGAAGATCCTAATAACCACATCAGCAACTTCCTGGAAGTTTGCGGCACTTTCAATTACAATCGAGAAGCTGAAGAAGCAATGAGACTGCGGGGTTTTTCCATACTCCTTGAAGGACAGAGCTAAAGCATGGCTACATTCACTACCAGCAGGTTCCATCACAACTTGGAACACTTTAGCCACCAAATTTCTTGCAAAGTACTTTCCACCAGCCAGAACTGGAAAGCTGAGGAATGACATCACATCATTTGTACAATAAGACTCGGAAACTCTCTACGAAGCTTGGGAAATGTACAAAGATTTGCTCCGGAAATGCCCTTACCATGAGATTCCAAAATGGCTTCAAGTCCAAACTTTCTATAATGGACTTTCTGGACTGATGAGAACCACAATCGATGCTGCAGCTGGAGGAGCTTTGGTGGCAAAAGGAGAAGATCAAGCCTGGGACCTAATCGAAGAAATGGCCAACAACAATTCCTTGTGGCCAACAGAAAGGAGCATGATCCAAAGAATTGCAGGAATTTATGAAAGTGGAGCTAATACAGCAGTCAACGCCAAGCTGGATCAGATATGTAAATTTATGGAGACTCTTACCACTGGATCCACAAGTTCACCATATGGAGGAGCACCAGAACCAAACCAACTTGAAGAGACGGTGAATTATGTCAACAATTTCAACAGACATGGGAACAATCCATATTCCAACACCTACAACCCATGGTGGAGGAATCATCCGAATTTTTCATGGAGCAACAATTCAGGGCAAAAGAACAATCCACCACTTGGATTCCAACAACAGAACTATCCACCACCTGGATTCCAGCAACAGAACAAAGGCCAGGAGCAGGCAAATGAACCAGGAATAGCAGAAGTGTTGGCTCAGTTAAAAATGTATGATGCTATGTTTTAGAGCGAATCTACTTTCATCAAAGCACTGGAGAATCAAATCAGACAACTGGCCAATGCTCAGAGTTACAGACCGCCAGGTAATCTTCCCAGCAACACATAACCAAATCCAAGGAACCGAGGGAATGAGTAATGTCAAGCCATCACCTTGAAAAATGGTACTAAAATAAAAAAAAGATGTTAGAATCAAGGAAACAATTAAGGAAGTTCCAAAAGATGTAGTTCCACAGATGGGGGAAAACAGAAGCAAAGGAAAAAGAAAAATATCAGATCATTCCACCTCTACCTTTTCCTCAGCGTCTTCAGAAAAACAAACTGGACAAGCAATTTGCTCGATTCCTGTAGGTGTTCAAAAAGCTGCATATCAACATTCCATTTTCAGAAGCTTTGGAAGAAATGCCCAGCTATGTAAAATTCATGAAAGACATTCTTTCACGAAAACGGAGATTTGGAGATTACAGGACAGTAGCATTGACGGAAGAATACAGTGCCATCATTGAGAGGAAACTTCCCTCGAAGTTGAAAGATCCTGGCAGTTTCATTGTCCCATGCACCATTGGAGAACACTATATCGGTAAGGCTTTATATGACTTAGGTGTAAGTGTTAATTTAATGCCCTTTTCTATTTACAAGAAACTGCAAATTGGAGAAGCAATGCCTACCTCAGTCTCACTAAAACTTGCTGATCGAATGCTCGTATTTCCAAGAGGTGTTGTTGAAGATATGCTGGTCAAAGTCAACAAACTCATTCTTCCAGCAGATCTCATTATCCTTGACATGGAAGAAGACAAAGATGTACCTATCATCATCGGAAGACCATTCTTGGCAACAGGACGAACTCTGATTGATGTACAAAAATGAGAATTAACCATGAGGATAGAGGACCAAGAAGTAACATTCAATATTTTCAAGGCCATGAATTTCCCAGATGATGAAAAGAATGAGGAATGTTTCAGACTTGACGTAATACACAGTACCATCCAGAATTGTGATGAAAGGAAAAGTTCTACTGACAAACTTAAAACATGTCAATTTCCTGTGGAGCCTGAAGATAAAACGACTTTTGCACTAAAAAAGCCAATTCTTGCACTACAAGCAACATAAGAGAAAAATTTCCACCAGCTCAACGAATTGGAGGAATTTCACAATCAGCCTTTTGAGGATGCCAAATTGTACAAAGAAAAGGCAAGGAAAAGAGATGATGAGAAGTTAGTGCGCATGCAACTGGAACCAGGGAAGAAGGTACTGTTAAACAAATTAAGGTGAAATTCTTCCCATGGAAGCCAAAATCACGGTGGTCAGGTCCATTTGTGATCACTAAGGTTTTACCAGACAGAGTCGTTGAGATATATGATACCGACTCCAACAAAGCATTCAAAGTTACAGTCAGCGTGTCAAGCACTACTGGGGAGAATCATTTGAGTGACAACGTTAAACTTAGCGCTCGCAGGGAGGCAACCCATGCAATTTGTGTATATATTGTGATTTGGTGTGATTAGTTTTCGCAGGTTAATTTATTTCAGGATGGAAGAAGCTTTCACAAATCTTCACAAGCAATTTCCTTCTCTCCCTCAAAAATCTCTGATGAAAGTTTACAAAGCTTGCTTAGAATGGATGAGATTACTAACGATCCATGGTGTTCCTAATGACATTCGTTGGGTAATTGAAGCACAGGTCCGATTGGCAGGTGAGTCTTCTGATTCTTTTATTTCACATTTTCCTGGTTTTGGAAGAAGCACATATGCAAAGAAACGTAGAGCTAAACAAATGGGTGTTTGTTACAAATGTGCACGCTGGAATTGCAATACTCATTGTCGTTCTTTAGGAATGGTGTCTGATAACCGCGAAGATAAGATTAATTTCATTAGGGATGGCTTGAGTAAGGAGTCTGTAGATGATATATCTTCAACTCTTGAGACGCATCCCAGTGGATATGTTCTTATAGCCATCCGTAAATTACATACACAATTCCAAAAAGAAAGACAACAGTTAAGTCTCGGGAATTTGACTCAAAAAGACCATGTTTGCCAATTTATAAGAAAATTGGATGGGAAGCTTGTCCCTGACGCATAGACGACAATCAAGTTGTAAATTATTGTAAATATTATATCTCTTTGTCTTTTCCTAATAATTGTAATTTATTTTGTTGTTTTATTTTATTTTCTCCGACAGTATCCAGACCTTTTTGATTATCACGATTTATTTTACTGTTAACTAATAATTTTCATTTGGCAGGTACTAGTGCTATTATTTTACTCACCCTTTTTAGGTGTTATAAATTCAACTCATCATTGCACTTTTGAAGACATCCATAGTAAAAATGTGGAAGCCACTTCAAGAAGACGAGTTGAAAATATCTGTGTGTTTTGCGGTACTAGTGATGGTGTTAAACCACAATACGTAGAAGCAGCACAAGAATTGGGTCGAGTCTTAGCTGCAAGGAATATGCACTTAGTATATGGCGGAGGCAATCTTGGACTTACGGGGATCGTTTCAAAAGCTGTACATGAAGGAGGCATACAAATTTTGGGAATCATCCCAAAACTATTGGCATAAGAAAATCTTATTGGATCATCAAATGGAAAAGAAGTAATCATGCCAGGTATGTCTGAACGACTGGTAGAAATGATTAACCGTGCTGATGCTTTTATTGCTTTGCCAGGTGGCTTGGGTACATTGGAGGAAATTTTTACAATGTTATCTTGGCGAACCTGAACATACACCAGAAATTGCTTGGACTGTACAACGTTGAAGGATTTTATGATTTTCTTTGTGTGTTTCTTGATGATGCCCGGAGAAATGGGTTCGTGTCAAAACCTTTAAAAGAACTCATTTTCACTACCAGAACTGCTCCGGATCTGATTGACCAAATCTTAGCCTATGAACCACAAATTGACCCTATCCTTTCAAAGATAAATTGGTCCGAGGATGATCGTGGTAAGAGGCGTTGGATTAATCTGGATCTTAACCTTTAACTTTTCGTGTAGAATTTCAGTTAACCAGGTACTATCTTCTAAACGCTTATTCCACTGTTTAAGACATTGGGGACAATATCCCATTTAGGTTTGGGGGAGGGAATTAGTTGATCAGTATCTTGTTTTTAGTTGTGTGTTGTTTTTATTTTTAGTCCAAATTTTTTCGAAAAATACAAAAAAAATTGAAAAATTTTCAAAAATTGCAAAAAAATTTTGCGATTTTGTTTTTATTTTGACTAAAAAGGTGAAATTGGTGAAAGATAGCTGCGTAAGGAGTTCCCACTCCTGATACGTATTTCAACCCATTTTCGAAACAAGTTAATTTTTATTTATTTCCTTTTGAATTATTTAATTTGTGAATTCTCCATAATACTGACTAAAATGGATCTTCATATGCTCAGTTGGCAGGTATTATCAATATGCATGGTAACATACGGACATGAGTTATAATTGAAAAGTTTGTATTATTTAGTGCTCTAGTTTAATTGGAGGAAGCATCTCAAAAAGTGATGGAGAAAAAAAAAACGTCTGAGATCCGAGTTATTAAGTCTGTAAGGGTGTTTTAACACCTAGTGCCCTAAAGCCAACTGGTTTGGGAGTCACTGGCCCAAAGCTCGCTACATGGATCAAGGATGTTGCAAATATATATATATATATATCTGAAGTCTGAGTAATTAAGTCCGTAGGGGTGTCTTAACACCTGGTGCCCTAAAGCCAACTGGTTTGGGAGCCACCGACCCAATAAAAAAAATTTCAAAAATCAAAGAAAAAATTAGAAAAATCAGAAAAATTATTCCACTACTGCAAAAAGGTGTGAATTCTGATAAAAATTTAGGACAAAAATATTACTCTCTTATCAACTGCACTTGTGACTGTTGTGGGCAAAAATGAGTTGATTAATATTTTGTTGGCTATGTATATGGAGAATGGTAAATATAATCGGAGAATTTACTTATTCGGTAATTTAGAAAGAAAGAAAACAACTAGTGACTTGGAGTAGAAGTTTCACCTGATTAGTCACTAACTTCTTTATTCTATTTTCTCTTGTCTTTTTGCTTTTGTGTGCAGTAGTTTCACTACCTTTTTACTTTTGTAAAATGTTTGTGGGTATCATTGCTGTAAACCCTCACGAGACTACAACTCATCCACTAGGGACACCTAAAGGTTTAAAGGCTTGTTACATATGCTAAATGCAACTGTGATCCCTACGAAAGTGGCTTAGTTAAATTTTATTTTAAAGATGTTTATATTATTTTATTTTGTATTTTGCTCGAGGACTAGCAAAATGTTAGGTTTGGGGGTGTGATGAGTGGTAATTATATCACTATTTCCCACTCATTTAACTTAATATTTTGTATAGTTTCTTGAGTTTTGTGAATATTTTGATGTGTTTTGTGTTATTTTGTAGATAAATAAAATTTCAGGACATTCTAGAGGTGATTTGGGGCCAAAACAGTGAAAAAGGACAAAAAAGGCAAAATGGTCATTTCGCACGTCGCGACGCGCAAGCCTTTGACGTCACGACGCCTAACGTGCGCCGGGGACACATGTAAGAATCTGAGAAGTTTGACTTTGCTAACGTGCACCATGCCATGTGTCAACATCACAACCGATCTGCTAACATGCACCGTGACACGAGTCATCCCGCGTGTTAGCCATGCCATCAGCCACGTTAGTAGAAGACTGAGTCAACATGCCATGTCACCACCACGTCATCATCAGCCAATCACAGCATGCCACGTGTCGTAATTCTATGGTGCCGACAATCACTTTCTCCACATTTCACCACGTCAGCTCAATTATTGACTCATTTATCCGAATTGCCACGTGGCAGATAAGAATCTGAAATGGATGAACCAGAAGCTGACACGTCAGCGCATCGCGACGCAAGAAGAAACTTGTGCGTCGCGATGCGGAGGGCTTACCAATGCCTATAAATAGAGCTCGAAATTTCAATTTCAAATGTACCTTCCTCTCTGAATTCTCTGATGTAAATAGGGAGTTTTCTATCTAATTTATTTTAATTTCAGTTTTATATTTAATTTTAATTACGTTCTGTAATAATAATAATTTTCTTTCTTTACTTTTTCAGTTTTTACTATTCAACATGAGGAGGTAACATCCCCCTGCTTTGGTGAAAAGTAAAACTTTTATTACTGCTATTTAGATTTATCTCTCTTAAATATAATATATTCACTATTTAAAATTTGACTTAATGAGGATACCGCTATATTGGTCGGTTGGTAATTCATTTTAAACTGGTTTGAACCTGAATAAGTAAGGATACCGCCAGATTGGTCGGTTGGTAATTAAATATTCTTACCGCCTATATGGCAGGTTCATGGACAAATTTTGATACCGCCTTTATGGCTGGTCGGACTTAATTTGACTTAATCAGGTTACCGCATATATGGCTGGTTGGTAAAATCATCACAAGTTAATATATTATATTAAGGGAGATATCTAAATTAGTAGTGATAAAAGTGGATCCTTTTACTGTAGCATTTTCTTTTATTGTAATTTTCTTTTTTTACTTTTCAGTATTTTACTTTATGTCTTTTACTTTTAAGTTTTTACTAGCCCTAGTTATGTGTCGTAACTAAGTTAGTTATCTGGGGTTGTGATGAATTCTAATATCACTGGTTTATAAGGGGTTATTTTATAGTTTGAGTAATTTAAAGGTTTACTTATTAAGTGTTAAGCTTAATGCGTCTTGTTAATTGGCTACTAATAAGATTGATCTGGTAAATCTAAAATAAAATTGACAAATGAATTTTAGGTTTCAGCCTTAGACTTAATAGCTCACGATCTTCATTGAGGATAGATAACCCTTTAATAGATTTCCTTACAGGATAGACATATACCTGTCGGGCGGGGGTAGCCATAGTTGGAACTTAAACTTAATTAATCCAGGTAATTTGGTTGACATAGACATATGGTTCAATTGGGTTATACTGGGTATTTACGTCTGACCATCGATAGAGGCTTTCGCATAATTTCGTGTTCCATGTTAGTAAACCGATTCATTACACAAACATGAAATAATCACTTCATCTCTTAAAGGATATTAGAAAGATTCACAACCCTAGATAGTTTCCTAATATTGAATTTTCTTAAACCTACTTTCGTGCAATTTTATTTACTTGTTTTTAAATTTAAAATCACCACCATTTCAAAGCAATCAATCAACATGTTAGATACTAGTAATCATTTGACCTCATAAAATTAATAGATTATGTATTAAGTCATCGTGGGATCGATACTTTTTATACTACTTGAACGATATGTGCGCTTGCGTTATACGCGTGTGATTACGCACCGGTCAAGTTTTTGGCGCTATTGCCGGGGACTTATTTATCTTTTACTATTAGTTTTGAGGTTAGATACCATTACTTGTATCTAATTTCTTTTTACTTATTGTTTCTGTTTTCTTGTGTTTCAAGTTCCCAAACACTACATGAGATGAACCAAAAGCTTTGAACTCCGACCGCTTGACCCGGAAATTGAAAGAACCATCAGACAGTTGAGAAGGGAAAGGCGAGATGGCCAAGAAGCTTTAGTCAACATGGAACTTGAACCTTTGGAGGTTGCACCACCAATACCCATTCGAGACAGAACCATTCCGGTGGTCGACGTCTTCATTTCTTGTATTGTACTTCCTACTTTACCAGCAAATGCGTGTGACATCAAAACATGCATTTAGATTATTCAGCAGACAGTGCACTTTGGGGGAAAAGCAACAGAAGATCCGAAGTGGGAAACAATGCCATTTTCTCTCAAGTAATCTTGAAATTCGTTGCTTAAGTATTCACCACCTCGGTCAGACCTTAGTGACTTAATACTTTTATTAAGCTGGTTTTCTACTTCAGCCTTGAAATCTTTGAATTTCTCAAAGGCTTCAGATTTGTACCGCATAAGGTATACATACCCATATCGCGAATGATCATCGATAAAGGTAATGAAGTAGGAGAATCCACCTCTAGCGGTGACTGACATTGGTCCGCATACATCAGAGTGTATGAGTTCTAATGTCTCTGTTGCACGATGCCTTTTACCTTTGAAGGGTAATTTGGTCATTTTTCCAAGTAAACAAGACTCACAAGTTCCAGAAGGTTTATATTTGAAGGGTCTGAAATACCCATCCTTATGTAGCTTAGTTAATCTTGTTTCATTGATATGACCTAAGCAACTGTGCCATAGAAGTGATTCATTGAGATTATTCGAGTTAACATTGTTTATATTAGAGGTTGAACATTCTTTGTTAGATTGTAAGACATAGATACCATTATTCAAAATACCATCTCCATATTTTATTTCATTGAAATAAATAGAACATTCATTACAACTTATTAGGCATAAAAAGCCTATATTACATAAAGAAGAAATTGAAATGATGTTCTTGACTAGAGAAGGTACATATCTAAGTCTAAAACTAAACCATTCGGCAAAACTAATGAATAATTCCCCACGCACAATGCAGTCAGTTTTGCTCCATTACCCATGCGTAAGTCAACCTCCCCATGACGGAGTCTCCTACTATTTCTCAGGCCCTACACATTGTTACATAAGTGAGTCCCACAACCGGTGTCAGGCACCCAAGTAGAAGGTTCAGAGTTTTGAGAATATAGTGCAATCATATACAACATACCTGAAGCATTGGGCTTCTTGGCCTCTTAGGCTTCCCTAGCTTCATTGGCTTTCAAGGATCTGCAGTCTTTCTTCCAATGACCATTCTTTCCACAAAAGAAACATTTCCCCTTTCCCTTTTTATTCTCCACCTTACCATTGAGCTTTATGTGATCTGAAGCCTTGGCCTTGCCCTAATTTTTCTTTGGGCCTCGTGGCTTCAGATCCGTACCCGTAAGCATGACGGAGGTTTTAAGCTCCGGTTTCAAGTCCTTCTCTGCTTGCTTTATCGGATTGTGCAATTCTGCTAAAGTAGCTTCTTTATCAGACAGATGAAACTGCATAATAAAGTTAGAGAATTCTTTTGGTAAGGACTGAAGAATTAGATCCTGACATATCTCATGATCCATGATGAACCTGAGGTTGGCCAATTTTTCAATGTGGCCAATCATCTTAAGCACATGTCCACTAACAGATCTTTTCTTATACCTTGTTTGGAATAAGACACATGACACTTGGAATCTCACGGTAAGAACGAAAGTTGCATACAACTCCTTCAAGTGAAAGATGATGGTTTGAGCATCCATATCTTCGTGAGCTTTCTGAAGTTCATCCAACATAGAGCCAAGCATTATGCAAACTGCTTGCTCATCATCATCGACGTGTTTCTTCCAAGCATCGAATGTATTTTGGTCAGCATCTTCTGCGGGTTCGGGGGGAAACGGTCTTTCAAGAACATAGAAAATCTTTTCTTGTCGTAAGATAATTTTAAGATTTCTAAACCAGTCATTGTAGTTGTCCCCTTTGAGCTTATGCTCATCAAGGATGGAACGAAGTGATACTCTGTTTTCCATTTGAATGTTTGTGAAATATTTTAACCCACCTGTTAAGAGAGAATGTTAAAATTAGGAATACGTTTTTAATTAATGTTTCATAATAACATGGGCTTTTAATATTATGAATTTGCTCCCACTCAATTGTTTTAAAATTTTAAGCAAATCACATCAACCCCAATATGATGGATTTCTTGTGGGCAAGGATCCCATTATCATCATTTCATAACTCCGACTAGGGCTGGTCGTTATAAAATACGATAATTAGGTAGGTTCCCAACCAATTTATGATATAAATCACAATTCCTTGATCATTGGGTTGGGCAATCAAACATGCCATAGCTTATGCTAGTCCTGTGGACACCCAATCTTTTCCAATAAGTTATAAGACCACGCCTAAGGGTCGATGCGTCTTATGACTCAGAAAAGTCAAACCATTGTCAATAGTACGATTTAGGGACAAATTGGTATTGGTCAGTCTGGTAAAGCCTCGTCCTGCCAATACGGTTTAAGCCATTTGGGTCTATGCTTTACAATGGGAGGCAAATTTTAGACTTAAATTATTATTGAGGATTTTAGCAAGTTTAAGTGAATAACTGTCAAATGGATTCCTCCATTGAAAATTCCATAGAGGGAGGGTGGAGCGAACTCTCTTAAATACCCTTACCTCTTAGGCTATTATCGCCTTGGTGACATGAATAAACAATAAATCCTCCAAATTAGTCCAGCACCTTAAATATGCTTTAAGGTAAGCTTTGAGTAAATGATTATCTAGATGTCTTCATAGCTTTTCCTTTTGGCTATAAAAAGGTAGTGAGTGAAGGAAGACACCAAATCATCATCTAACTCTAGTAATACCTTTGGTTAAATTAACTTTAGTTTGGAAAGTTTTATTAACCCCTTGGTCCCAACCCACTTGTATCTTTTATAATGTCTTTTATTATAAACAAGTGATTTATATTTATTAGCCTTAAAGGTAATAAATCTCTAAGTTCATCACAGAATAATTACTTAGCTAAGGGATAAGCAATACACTCTTTATTTCTTAGAAAGTCTCTAGATGCTTGCACCCTAAAATGATCATGAGAATTCTAATCATACATAGAATCATCAAGCATATGAGTTTTAATATGTTGGAATTATTTTAGGCATTAAATGACTTTGATTAATATTTAATTATGATATTGCATTTTATTTTATTCAAATAAATTTACTATTCACGTTTTCTGCAGATGCGTGAAATTTAAATGAATTTTCACAATTCAAATCTTAACCAAATCATAAAAAACGTGTGTCTAAAATTAATTTCAGGGTGTTAGCTTACCAACGAGCTTTTACACACCCAATTTCGAGTTCAAATGAGAGAGAACTAATTAAAACAAAACCGGCATCAAATAAAATTACAGTTCACGTTTTCTGCAGATTTGTGAACTATAAATGCAATTTCACAATTCAAATCTTAACCAAATCATGCAAAACTTGTGCCTAAAATTACGTTCAGGGTGTAAGCTTTCCAACGAGCTTTTACACACCCAATTTCGAGTTCAAATGAGTGACAACTAATCAAAACAAAAACGGCGCTGATACCACTGTTGGGAAACGGCCGCGAGTGTGCAGCAGAAAAAAAATTATTAAAATTATGATGCCGCTTTCCCTTTGCCCGATACCCATTTGTTTTTATTATTCTACAATCCTAGGCATGTTACTATATATTCTAAGCATAAAAATCATAAAACATGCAAAGAACATAAACCTAAACATGCTAACTATCATAAGAACTCTAATTAAAATAAACAAATAAAAAAGACTTACTTGAACCGTAGACTCCTCCAGTCCTCTCTCCAATCTATAATTTTTTCTCGAACTCATCAAGCTCTTCCACTTTCCAAAGAGGCACCCAAGTGTGTGGCCTCCAAAGTGTTAGACAGTTATGACCCATAGCGTCACTATTTTGTAAATGATATTGTATTATTGTACAAAATTAACTATGTAGTAATGAAATTGCCTTTTACCGTTTTGTAATTTATTTACTTTGATATAAATGGTAAGAGTCCCTATGATTAGTTCCGGATTGTGATGATATGAGACGGTATCAATCCATAAAGGTTTAATCATTAAATATCCCTAGTCGTAGTATTATCGAGATTGGACATCGATAATGCGGAATAGACTAGTACTGCACTTGTGCATGTTGTGAGGGCACAACGGCATAGTTCTCATATATTTAAGTATAGGATACTTATGCAAGTGCGGTAGGAGGTTGTGTTTTACCGATGGTATGGAAAACAGTTTCGCTCTGGATAGACCCCGCAGAATCCCATTGGTAGTATGTCTGCGTGTCTATGGGAGTCCGCTTCAGGGTAGGTGCATATGATCTTAACCTGAGACTTGCATTGCTAGTACTTACGACAATCGGTAAACTTTAGTTTTGGTGGTCCAGGGCTTTAACGGGTTCTGTGTACACCTCTTCTGGATTTATCGAGAATCGTAGTGTATTGGGTGTGATGTCAAGATGGAAGTATCACTTCAGACATATGGAGATGATGATCGCGAGGGATACAGAACTAGTACTCTATAATGGTTGCAACCATCGGGATAATATGACTAGGTCAGGATTATCCGATTCAAAGAGACTGGTTGCTTGATGTCCGATATGTGTATCGTACGGGGCAGACACATCTCCAGCCCCAGGCCTTACATGTGATCATCCGATACTGGTTCGATATACACTATACTACGGTATACTACGCCTGTTATAGATCTTATATTCCAATAAGAATATTTCTGGAGAATTGGGTAGGCATGGCGTTTTGCTAGAGGCTAACCTTGTCTTGTAAATCGGTAAAAACGTAGTACTTGGTACGTACGTATTCAGATAATCTGACGGCCGTATTTACTGCCAACATATCCAGAGATCTCTTGGGTCGCTTCCCGAAGATTCACCAATGACGTATGATTCAAACTCGATTAATCTTGGATTAATTACGGAGAGACTTTATCTTGGATAAAGTACTATACATAGAGAGAGAACGATTAATTTGGAATTAAACGTAAAATTATTATATTCGATATAATAATCGAAATTTGATTTCGACGCGAAATTAAAATTAGATTTTAATTCGGGCAACGAGTTAATTTAGAATTAATTCGTTAGCGACGTAAATAATAATTTCGCTAGGCGCAATTATTTATTTAAATTCGATTTAATTAACGTCGCGACGTAAGTTCGGTATTTCGGAAATATCGAACCCGAACGCGTGAGTGCACGTGGGCCCACTTTCATTTGGAAACGTGTGGGGCCCACATGACACATGTCATATTATGCATTATTTAATTCTAATGCATTGCATGGAGATAGTGTACAATGCACTAAATGGTTTTGCATGGAAATTGAGTGTTTGACACTCTAAGCCATTGCATGATTTGTGTCATAAGTTTATTATTAATTTAATAAATATTATGGCATAAATATAAATTGATTTTTTGTAACAAAAATCATTCAACTTTTCTCTCTCACATTGCCGAAACTTGCAAGCAGTTTTTGGCTCTCCTTTCTTTAATTTTTGTGGCAAGATTTGAAGAAGTTGTGCATTCAAAAATCACAACAAAGGCTAGCACCTTCAAGGGATCATACATAGGTGATATGGGAAACTAATCCTTGAGCTTGGAAGGATCAAACTCGACTTGGAGTCCCTCTTTTTCTTCTTGGCCGAGAGCTTCACTGCACAAGGGAGGAGTTTTTGCATCATCTAAGCATCCATTTTCAAGTATTGTGAGTATGATTCCGCCATACTTCAATTTATTCATTCATGTATTTATATATTTTGCTTGTTCTTGTTGATCTTGGGGCTTGGTTATTTTTTCCAACACAAAGATGCACACACCAAAGCCAAAACTCAACGGCAAGACTACGCCTTGAGTACACGGGTATTTTGCCCTTGGTGCTAGCCTAGACAAATACCTCAAAACTTTTAACTCAAGGTTCCTCTAGTCAATTAGACTTAACGATCCTCAAAATCAGTGGCTTACTCTGAAAACTTTAGATTTGCTCACTTATATAAACCCAAGATTTGAAAGGTTTGGTGCAAAAATTTGTGAAGAATTCTTTGGGTTTATATAGTGCTCTAAAGACAACAAAATTAATTAAGAATCCGATGTGGGATAAAAGCCAATTTAATCTTAGTCATTGGATATTAATTTAGTGGTTTAATGGGATTATAAAACCCTAATAATAGTTTGGGCCGAATTGGAATTCAAAAGAAATAACAAATTTAAATATAAAAAAATTTACTATTCACACATTACTATTCACATGAATAGTATTTTTTTATCCATTTATTCCAATTCCCAAAGTGCCCCTATCGTCATTCACCAATCTCTAAGCCACTATGGAACCTCATAAATGAAATGTTCAATAATTAAACACATTGAACCATTTATGAACAATTCCTACAGCAATCATATATGCTGTTAAATATGTACAGTGCATTGTTAACCATTGATTTCGATTTTGTTGTGTGTGACCTTTTGGGTTCCCCTCAAGTTCGACATGAAATGAATCGTGATAATTTAATCGAACATAAATTATCCTCTCATCAGATGGTCGTTCGATTTCAATGACCAAGGTTGACATCTAGCAACATGCCAAGGCCCCCAAATGAGAAGGAAAGATATATATACCCATTCATTATGCGATTTACATATGATACGGTCCCTCGCCTCACTGTATCCCCACCTATTGACTTAGGGTACGGAAAGTGTCTACCCATATGGTCAAAGGTATGATGTTGATAGTGTCATGAATCGTGCTAACCCAAGAATCTCACATGATTCTTCCGCTGTGTCTACCCATTTGATCCACACATAAGATTATAAAGACCTCAAGTCTAAGGACTTTTCATATAATCGATACATGAAAGTTCTCACAGACACATAGGATAAACACTCAATATGAAAACTTTCGGCGGTCAGTTCGATGGACACGAGCAACTCATGCATCCATGTGATACACCAAGCGGACGGATCTCCGGTAGTAGCCTATGAGATCAGCTACCGCACTGAAGGGCGGATCATATCATCATACTAGTCTCTCCGCTTTGTGAACGCCCAGATTATTCACAAAACTATGACTAGGAACATTTACGAGTAATGATTCTCATAAGGTGTGGAAGCCATCGTCTTATTACTCCAATGGCTTTATTACAGTGTTGATGATTCATATAAGTTATGTAAGACACATATAATAAAGATTTCCATTTTATTAATTAATAAAAATATTACAAATACATGTACATATAGCCCGTCCACAAGTTGGGTATAGGGCATATCCCTAACAATTTTTACATAGGAAATAAATTTACAACACTTGTAAAAATTTGGCCTTATGGCCTTACATTCCCGAACTAAAAGTAAAATAAAAATAAGAGCCGAAAAAATTTACGACCAATGCAATACATTCATCTCATAAATCTAAAACAAACATTTGTCACATGAAATTTAAAATGTGCCTACTCATCAAAACATCATACCAACAATTTATATCTTATATAAATCATTAAAAACATAACCTTTTAATTAAAAAGAGAAGGGTTAAGAATATTTTTCAACCTCGCTCTTGATTCCAATTGTAGGAAACGCTTTCCCTCGCGTAGCGGAAACGCCTTAGGCATCGGGATCAACCTTGAAATTTTTTATGTCCTACCTCTCTTTTGCCAGATCTGACCTGCCTCTGGTATGATGTTGTGCTTCTATGTTTAACGATATTTCAGCCCCAGAACAGCCCCCGTGCATGGAGTGAACCAAGCTCCTTAATGTCAGAACTTTATGTCTGGATTTTCTTCATGAGTGTGTCACGACGTGAAAGAGTGTGCGTTGTGAGGGGATCGTCTTCGAGTCGTTACGCAATAGAGATACCATCGCGACGCGCAGAGCCTGAAAGTTTCTGCCTGGATTTTGTTCTTTGGTGTGTTACAACGCTGTGTAGGAGTCGTGATACGCTGGCTTGTTCCTGAATATTTATGTGCTGTCTTGAGTGCTATCTTGGTGCTATATCCAAGCTCTAAACATAAAACTTGCCATGTGTATAGTGAAAATAAAGAAGAAGTAAGTTTGTGTAACACCCCGCCAGAGGCTAGGTACTACCGGCAGGAGACACGATTAACCCATCTCTATAAGCCTCTAAATTTATATATAAAAAAATTCGGGTATGATGTATTCTAAAACTAGACAATTTGGATCAAAGTCAAGCATCAAACGAAACTTGAAAAGAACATCATATATCAAAAGGACCACAGGTCCACATAAAACCAATAAAAATCAACACCTAAGGATTTCGTGCCCACATCATCTATTAACACTCAAGGGCTTTGTGCCCAAAACATCATAAGCAATCAAATTATTTACTTAATATATACAAACAGCGTGCTCAGCACGATAAATAAAATATTAATCATAGATTTTACATCGAAACCAATTTCATCATATGAGACGTGGAGTCAGATTTCTTATACTTTATTACGATTAAGCATCTTTTAAATATCATCAAATTGATAAAACAAACACACTCTTCTTTATTTTAAAACAAACTGTCTTCCATTCCAATAACCTTACGTTAGCTTAACATTCTTGACTTATACAGTTTCACGTATATCCGTTCAAAAATCATATCTCACTTCTCTTATATTCATGCAAATCCAATTCCACAATTCCTTCTTGGAGACATATCAAACACCAGAAATTTAAAACCACATTCAGTTCTATTTGACAATATATATATACATACAATAACAAACTTAATATACACATTTATAACCTTTTCTATTCACATCGATTTTCAAGTCATTCATTCATTCCACATAAACATACATAGTCCACACATATCACGAAATCTATGATACACACACATATAATTAGATATACATACAGTCATCATGTAACTGACAACGAAGCATACACAACAGTCAAGACATCGAGAAACACACAACCAAGACAACACATACATATGAGCTGGCTTACGCATACAATGCTTGTACGGGACTCATTACATATTTTAGAATAGGTATGGGATGAATGTCATTTGAACGGATTTCCTAACCAGCTTGGCTACTACACCATAAAACCATCAACTAATTAAATATACACACAAGAACACACATCTCGTAACATGAACTCATCATATGATTCTTCATACACATGCACGTACATGACAAACAATCCAAACATCATTCAAATACACATATTCATATATATGTTTCAAACATATAAATATACACCTTACTAGGAATTCAAATGTCATATCTTTTACAATCCTCCTTTCTTTTCATTTATCGATCAAACATATTCATTTTCAGAATTTCTATGTAAAAACATTTCATAAAGTATCTTTACCAAATAAACATATGCACTCGAAGAGAACTTAGCTTATACTCATTCCTTATCTCATTTAATCAATCCAACCTCTATATAGATAAATCGCATGTATGAGTCAATAACAAACGTACACATTCATTTGTTAGAAATCATAACTTATTTCATATATCGATCTTATAACTCAAATTGTCCATAGCTTATTATCGCATACATATTCAAATATATGTACCAAATCTTATACATATACTTGCTCATTTACATATACATATATATACTATTACATGTTCATACACTTACATACATCAATAGGCATTAACATCATTAAACATTTCACTTCATATTGTAACATTACAAAAATTCATACATGTGGTAGTTGATTATCTTAACTATACGTAATCTAGTACTATGTACGCAAAACCACCTTTTAATTATCCCTTTTTTACATTAAAATAAATAATTCACCAATTCAAGTTCTCATCATATGATTACTTACCTAGCTTCACGAGCACTCCAGGTCCTAGTCAAATATGACAAAATAAATCACGAAACGTCGTCAAAATCGTAACTTAACAGAATTCTAGACTTAACTATGACAAGATCTGGATCTTTCCAGGACAACCAAATTAAGTCTGATTTCAATGATTTCAGTTCTATTATTCTTAAAATATCATAGCAAACTAATTCATGCCACTAGTTAACTTGAATTCTCGGTTTACTTATTTTGAAAAATCTTCCGAAAAAGTTTATGCAAATGCTACGGAAGGGTCCCAAACCCTCCGAACCAACCTGGATTATCAAAACATTATCATATCATCATATTGACGCACCCATCTTTATGATCAAAGACACATCAATACACGCAAAATCAACTTTTACCAGAAACTTGCATATTCTATCAGATCGATCCAACTCATTCCGTTTTCACTCGAATTTTACCAAATAAATATATTCAATATACTCAAAAATAAATAATTTATATCATTAATCTACTCTATGAAGCTACTGGAAACTTCTTAAAATTTAACAATAAACTTGAAATTAGCGAATTTTTACTATGAGGTCTTACCGAGATTTCGATGGTATATACAGACTCATAACGATCACATGAACGTGCTAGAATTGATAGAATTCCTATCAGAGATACTCTTCACTCATGGGTCACTATTCATCGAAGCTTTCTCTCTCGTTTCGCGTGTAACCGTGTATGGAATGGAAAATCCATCACCGCCAACTTGTAGTACTCCTCAAGAGCTTTGATTTGGAGGGTGGCTTGGGACGTGAAATGAAGCGATGAGTCGAGAATATGATACCCACCACCGCATGCATCTCTTTCCTTTCTCATCATTCGCTGGTGATCCGGAGCTGCCGCTAGCCACCACAAGGCATAGAGGTGGCTGGCGCACCCCGATGGGCCATCAGCACGACAAGGAAATCTCAAACGTGTTTTGGGGATGGGAGTCGAGTGGAGAAAGTTGTGAGGTTATGTGTTTTCTACAATTACAATAAACTATAAGTATTTATAAATAAGTTTATGAAATTTACGTTTAGACCCCATGAAATTATAATTAGGTCCATACCATGGAGCGTTCATAGAAATTTACATTTTGGAAGCCTTTCCGATGCAAAGTGCGAAACGTGTTCAACACACAAGTTGTTCATCTCGGTAAAACAAGTCTGATGGTTCAAAAATCAGCTCAATCAGAGTTTGTTTGCTATTTCTATAGCCGAAACAAAAACTTATATGCATATAGTGATATGAATAGAAACCGAGTTACCTATTCTCGAAACCACATGTTTTCCAACACGACGAAGCTTCACTTTAAAACGTTATGATCTATTTTCCATATAAACTATTATTTTAGAATAGCATATTATTCAAAATACTTAACTTTAATTTGGAAATCTTCTAGAACTATGTCGAAAAGTTCGGGATATTACAGTTTGTTCCAACTCCGAATGATATTCCGAGTTATGTCTCATTACCAATAAAAAGAAGTGTAGGCTTCACTCACAAAACCAAATCCCTAAACTCTTTAGAGATTCAAATAAGGATTTGAAACCAACTCGCTAAACACTTTAGAGATTGAGTTAAGGTTTGTCACACAAATATTTTTCTTTTCTCTTTTGTTCTTCTTCTTTTTCTTTCAACACTTGAGAGAAAAGAAGAAGAAATGTGGCTAGGTTTTTCAAGAATGAATTCTTGTAAAGAAAAAACTTATTTTTCCTTTTATACTTAGGGTTAAAGTTAAACAAAAAACATGAGTATATTTATCTCATAAAATCAACCACCCCATTTTCTGCACCAAATATTTACAAAAACCAACTTATTAATTTTCATCATAATGATAATTAAATGTAATGTTGAAAATGTGTAAAAAAAAAAATTTAATGAATGTTGAATTTTTACAAATCAGATTTGAAAAATTTAGCATTACAATAAAATGATATATCAAACAATTTTATATATATATACATTGAGTTAAATGATTATCACATAATCAATTATTTAATAAAAACCTTATATTAAATATACTATAAAGTTACATGAGTGACAAAATATATTATTAATCTCATTGATTATATATATGTGTGTTTGTGTGTGTGTGTGTGTGTGTGTGTGTGTATGTGTGAGTATATAATTGAACTATCCAATTATATTTAATTTGTTACAATATATCAAGCTAGCACGGGGACTAATGGACCTACAGTTCCGATCTCCAAAAATTCCAGAATATTAATTAAACTCTTTAATTAAATATTCTGAATTATTAACTTCGGGTTATTACACTAAAAATTAGAAGTTGCACTCTTGTTGCCGTAGATGGATAATATAAGTCGAACTATGTCGTTGTCCATCGATATAGTCATTGCATATGGATAGACCCTTCACATGTATCTCATAATTAGAGTAAAGTCATAATGTCTATTATACCCCTCTAATTATTTTTTCCTTAAGTACCATTGATTCTCTAATGAATAATTTATTCATAATTATTATGAATATTAATCTTTCTATTATCAATAGAAAAACTTGAGTGCTCTAATCGTTCAAGTACTGAATCAACCCTTAATGAAGTTACTCATGTGCTTTTCGTAAGAATGATTGAACTCTATATCTATATAAAACGCCCACGGTTACACACCAAACCATGTCCCCAAAATACATAACTATTGGTCTGGATTGCTACACAAACCTCAGTTTGTAAATCAAAGGACATAGCTTGTCATGTAGGAGTTCTCAGTACACTCAGGATTCAAATCAATCCATACATGACCATCTATTAGATTGAAATGAATTTCTTTATTTAACGGATATTATAAGAAATTCATTTCCATCTGGTCTGGTCCTATATGATCATATCATATAAGGTTCCATCATTATCATGTCATTACATGACAATCTCGGATCAAGGTCGCCATACAATTATAGAATGAACCGTAGCTAGAGATAAACTGTAAATAAAATATCATATGTGCTTGCTCCCTATAGACTATTTTAGATTACTAACTTCAGACTTAAATCCTCTTTTGTATGACACTCATACACTAAGTATGAAGGCACATGAGTAATCGAGGGTAAATAAGATAATTTAAAATATGCGATTTAAGTCAAACATATTTACAAATGAATAATGCATCTTTTATTTCCTAACAAATAATTATGTTTACGTTATATGGCATATATCCTAACAAAGTAATCAAAGGTAAAGTAGACAATTTATATTATGTGATTTAAATCAGAACAATTGATAAATGAATAATGCATCTTTTATTTTAAACAAATAGCTTCGTTTATAAATTACCTGAAGCTCTATGGCATATATCCCAATAGATGCAGACTTCAACTTTCCATTCTTTTTCTCCACCATAACCACATTAGATACTTATTTAGGGTATTTGCAATGTTCTATGGCTCCTACTTCCAAGAGTCCACATCTTCACTGATAATCATATTTCTCTCAAGGTGAATGAATTATGTTTATGCTTGACTAGCGAGAGTTTTGGATCAATATTAAGGCAATGAAATGCCTCAGCTGGATCCACCCATATTATATCTTTATACGTCCATGCGAATACATATTTATTCCTTCTAAGCATCTCCACTATCTCATTCTTCTCCTCGGGTGATAATAAGGCTTCTACATTCACTTTTTTCTCCGGCTCTGGTTCATCTAAAATCACCTCCTCCAGACTTTCAATGGTAGTTTACTGGTTGTCTATCTCATCCTCCAAGTGTTTCAGGTAGGCTGCTAGGTAGTCCGGTATTATACCTTAGGGATTTGACATTCTTATCTATATCCCCGGTATAATATTGATAGCCAGTGACGGATGGATTATACATATGTAATGACCTTGACTTGTATAGTTTGGCGAGATTATTCGTGGTCGTCATAATTTACGAGTGGGTGAATTATGGACACGAAATTGGATTTCGTGACGGATAATTCTAAACTTAGTGTAGACACTTGAATTGTTGCATGAAAGCCCAATGATGAGCCTCGTATAGAGGCATTACCCGATAAGTTGCGGAATTTGTGGGAAACGGACGTCGGAAGGGAAAAATTTAAAAATAAATACATCATCAAATTTAACTCGCTAATTGGCCTCGGGTTCTCCCGATTAATCTATATTTTAAAATATTAAGCCTCGGCCCAAAACCCCCGCACGCATCCAAAGCCCATTTCGCCCAAGCCCAATCCAAAAATAATTAAAACATTTAAAACACATGTCACAAATTAAATTAAATCCAATTAAGTTAAATCAAATCCAATTAAAATCAAATCAAATCCCCTTCCTAATTTAATCAAATCACCTTCTAAATTAAAGATATTCCCCACCAAAATTACACAAATTTATTTCCCTTTTTAAATTAATTAAACACACACAAATTTGCATGATTTCCTTCCTTAACTAAAAACCCTAATGCACCATTATAAAATAAACCAAAATTCCAAACTCTTGGAGGCTCGAACTCTCACGGAAAAAACACAAAAATAATAAACCTTAAAACAATTCTCTCTCTCTCACTTGGATACACCCTCGGCAGCCTCATCTCTCAACTCTCGGCCAAACCGAAAACAATAAAAGAAAACAAACCCTAGCTTCACAACGTCACATTCTCTCTCTCATGCAACAGCCCTCATGCACCAAATAAACAAAAGCCCTCACGCACCTCATCTCTCTTAGCCACTTGCACTCACCACAAACCAGTCCTTACTGACCAGCAACTCTATGCAGCTGAACACGTGAAGCAACAGATTCCCTTAACCAAAAAAAGACTCATAATAAACAGCACACTCACGCGTCTCACCCAAACCCTAAGAATCCACGAACTGCCCCCACGTGAAGACAAGTAAAACAGCAGCACAAAAACCTTCATCAGCCGAGAACAACAAAGCTTCACAGCCCCTGACCACAAACAACACAAATAACCAAGCCCAAACAGTCCCTAAAACCCCCCCCCCCAAAATAGTAGCCAAAATAGTCCTAAAACCGCAGAAAAATAGCAGCAAAGATAGTGAAAACAACAGCTCGAAAACAGTGAAACAATGAAGCAAAATACCAAACCAGAAAACCAGAAAAGTTACGGAGCATTAACCCTTCCAAAGACATCCCAACGCACTCCCGAGAAGAGACTTAAAAGGTAAGACCTGAGGGCACCATTTATTGTATTTTATTTTGTAGTTTTGGACATGGCACGCTCGGTTGGACGTGAAATATGTCCAACGGGTGTGCGAGGTCCTATATCAAAAACGACCAAATTTTTTATCACATCTCTTATTATTCTATTATTTATTTATCGTACATTTATCTTCCTCTAATGTTTTGCACTTAGTTTATTATTTATCGCTTCCATTATGTATTGTTATTTCATCACATGCATTTCATGTATACATTGGGTTAATGTACGCATTATGTTAAATGGCGGTGCTACCTCTTGCGGTATATCGGATGGAAACCCAGACGTAAATTCCTTAGCCGAATCCGAATGGAAGATATTGCGGTCTGTACTTGGCATACAACTCCACGTACCGCTTGAGAAACTTTCAAGCACGTGTTACATTTTGGTATTTAATTTTGTGTTTATTGTTCCGCTATTTATTTTCCATATATTGTTTCTTTGTTCATGCATTGGTAATGTGGATGCGCATGGGCTAATCATGCGGGGTAAAGGTCCTCTATTCGAGGGAAATGCCTAAAGGCTACCTTTACCACGATGTTTTGTCACGCCAGACGAAGTACGTTTGATTAAACGTGAGATATGTTCAATCAGCATACGAGGTCCCATATTATTGCTTTATTTATTTTCTATGCATTGTTACTTGACGCGCATGGGCTAATCACATTGGTTTAAAGGTCCTCTACTTGAGGGAGAAAAAGCCTAAAAGGCTACATTTACCACAATATTTTTCCGCGCCTTTTCATTATTCCGTATTTACCTTTTGCATATTATTACTTTGTTTACACATGCATTGCTATCTAGTGCGCATGGGCTAATCACATGGGTTAAAGGTCCTCTATTCAAGGGAAACACGTAAAGGCTACCTTTACCATGATGTTTTGCCGCGCCAGATGAAGTACGTTTGATTGAACGTGAGATATGTCCAATTGGGCATACAAGGTTCCATATTATTTATTTGTTTATTCATGTCTTGCTACTTGATGCGCATGTGCTAATCATGTAGGTTAAAGGTCCTCCACTCGAGGGAAATGCCTAAAGGCTACCTTTACAATGATGTTTTTTCCGCGCCCTTTCTCCTATTGACTTCGCTATTAGTCTTTATTTTGGTTGTTGTTTCGCATTTTTCATTTGCGCATTCATGTCATGTTTATGTTTGAGTGCTTGTTATCTCTTGCGGTATATCGGATGGAAACACAGACGTAAATTCCATAGCCGAATCCGAATGGACGGTAGTGCGGTCTGTACTTGGGATACAACTCCACGTACCACTTGAGAAATATTCACTCGTGTGTTTGTGTCATTTGGATACCACTTTGTTAATCTCGTTCGAACGCATCTTCAGATGCTACATGAACGTATAAATTCTGTTTGTCGTTCGAACGCGTTTACGAACGTTATATGAATATACACATTTTGTCTCATTTTTGTTCGAACGCGTTTACAAACGTTACACGAACGCATGCAATCTGTTTATCATTTGAATGTGTTTTCGAACGCTACACGAACTCAAGTACAGTAAACATATTTCTTTTCATCACATTTCATGCATGTTTGGTTCTTTGGTCACTTCTTTTACATTACATATTTAATTATCCAGTTTTTTTATTACTACCTTTACAGTTATTATCTATTCAAATCTTGTGCACTTCTTTGTCTAATACGTCTATAGAATTACGCATTTGTATTTATTTACGTTTATGGGCGTGCAAACTTGTGTGTTGATTACATTATCTTTCATGTGTTGCATAAGACCCGGTTATACTATTGCATAAATCTTTTCATTACAATTGGCATAAGTAAGGGACCGTTCTGAACCCAACGGTTTGAGGTCTTCCCTTGCGAGGGGTGAGTGCAGCCTTAAATCATTTCCCAGTTCACACTGGGTGGTGACTCCATTTTATTTCTCCGGTTTAGTCCCCCATAGGCTACTCCGTACTCCCGACCGGGCCGCGAGTCCGGAAATTATCACCGATTTCTGTGTTCTACAGTCTATCGACTCCACCGGGGATAGAGAATCGGCCCCGAAATAATGTCTTGTAATGTTTGTGATTTTTTCTTTAGTTAACCTTGTCTAAAGTTGATTTAACCGAAGGTATTATTAGAGTTAGATAATGATTTGGTGTCTTCCTTCACTCACTACCTTTTTATAGCCAAAAGGAAAAGTTGTGAAGACATCTAGATAATCATTTACTCGAAGCTTACCTTGGAATATATTTAAAGTGATGGACTAATTTGGATGATATGTTGTTTATTCCTGTGACCAAGGCGATAAGAGCCTAAGAGGTAAGGGTATTTAAGAGAGTTCACTTCACCCTCCCTCTGGGGAATTTTCAATAGAGGAATCCATTTGATAGTTATTCATGTATCGTGAAGTCATTTTGACTCGAAGCGGTGGATCTTTATATGGTACCATCACTCGTTGGCACGTACCTTAAGGTATAAAAATGGTGCGCTCACTTGGTCGCGCGAACCCTTGAGTGGGGAGACCTAGTTGTGGGAATCCTTCACCGACGGGAGCCTTTATCTATACTCCTATAAACCCGCATGTGAACCATAGTTGTACGACCTATAGAAGCCCCCTTTCATGTTTGTGTTTGGGACCATCATCATTTGGATTCAGTTGGATTTCTTGTCATGAGATGTGAACTTGTTGGGCCATTTAAACTGGGACGAGTTTGTGTCTTATGACAATTAGGCCAAAAGCTTCTAAAATGCCAATGGGCCACTTTATGTTTGGGCCCCCTATCATTTGAAGTTGTTTAGCCATGTTATTGCAAAAGTGTAAACCTGTTGGGCCTTTTTCAACTAGGACAAGTTTACACCTCGCAATAATATGATTGAATGCTTTGAAATGATAATGGGCCAACTTGTATGAAAACCTTGATGGGCTTAGGAAGTCTAAACATGATCCAAATATGCTAGAAGCATGAGTTCGATATCCGCACTAGCTTTCATCCAGAAAGGATACGCCTTGTTACGACATATTTGTATACCTTTAGGCCGCTTCTAAGTTCATCCCCATGACCACGGTTGCCGAAAGCCCAATTCATCGTTTCTAGACAATGGCGTGATCCCATAATAGGCTTAGTCCATGTTGTTAATGGGCGGTCTTTTTCTCTTACCGATGGAAAGGGACCAAGGTAGCCGAGGTTCACCCTATAGCATAGGAGAGAGTGATTTTATGTACCTTGCGTTGGTGCATAAAATAAGCCATACCTAGGACAGAAATGGACTTACTGTAGGACATAGAAATCGGCGACGCTATTCCAGGGTCGTGGCCTAGTTGGGAGTACGGAGTAGCCTGCTGGGGAACTAAACCGGAGAAATAGCATGGAGTCGCCATCCGGTGTGAACCGGGATAAAGATTTAAGGCCGCACTCACCCATCACAAGGGAATACCTCAAACCGTTGGGTTCAGAATGGTCCCTTACTTATGTCACTTGTAATAATATGATTTGTGCAATATCTTAACCGAATCTACGCAACATATATGCTCAAGAGTAGCTTAGATCTAGTTCGCATTCATCAAGGTAAATCCTATGTCTAAGTTTGCATGCTTTAAAAGTAAGTCATTATAACGGCAAGCATACAATGTCACACAATGAGCATGCTGAATCATCAAACGCAAAGAATAAATAAATAATCACTTAAACATAAACGTAAACTAAATTCCTAATGCGAAAAGCAAATCACTAAATCATGCATAAAGAAATAACGTAATCATGCTTAAAAAATAAATAACATACTAGACTAAATTATGCTAAATAAATAAATAATCTACTAGACTATATCATGCTCGAATACAAGGTTGGATGAGATGAAATACATGTGTGTCTCAAGCGGTACGTGGCATTGTATCCCGAGTACAGACCGCACTACCATCCATACGGATTCGGCTACGAAATTTATGTACGGGTTTCCATCCGATATACCACAAGAGAGAACACATATTCTGTTCATCCGGAAATCACATCATGCATCAATCTATAATACTCATACGCAATAAAATATTAAAATAAATAAATAAAGAAGGTGCCATCAGGTCTAACCTCTTTTGTCGTCTCTCGAAAGTGTGTTACACGGCCGTCGGAAGGGTTGATGCTCCGCAACTCCTCCGGTTCACTGGTTCAACATTTTTTCCTTCACTATTTCGCTATTTGGGCTGCTGTTTTACTCCGTTTTATGGCTGTTTCTGGTCACGGTTTTGGCTTACTATTTTTCGGTAAGGTGAGACTGTTTTGGCTTATGGTTTGCGGGTTTTACGGGGCAGTTTCTGGTGCAGTTTTATGGCGAATCCTGGACTGTTTTAGGCAGCTTTTTAGGTGCAGTTTTCGGGTTATTTCACGGCAGTTTGAGGAGCTTTAAGGGGGGCTATATGCGGCAGTGAATTGGGCAGTGTATGGGGGGATTTATGCGATGATTCAGGCAGTGTGTGAAGGAGCTTTATGCGTTGAATCAGGCTGTTGTGGAGGGTATAGATGCGTTAAAAACAAGGGCTGTTGGGGAAGTGGAGTTTAAGGCTGATGGAGGGTTTATTGATGCGTGATGAAGCAGTTCGTAGGGGGCTTATTTGCATGAAGTGGCTGGATAGTTTATGTGAGTGGGTAATGGCGTGGCAGTGTGTGGTCAATAGGGGGCCTGTGTTGATGCGTGAAGGCTAGGTGGCTTGCGTTAAGGGGGCAGTAGCTGTTGCGTTGAGGGCTTGATGTGGCGTGAAGGTGCTGAGTGATGAAGGGTTGTGTGTGTGTGTAGTTTGTGTGTGTGAGTGGTCTGTTACGTGTGTGCAATTTGTGTGCGGGATTTGTCTGTGTATGTGTGTGCAGTTTGTGAGTGCGTGAAGGTGAGTGGCTTACGTGTTGAAGGCTAATGCGTGAAGAATGGCTGTTGAAGGTAGTGAGTGGGGGGGGCATACGTGAAGAAGGGTTTATTGAAGGCAGTGAAGGGGCTTGTGTGAGGGTTTAGCATGAATGAGCTAGGGGTTTAATGTGTTGGTGAAGGGTTCTTTTTATAGGCAAATGGATGGGGCATATCCTTGTTTGAGAAGGAAAATGATTTGTGCATTAATGGGAGATATTTTTAATTAGTATGTGATATGGAAAAATCTTTTAATTGGGGAAGTGATTTGATTTAATTTGATTTATTCTCTTTTAGTTAGGGATATGATTTGATTTGTATCTATTAATTAGGGAATGTAATTTAGGTGGATTAGGAAAGTATTTGATGGGATTTCTTTAATTTAGGAAGGGGATTTGGCTTGATTTATGCATGTGTTTAATGTGTGTTTTGTTATTTATGAAGACTAGTGGACGTGTGGCTTAATTCTTTGGGCGTGTGGGCTTGGTCCATTTAGTGGGCTTGGTGTGTTTTTAAAACGGAGGTCCAACAAGCGAACCCGAAGCTAATCCAGCGAATTAAATCCAACAGAAATGTCAATTCTTGACCTTTCCCTTCCGACGTCTGTTTCCCGCGGCTTGCACAATTAAAGAGGTAGTGTCTCCATGCGAGACTCATCATCGGGACTTATATGCAAAAATACAGTGCCTACAGTCGCCCCCACTTTGATGGGACTTGTGCAGTGTGTGACAATGACAATTCTATCAAAGTTATGCAATGCATTTTTACTTACCTGGCTCGCCAGCTGTTGCTTAACTTACTTGTTATCCTGAGATGCTTTGACCTTTGGGCTTTGTTCCCAAACTGTATTGAATTTGGGCTTTGTTCCCGAACTTTGTTGAGAGAGTGCTTTATTCCCCTGGGCTTTATTCTCGAACTGTGTTGAGATAGGGCTTTATTCCCATGGGCTTTGTTCCCGAACTGTATTAAGATAGGGCTTTATTCCCTTGGGCTTTGTTCCCGAACTGTGTTAAGATATGGCTTTATTCCCCTGGACAGTAGTGCGGTCTGTACTTGGGATACAACTACACGTACCGCTTGATAAACATTCACGCGTGTGTTTGTGTCATTTGGATACCACTTTGGTAATCTCGTTCGAACGCGTCTCCGGACGCTACACGAACGCATGCATTCTGTTTGCAGTTCGAACGCGTTTACGAACGCTATACGAAAGTACACATTCTGTCTCATTTTTGTTCGAACGCGTTTAAAAATGCTACACGAATGCATGCAATATGTTTATCGTTCGAACGCGTTTTCGAACGCTACAAGAATGCACGTACAGTAAACAGATTTATTTTCATCACATTTCATGCATGTTTGCTTCTTTATTCACTTCTTTTACATTACATATTTAATTATCCGTTTTTTTATTACTGTCTTTACAGTTATTATCTATTCACATCTTGTGCACTTCTTTGTCTAATACGACTATGGAATTACGCATTTGTATTTATTTGCGTTTATGGGTGTGCAAACTTGTGTGTTGATTACATTATCTTGCATGTGTTGCGTAAGACATGGTTATACTATTGCATAAATCTTTTCATTACAATTGGCATAAGTAAGGGACCGTTCCGAACCCAACGGTTTGAGGTCTTCTCTTGCGAGGGGTGAGTGCGGCCTTAAATCATTTCCCAGTTCACACTGGGTGGCGACTCCATTTTATTTCTCCGGTTTAGTCCCTTCGGGCTACTCCGTACTCCCGATCGGGCCGCGAGCCCGGACGGCGTCGCCGATTTCTGTGTTATACACTTAGAGAGTCCCATATTATGAAGTGTACTTGTTGAGCACTTGGGCAACACGTTATGAATAATATAGATTATTCGTATTACTTCACCGAATTAAATGAGTTAATTCGAGTTGTTTAAACGGTTAAACGAAAATACATGCATTAGGGGCATTTCGTTCATTTGATAATTAATGTGTATTTGTATTTGATACATCTTCATTATTTGTCAAATGAGATTTTTACACATGTCATTAATATATGTATTTGTTATTTAATGTAAATAAAAATACATATATAATAATAATTGCATTAATTAATTATTTAGATGTTTAAATGTTAAATATCTAGATAATTAAATTATTCCAATATTACATAATTATTATGCAATATGTTTGATTATTATTGGTTACATATGGCATGATTTTATTAAGCTTAAAGTTTACAAATTGGATTTCTTAACTTAAAGGTTATTATTATTATTATTATTTAATTAGATTAAAAATGACCAAATGACCAAAATGCCCTTCACCCCCCTCCAAAGTTGGTTATACTTGCTTTATAAAGTGAGAAAATTTTATTTTCTCATCTAAGGGAAGCCATGGCCGAAATCCACCAAAATAAAATGCACCCAAAATTTTCTTCAAGAATCAAGGAAGAAAGTGAAGAAAATCAAGAAAAAGTTTAAGGAATTTAGGAGATTTGGAGGTAATCTTCATAACTCTTAAACTTAGAAAGTTTGTTTCTTGTTCTTGAGTATCTAGATAAGTTCTAGGGTTTCTTCTTTCTTAGATTTTGGGGTTTTTTGATTTGGAGGTTAGATGCATGTGTGAAGTTTGATTGGATGATATTAGTGTAATGCGATTCAATTTTTTCATTTGATAACTTGTTGCCATTCTAGAGTGTTATGACCACTCTTATAACTCCTAGAACTATTCTTGAGTTCTTCATAGGTGGTGGCTTTGGTTGGTGTTAATGTTGATATGATTAATGTTGAGAAAATTGGATTTAAAGCATAAAAATGATATTTTTGGTTACCAAATCAGATCTGGATTTTCTATGATTTTGGTGATGAAAAGTATCTTGTATAAATGTATTGGATGTATTTTGGCCATTGGAACAATTGCCGGAAATCATTTCGGAGTTGAAATATGCAAAAACGGTGAAAAAAAGCGTTATTGGGTGAGTTTCGGACTTACCGAGTGTCCGCTGTCCAAACAGTGAATTAGTCACTCTTTGGGCAGCCCATGAACTGCCCATGTATTATTGGGGCTGACAGATCTGGATTTTCTGTGATTTTGGTGATGAAAAGTATCTTGTATAAATGTATTGGATGTATTTTGGGCATTGGAACAATTGCCGGAAATCATTTCGGAGTTGAAATATGCAAAAACGGTGAAAAAAAAAGCGTTATTGGGTGAGTTTCGGACTTACCGAGTGTCCGCTGTCCAAACAGTGAATTGGTCACTCTTTGGGTAGCCCATGAACTGCCCATGTATTATTGGGGCTGATCTAGGCAGCCCTCATGTGTATTTGTTGGTCGGTTCGGATAAAAGCACGTTTTATGCCATTTTACGGAAAAACATTTTCGTAAAAGTTTCGCGATGTTTCTGGCCTATTTATGTCGTTATTTGATATCGAATAAATATATTTAGGTGAAATATGAATGAATTATTCATATTGGATATTGAATAATTTATTTGGTAACTTTAAAAATTTTAAAGTAAGGATTTCACCCGAACCGCGCGCTTCCGCTGCTCCTGCGCTAAGACCCCAACAATTACGACCTGGCTCTAATTATGAGATACTTCTGGAGGGTCAATCTGCATACAGTGATTATACCGTTGGACGCCAACAAGTTTCGGTATAAATCTGCAGTGACGAGAGTAGAGCTTTAGATTTTTAGTGGAATTACTTAAAGTTAATAATTCGGAATATTTAATTAAAGAGTTTTAATTAATATTTCAAGATTATTTGAGCGTGTAACTGTAGGTCCATTTGTCGCCATGTTAGCGCTTACACTATAGAAATTCATTGAATAATTGGATAGTCCAATTATGAACTCACTTGAAAAATATTAAATAATTGAGAATTATTTATTAATATAATTATTAATTTGATTAATAATTATATAATGTCACACTTTTTAATTATATTAAAATGTTTAGTATATAGTTTTTATATTAATGATTATTAGATAATCATTTAATATAGGATTTGATTTTTAAATTAAATTTGATTTAATTCACATCAAATATGTAATTTATATCATGATATAAGTTACATATTAAATTTTAATTTCAAATTAAATGATATTTGATATCATATTTAAATTTTGAAATGATAAGAGTGCAATCTCCTTGGCAGATAGTTAATTTGTACAACAACACCATGATCTGTACAAATAGTGACGATATGGGTCATAATTGTCCAATAATCTCCCACTTGGCCTATAGCGAGTCACTCGAGTGTCTAACACTCGAACTATGTACGGTTGGCTCAAACTGCTGAGAAAAGGCTTTCGTCATCGGATTTTCATGATTATCGTCTGATGCGATTTATACGATCATCACATCGCCACGATGTATGATCCGAACGAATCAGATGAATAGTTGAAGTATGTATCTGGATCGTTGATGAGGCCATTAATTCTTTAGCATGTGTTGACACCTAGCTCAACAGCTATTAGAACTATATCTAATCTAATTAGATTTTTATCGACCCAAATGGCTTCTATTGCTGCCTCAGCTGCAGCAATAACCTACATTTGTTGTTTATTCGGTAACAATATCTTGCTTGAAAGATTTCCAGCTCACTGTACCGTTATTCAAACTGTATAGTACCGTTGTTACGACTTATAGTCATTTTATCGGTTTGGAAACTTGCTACAGTGATCTCAGTCACTTCAAGTTCTCCTTCTCCTTAGTATAAGACAGCATCCTTAGATCTCTAAGATACTAATGGATGTTCTTAACTTTAATCCAGTGACTATCACTTGGATTGGCCTGTTTGTGAATCTATATGCTCAAAGCGTATGAGACACCAGGTTACGTACATTTTTCAATGTACGAGTTCTTCGGAGAGTTTTCTCGAAAGCCAAGCTTTCACCGATTTTAATTATGGGAATATCATTTCCAAGAAATGACATATATTATCATTATTTATAGGACATTTATTGTCAGTGCGCTCCCACTAACCTCCTTATATACACAAGAATCATTTCATTTTGAATTAAATCATACACCATTATGATTACATCAAAACGATAATTCCAAGAACCTAATGCTTGCTTCAATCCAAACATGGATCGAATAACTTGCAAATTTTGTTTGCTAGTTTAGGTATTACAAAATCGACAGGATGTTGTAAACATCCTCCAAAAGGTTTCCTTTTCAGGAAAGCGATTTTCCCGTTCAGCTGACATATTTCATAAATGAAACATGCAGTTTTAGCAAGCATTATCCAATGGATTTACCGTGGCAACAGGTAAAAGATTGAATCGTAATCAACATAATGTTGATAACGATACCTTTCTTCTAAAAGCCTAGCTTTATACGTTGGTATGTTGCCATCCATGTATGTCTTCCTTGAAGACTCATATAGTACCAATAGGCACAATGTCTTGTGGTACAACAACTAGTGTCCAAACTAAGTTGTTATACATGGAATCCATTTCGGACTCATGGCACTTTGCCATAATTGGGAGTCGATACCTTGTATCACTTCCTCAAACGTAGTCAGTTGGTGTTCCTCAAAAGATTGACATCTTTATGAGGTGAGATCAGAAACTCATACCCCAGGTTGTTTTTCTGACTCTCTCCGACTTACGCAGTTCTTGTGTATTCGAAGATTTCTGGTATAGTTTCATCCTTGATGAACTATTTGTGTTCCATTAGGAATCGGTGCCTTGAATAGTATTACTCCGATTTTCATCGAGTTTTACTATCCTCCCACTTACCACTGCATATAGGTATTCCTCTTAGGAAAACCGCATGGCGAGCAACAATTACATTGTTCTCTTATGAGTTGTATAAGTATTATACTTATGTATCCCTTGGATAACCTACAATTGGCACTTATCCAATTTGGGTTTTAGTTTGGTATCATCCAAACGTATGCCTAGCATTCCAAATATTCAGAAATGAGAAACCTAGTTTCTTTCATGTTCATATCTAATATGTTATCTGTCAAACATATATTTATGGAACCTTATTCAAAATAAGTTATGCACTGTTAATGCTTATCCGTTGAAGGAAATGGTAGCTCAGAGCGACTCATGATTAGCCTTATCATGTCTAACATAATTCGGTAGTCACTGTTCGGACACATCGTCAAATTGACGTGTTCCGAGAGGAGTCCTTATTGAAAGAATACTATAATCTTTCAAGTATATAAGAAACTTATTGCTTAAGTATTTTCCATTACGGTCTTACCGTGACGGTATAATACTATAACCGATCTGTTTGTCTATTTCGTGTCGAAACTGTAAAAGTTTCTGATTTCTGTTTCAAAAGAAACACATAACCATAATGCGATGCCACATCCGTAAAGGTCACGAAATATTCATATCCACCTCTAGCCTAGCTAGACATGGGCCCACTTGCTTCACTATGAACTAGGGCTAACAGATCGGTGGCATTTACACTTTTACCAAGTAAATAGTGTTTTAGGCACTTTGCCCAATAAACTAGATTCGTAGACTTTATTTGAATAGAATCAAATATGTCCTAGTACCCACTCTTCGAAAGTGTGGATATACGATTATTGTTTAATTGTGTCCCAGACAACAATGCCACATACAAGTTTCTTCTGATCAAATCAGTTTGAGCTATTTGTTTGTCATTTTTACGTTTGAGATTTATTTATATTCAAAATATAAATGCTGTTATTCACATCTAATGTGTTTATCTTAATATCATATTTATATAATAAAACACTTTAGTGTTCTAGAATATAAAGGTATATCCGTAACGGATAAATACTGATATAGAGATAATGTTTCTAGTCAAACTAGTTACAATATAACAGTTTCCTAATTTAAGTACGTACCCGAGGGTAGTTCCTAAACTTAGATATCTACGGTTAAAACAACGACTTTCGTCCCGTTTCCAAATTGCAGATTAATCTCAATTGAAGTCAGTATCCTGCTCATAGCAGATTCTGAATATCAGTACATATTTATGTATCACACTAAGTATTTAAAATCAAATTTCAATACTAGTAGTGAACATATTTATGACAAACATATTTGAAGTCAGAGCCTTGCTTGTCTTCAGTTCCTTCATGTCTGCTTTGTTCAAATGGCAGTCACGCTTTCGCGATCCCGTTTGCCACAATTTAGGTAGAAATTTTGGGATATGTCATTTATCTTCCCAGAAGATTATAATGATTTTGCCTTTTCCCTTTTCCATATTCCAGAAGCCTTTGGCCAAGCCTTGGGTTTCTAGAATATTGAAGTAAAGTGCATCTTGCGCTACTTGCCTTATTGCAAATTTTGACTTTATCTCCTTGAGAATAGTCATTAACTCTCCAAGAGTTATGTATTGCAATATTACTTCTACGATCTAAGTATAGATCTATGAAGATCCTTCAATTTCAATATCATACTTTAAGGATCTGATCCTTAGTTCTGATAAAGAAATTAAGGAGTCTATATGACAAACTTAATGGATTAAGCACTAAAGTTATCATCACATGAATCTTCCAAAGATATATTTGCTTAACTTCGGGCTTAGGCCTAATATGTTATTTTATCAAATAAAGTAACTTATTAATTTCCAGGACCATCCTGAAATTTTATTCCCAATTTGAAAATTAAACCATTTAAATACATTTTCCTTAGGATTATGTTTTAAATGTCAATCTTTCAATTTTATCTTGATTCTAATAGTCCAACTATTTAATCAACGATTATAGGAACTATTTATTATAATGATTACTATAGTCCAACTATATAATCAATTATAATTTAATTGTTTGAATACAGTCCAACTGTTATATTAAAACAACGTTTAAATATTAGTCCAACTAACATTTAATTTATATGACGATTGATATTTGATTGAGCGCGTATGGCAAGTAATTAAATGAATATTGCAAATTCAATTCTTGTCTCCCACTATTTTTCGGCGAGCCTCTAACTCTCAATCGAGTACTCAGGAAATCGTGTTTCCTAGTGGGCTAGGATCCCGTTAAATATCACACAATCTTGACTTTGGCCAACAAATTGTATGATAATTAACTAGGTAGATCTCTATGATCAATTGGATCCAATCCAATTCCTAGATCCAGTAGGGGGACATCAAAGTCCGAAACATATATCTTATATATGCCAATATATCCAATATATTGCCTAACCTTTTTCCTTTGAATCAATTAAGCCTTGGCTTTGGCACAACAAACTTAGTGATCCCAGTCAAGCGCGACCCATTGACCATGGAAAACTTCGTAATCAATGTCGATGGACAAGAAGTGGTCTTGACTTTGGCCAACAAACCACTGTTGGAGTTTGCTAAGGTCCCAATGATCAATAAACAAGCATGAACATAAGTGAATACAACGAGGGAGTTGCGGAATACTCACAACGATCGGTTGAGAGATGCTTTGACGAACAAAAATTTCTTTTCTTCTCACTGCATGCTCGGCAGTCCACTGTCACAGATCACTGAAATTTTCGGCCATTATTGCTCAAGAATCCAAGCTCCAAGCTTCGTCAAACGATTCCCGGCTCATGGGTGGACTTCCTTATCACCTTCGCATGATCCCGGAGTGTGCTAGCACTCTTGATTTTGCAACAAAATCACACTTGCTTCCCTTCTTGCTCACGGTTTTGCCCTGCAAACCAGTGAAGAAATTGCCTTCATGGCGTGTAGATGAAGAGAGGAAAGAGAGAGAGAGAGTTGAAAATGTGTAAAGTGTATTGATTTCTAAAATCAATTTAACATATATCAAACGTATAATAATATTATATGTCACTCAAGCTTTTAAAAGCTTTTCAACAACTCTCATCAAGTCACATCTATCAATCAAGTTGTCAAGTCACATCACTCAAAGTGACAAGTGATTTGACATTTGATGCGACTAATAATTTGATGCTTGATTTGACTTGCGTGCCGCACTCGAATTCGAAATGCGAATGCGCTCGCAAACAATCCCGGGTTCGCGTTAGCTAATTCAAAATTAACGAATTTTCTATTGCGACGTAATTAAATCATTACGCCTAGCGAAGTCACTATTCACGTCGCTAATGAATTAATTCTAAATTAACTCGTTCGCCAGAATTAAAATCTAATTTTAATTCCACATCGAAATCCAATTTCGTTTAATATATCGAATATATTAATTTATCGATTAATTCCAAATTAATCGTTTTCTCTCTTTAATTGATATTTTATCCCAGATAAAATATCTCCGCAATTAATCCCAGATTAAATTTCTCTCTCATCTAATTAATCCCAGATTAATTAAAACTACGAGTCATACGTCATCGGTGAATCTTCGGGAAGCGACCCATGAGATCCTCGGATATGTTGGCAGTAAATTCGATCGTCGGACTATCCGAACACGTAAGTACCTAGTACTACGTTTGTACCGATTTACAAGACAAGGTTGGCTTCTAGCAAAGCGCCATGCCTACCCAATTCTCCAGAAATATCCTTACAGGAATATAAGATCTATATCAGACGTAGTATACGTAGTATTGTGTATTTCGATCCAGTATCGGATGATCACATGCAATGCCCGGGGCTGGTACAGTGTCTGCCCCGTACGAAGCAGATATCGGATTACGAGCAACTAGTCTTATTAATATCAGATAATCATAACCAAGTCATATTATCCCGACGGTTGCAACCTTTTTAGAGAACCAGTTCTGTATCCCTGCGCGATCATCATCTCCATATGACTGGAGTGATACTTCCGTCTTGACATCACACCTAACACACTACGATTCTCAATATACCCAGCATAGGCGTACACAGAACCTGTTAAAGCCCTGGACGACCGCAACCAAAGTATATTGATTGTCGCAAGTATTAGCGGTGCAAGTCTCAGGTTAAGACCAAATACACCTACCCTGATTTCGAACTTCCATAGACACATAGTCATACTACCAATGGAATTCCGAGGGGGTCTATCCAGAGCGAAGCTGTTTCCCGTACCATCGGTAAAACATAACCTCCTATTACACTTGCATGAGTATCCTATACCCAAATATATGAGAACTATGACGTTGGACCCTCACAACGCGCACAAGTGTAATACTAGTGTTTTACGTATTCATCGATGTCCAATCTCGATAATACTCTGACTATGAATATTTAATGATTTATCCTTCGTGGACTGATACTGTCTCATATCATTCTCAATCCAGGAACAAATCACAGGGACCTCCTATCATTTATATATCTAGGTTATCTAATCACAAATGATAAGAGTGCAATCTCATTTATCACATAGTTAATTTGTATAACAACACCATGATCTGTACAAATAGTGACGCTATGGGTCATAATTTTCCAACAACAACAACTTGGACAAGACACCAATATGGAACAAATCCTTCGTGATTCAAACACATCCTCGACGGACAAAGGCCTTGACTTTGGCCAACAAACCAATGTCGTCTTAGATCTTGAGTAAGAATCATTCAATGGAAGGAAAAACGCTTAATATTTTGCGAGGGTTTTTCGCGTGCAAATTGGCAACCAATTTATTATCTTTGTTAGGTCTCATCATCATACATCCTTAAACATGCATTCTAAATACATAATAAAGCACGTATAATAAAATAATAATGATATGCGGATGGATACTTTAACACATTGATCCTAGATCAAATCTCTCCCTTTTTCTCTCTCTCGCTAGCACAAGTACTTGCTTCTACCCGTTACACTACACTTCTAAAGAAACCTCATTTACATTGAGGGGAATAGGTGAGAAGAGAATACAAAGAATAAGGAGGTAATAAGGCTGGACACGCAGGTCTAATTAATAAATTTCAAATTTATTACAACAATTTCTAAAATTGCCCCACCCATCTAATATCCATCCGATATACATTATTCATGCATCGTAACCATGTATTCACACAAGCATGTTATCAATCAATCTAATCAAATTAATTAATTTGATAATTAGTGACCATCCAATGTTCAAACAACGATTTGATTTTGCGCGAGTCAAACTCGTTTTACGAATAAGTACTCAAAGTACGAATTCTCGAATTAAATTAAACTACATAATTAAATCCAATTCAATTTTTAATTAATGCTAATTCGCTATTTAATTCCAAATTAAACACTACACTTTATTAATAAACCTTTTACGATTTAAATTCCAAATTTTAATCGTTACGGGTCTCAAAGCCCGATTAACGTCCAACGTCAATTTAATTAAAGTCCAATGGGCTTTTAATTAATTTCTTTAAGGCGTGGGCTTCGGCAACAAAAGCCCAATCAAGGAATTACCCCATAAGCCTAGAAATCAATTTAGGCCCAATTAAACTTTAAAGGTCCATTAGTCGCATTTGGCTTTAAGGAAGCGGTTTTGGGCCCAATTGGATCCAACCAATTTAGCCTAAACCTAACTTGGTACAACCAAGCCCAATTAGCCCAATAACAACATTCAAGCCCAAATTCAAAATAGGCCCAATTTAATTAAATCATAAAAGTCCAATTTCACAATCTAATTAATTCTAAAGTGTATAGCATAATTAATTACCCAAATCAATATTTCCAAAATACCAAATTAGCCTAATTAATCATGCTTATCATCATTAAATCATGTCCAACACAATTTAACAAAAAATCAAACCCAATCATGCTCCATTAGTCTCGACAATATGAGGATTTTTATGTCAAATTTTAAATCCAATCCAATTGAATCCAATTAAACATTAAATCCACATTCCCAATTATTTCCAACTCATCCAATGAATCAAAAAACAAAAAATCCAAGACATTAGGGCTTCTCATCCATTCGGCCAACCTAAGGATTTTGGGGAAAAATGTTCCAAACAATTTTTCTTGAAATTGATCAAATCAAACTTCAATTAAAACACATTTAAGCATATTCATTCATCCAATTTCATAAAATCATGCTCAAAATCAATTTACCCAAATTTTAAGCCCTAATCAAATTTCATGCTTTTACTCCGCTCTGATACCATTGTTGGAGTTTCTACGGTTCCGAGGATCGAATAATAAGCATAAAACAAACATGTGAATACATCGAGGAAGTTGCGGAATACTCACATCGATCGGTTGAGCGAAGCGACGACGAACAAAAATTGATTTATGTCCTCTGTCATGGTCACGGAAGTTCACTATCATGGTTCCTCCATTTTCGGCTTTGGATCATCTTTGAAGCTCCAAGCTTTGTCTTGGTGATTCCAAGCTCATGGGTGGACTTCCCTATCACCTTCGCATGTCTCTCGGAGTGCTAGCTCTTGATGTTTTTGCCACAAAAACACCACACTTTGCTTCCCTTCATCCACGGTTTTCTGCCCAAAAAAAAAAGTGAAGAAATGCCCAAATAAGCGTGAGAGAGAGGAGAGAAAAGAGAGGAGAGATGTGTGTGTTAGTTGGAAATGTGTATCTAATACACACTTTAATTAATCAAAAATGATTTACCATCTTCTTTTTTCCAAAAAATCAAATGGCATTAAAGTTTGCCAACAACCAACATCAACTCCCATCAATCATGAATAGTGACTGGTGTCAGTCACTCAAAGTGAAAGACATCCATCACTTGATTGACGAATGATGTGACGCTAGATGCGACTAGCGATTTGACGCTTGATTTGACTTACGTGTCGCACTCGAATTCAAAATACGAATGCGCTCGCAAATAATCCCGGGCTCGGGTTCGCTAATTCCAAATTAACGAATTTTCCGTTGCAACATAATTTAATCTAATTTAATTAAATAATCATGCCTAGCAAAATTAATATTCACGGCTCTAACGAATTAATTCTAAATTAATTTGTTCGCCCGAATTAAAATCTAATTTCAATTCTGCGTCGAAATCCAATTTCGTTTAATATATCGAATATATTAATTTATTGATTAATTCCAAATTAATCGTTCTCTCTCTTTTATTGATATTTTATACCAGATAAAATATCTCAGCAATTAATCCCAGATTAAATTTCTCTCTCATTTAATTAATCCCAGATTAATTAAAGTGCGAGTCATACGTCATCGGTGAATCTTCGGGAAGCGACCCATGAGATCCTCGTATATATTGGCAGTAAATTCGATCGTCGGACTATCCGAACACGTAAGTACCTAGTACTACGTTTGTACCGATTTACAAGACAAGGTTGGCTTCTAGCAAAGCGCCATGCCTACCCAATTCTCCAGAAATATCCTTACAGGAATATAAGATCTATATCAGACGTAGTATACGTAGTATTGTGTATTTCGATCCAGTATCGGATGATCACATGCAATGCCCGGGGCTGGTACAGTGTCTGCCCCGTACGAAGCATATATCGGATTACGAGCAACTAGTCTGTTTATTATCGGATAATCATGACCAAGTCATATTATCCCGATGGTTGCAACCCTTTAGAGAACCAGTTCTGTATCCCTACACGATCACCATCTCCATATGACTGGAGTGATACTTTCGTCTTGACATCACACCCAACACACTACGATTCTCAATATACCTAACGGAGGCGTACACAGAACCTGTTAAAGCCCTGGACGACCAAAACCAAAGTATATTGATTGTCGCAAGTATTAGCGGTGCAAGTCTCCGGTTAAGACCAAATACACCTACCCTGATTTCGGACTTCCATAGACACATAGTCATACTACCAATGGAATTCTGAGGGGGTCTATCCAGAGCGAAGCTGTTTCTCGTACCATCGGTAAAACACAACCTCCTATTACACTTGCATTAGTATCATATACCCAAATATATGAGAACTATGACGTTGGGCCCTCACAACGCGCACAAGTGTAATACTAGTCTTTTACGCATTTATCGATGTCCAATCTCGATAATACTCTGACTAGGGATATTTAATGATTTATCCTTCGTGGACTGATACTGTCTCATATCATTCTCAATCCAGGAACAAATCATATGGACCTCCTATCATTTATATATCTTGGTGATCTAATCACAAATGATAAGAGTGCAATCTCCTTTGTCACATAGTTAATTTGTACAACAACACCATGATCTGTATAAATAGTGACGTTATTGGTCATAATTGTCCAACATAGGCCCGAGAGGTCTCTCTATCGTATAGAGCATCCTCTCAGCCCCCAGGAAAATCCTGAGGTTCATATCCCAATCAGGAAAGTTCACGCCATTAAATACATTTCACCCCTATGATAATGTCTATAACCCCGATCTTTCCAGACATCTTAATTGCAATAGTAAAACTATTCAATTAACGATATTTTGGTACAGTCCAACTGTTACAAGAAAAATAATAGAATATTAGTCCAATTAATAAATATTTAATTGATGAAATAATTTGAAAGCGTGTAATGCCAAGTATTTGAACGAAATTGCAAATTCAATACTAGCCACCTACTATTTTTCAGCGAGCCTCTATCCCTCTGTTGAGTACGCGGGAAACCTAGTTTCCTAGTGGGCTAGGATCCCGTTAAATAACTAGCCACCTACTATTTTTGGCCAACAAGCTGTATGATATTTAACTAGGTAGATCTCTAAGATCAATTGGATCTCATCCAATTCCTAGATCCGCTAGGTGGACCTCCAAGTCCGAAACATATATACAATATATATGTTAATATATCAAATATATTTTCCTAACATTTTTCCTCTGAATCAGCTAAGCCTTGGCTTTGTCTCAACAAGCTTAATGATTCTAGTTAAGCGGGACCCATTGACCTTGGAAAGCTTCGTAATCGATATCGATGAACATGAAGTGATCTTGACTTTGGCCAAAAAATCTCAACTTGGGCAAGACATACGATATGGAACAAATCCTTCATGATTCAAACACATCCGCGATGGACAAAGCTCTTGACTTTGGCCAACAAACTAATGTCAATCTTGGATCTTGAGAATAAATCATTCAATGGAAGGAAAACACTTAATATTTGATTGAGGGTTTTTCACGTAATTGGCAACCAATTAATTATCATTGATTAGGTCTCATCATACACCCTTAAACATGCATTCTAAAAGCATAAAAAGGCGCGATAAATAAATTAATAATGATATACGGATGGATATCTCACAAATTGTTCCTAGAACAAATCACTCTCTTTCCTCTCCCCGGCTAGCACTTTTCTAACTTCTACCCAATTACATAATACATCAAAGAAACCTCATTACATTGAGGGGAATTGGTGAGAAGAGAATTACAAAGAATCGAGAGATAAAGGCTGGACACGTAGGTCCAATTTAATAAATTCTAAATTTATTACTGTTGGACAAAATGACCCATAGCGTCACTATTTGCACAGATCATTGTGTTGTTGTAGCAAATTAACTATGTGACAAGGAAATTTCACTCTCATCATTTGTGATTAGATCACCATAGATATATAAATGAAGAGAGGCCCCTATGATTAATTCATGGATTGAGAATGATATGAGACAGTATCAATCCCCGAAGGTTTAATCATTAAATATCCCTAGCCGGAGTATTATCGAGACTGGACATCGATAATGCAGAATAGGCTAGTATTGCACTTGTGTGCGTTGTGAGGGCACAACGGCATAGTTCTCATATATATAAGTATCGGATACTTATGCAAGTGCGATAGGAGGTCGTGTTTCACCGATAGTACGGGAAACAGCTTCGCTCTGGATAGACCCCTCGGAATCCCATTGGTATTATGACTATGTGTCTATGGGAGGCCGAAATCAAGGTAGGTGTGTATAGTCTTAACCTGAGACTTACATCGCTAATACTTACGATAATCGATAGACTTGGTCTTGGTGGTACAGGGCTTTAACCGGTTCTGCGTACACCACTTCTGGGTTTATCAGAGAGTCGTAGTGTATTGGGTGTGATGTCGAGACGGAAGTATCACTTCAGTCATAGTGGAGATGATGTCACGCAGGATACGGTACTAGTGCTCTTGAGTGATGCGCATCCAATCGGGATATTGTGACCAGGTCATGAATATCCGATTATAGAGACTATGTTACCAGACATCCGATATGTGTTTCGGACGGGGCATACACTTATCCAGCCCCAGCCCTAGCACGTGACTATCCGATACTGGGCCTGATATGCACGTTACAATGGTATACTACGCTTGATACAGATCTTAATATTCTTAAATGGATATGTCCGGAGAATTGGGTAGACTTGGTGCTTTGCTAGGAGTCGACCTTGTCTCGTAAATCGGTAGAACGTAGTACTTGGTACGTACGTGATTCGGATACACCGATGACCGTATTTACTGCCAACTTATCCGGGGATCTCATGGGTCGCTTCCCAATAATCCACCGATGACGCATAACTCGCACTCTTAAATAATCTGGGATTATATGAAGAGAGAGAAAATTAATCTAGGATTAATTACGGAGATATTTTATCTAGGATAAAATATCGTCTAGAGAGAGATAAAGATTAATTTGGAATTAATCGGTAAATTAATATATTCGATATATTAAATGAAATTAGATTTCGACGCGGAATTAAAATTAGATTTTAATTCGGGTGAACGAATTAATTTAGAATTAATTTGTTAGCGACGTGAATAGTGAATTCGCTAGGCGTAATCATTTAATTACGACGCAACGGAAAAATCGTTAATTTGGAATTAACGAACCTGAGCCCGAGTGTGACTGCGAGCGCATTCGTATTTCGAATTCAAGTGCGGCATAGCAAGTCGCATCAAGCGTCAAATCATTAGTCGCATCAAGCGTCAAATCACTTGTCACTTTGAGTGATGTGACTTGACAACATGTCACTTTATTAAAGTGACTTGATGTGAATAGTGATGGACTTGACATAAAGTGTAAAAGCATTTTGGAGGGAAAACTTTATGGATTTGTCTCCAATATTCATTTGATTTATTTGATAAAGTTAAATGAAAATTGATTATCTATTTTTGGAAAATATATATAATCATTTTTTGCTTTACATTTTATTAAGTTAACAACACATTTTATCTCTCATCTCTCTCATGTCTCTCACGCCCAAACCAGTGTATTTCTTCACTGTTTTGAACCATTTTGACGTGAATAATAAGGGAAGCAAGAGTGATTTTCATGGTGATAAATCAAGTGCTAGCACACTACGAGACTTGCGAAGGTGGTAGGGAGGTTCACCCATGAGCCGGGATCCGTCGGACGAGGCTTGGAGCTCCGTTTCTCAGCTCAAAATCTGATTTGTGAGAGCAGTGGACTGCTGCAGTGGCACCACCAAAACAGTGAGCAAAGTGGCTTCATTCGTCTCCAAATCGACTCAACCGATCGATGTGAGTATTCCGCTACCTCCGTTGATGTATTCACACATGTATTTCATGTCTTGTTTGATCTTGGGACCTAGATAATAACCAACAATGGCATCAAGAGCTATAGGTTCAAGCATGAAATTGTAGGGCTTAAAATTTGGGTAAATGTTTGTTGAGCATGATTTGAATAAATTGATTGTTTAAGTATGCTTATAACATGTTTAATTTCATTTTGGTTGGACCAATTTGTTGAAAAATGATTTGGAATTATTTTCCCCAAATTGATTACCTTGGCCGAATGTATTAGCTATTTTGGGTTCTTGGAAATTTTTTGTTTTTTGATTCATTAGATGAATTGGAATCATAATGTTTGATGTTAATTTGAGGTCAATTGGATTGTACTTTGAATTTGACAAAAAACCCCAAAATCTTATGTTGGCCGAATGTAACTATGCCCTAATGTCTTGGTATTTTTTGATTTTATGACATTGGATGTGTATGAAATCATTTAGGATGTTGATTTAATGTCGATTGTGGGTTCGATTGGATTGAAACCAAATCGGACACAAAATCCATCCTTTGGCCGAGAGCATTAAAGCATGTAATGGGTTTGATTTTTTCATTTATGTGTTGGACATATGATAATGATAATGAGCATGATTAATTGGACTAATATGGTGTTTTAGAAATATTGATTTAGTTGATTAATCATGTAATACACTTTAGTTAATTGAATATGAATTTGGATTTTGTATATTTAATTAATTGGGCCTAATTTTGGAAATTGGACTTTAATGTTGTAATTGGGCTTATTGGGCTTGATTTTATCAAGTTGGGTTTAGGCCAAATGGATTGGATCCAATTGGGCCCAAAACCACTTCCGTTAAGCCCAAATGCGACTTAATGAACCTTTAAAGTTCAATTGGGCCTAATGGGCCAAGATTGATTTATGGGCTTATGGGGGGTAATCCCGGATTGGACTTTGGTTATCGGTTTGACCCGAGTTGACCAAAATTCCACGCCTTAAGAAATCAATTAAAAGCCCATTGGACTTTAATTGAATTGACGTTGGACGTTAATCGGTCTTTGAGACGCGTTACGATTAATTTGGAATTTAAATCGTAAAAGGTTTATTAATAAAGTGTAATGTTTAATTTGGAATTGAATAGTGAATTAGTATTAAATACATGTTAAATTAGATTTAATGATGTAGTTTAATTTAATTCATGAATTCGTACTTTAAGTACTTATTCGCAAAAACGAGTTTGACTCGAACAAAATCAAATCGTTGTTTGAACATTGGATGATCACTTAATTATCAGATTAATTAATTTGATTAGATTGATTGATAGCATGCTTTTGTGTGAATACGTGGTTGATGAATGAATAATGTATATCGGATGGATATTAGTTAGGTGGGGCAATTTTAGAAATTGTTGTAATAAATTCGATTTATTAAATTGGACCTGCGTGTCCAGCCTTATCACCTTTATTCTCTTTGTATTCTCTTCTCACCTATTCCCCTCCATGTAAATGAGGTTTCTTTAGAAGTGTAGTGTAACGGGTAGAAGTAATACAAGTGCTAGCTTGAGTGAGAAAGGGAGAGATTTGATCTAGGATCAATGTGTTAAGTATCCATCCGCATATCATTATTATTTATTTTCATACTCGCTTTATTATGTATTTAGAATGCATGTTTAAGGGTGTATGATGATGAGACCTTAACAAAGATAATTAAATTGGTAGCCAATTTGCACGGGAAAAACCCTCGTTAAATATCAAGCGTTTATTTTCCTTCCATTGAGTGATTCTTACTCAAGATCCGAGATTGGCAGGGGTTGTTGGCCAAAGTCAAGCCCTTGTCCGTCGAAGATGTGTTTTATCACGAGGCTTTGTTCCATATCGGTGTCGTGTCCAAGTTGTGGTTTGTTGGCCAAAGTCAAGACCACTTCTTGTCCATTGACATTGATTACGAAGCTTCCATGTCAATGGGTCCGCGCTTGACTGGGATCACTAGGTTTGTTGTGCCAAAGCCAAGGCCTAGTTGATTCAGAGGAAAAAGGTTAGGTATATATTCTATATATAGGCATATATTAGATATATGTTTGGGACTTGGATGTCCACCTACTGGATCTAGGAGTTGGATGGGATCCAATTGATCTTCGAGATCTACCTAGTTAATTATCATATAATTTGTTGGCCAAAGTCAAGATTGTGTGATATTTAACGGGATCCTAGCCCACTAGGAAACACGGTTTCCCGAGTACTCGACAGAGGGTTAGAGGCTCGACGAAAAATAGTGGGAGGCAAGTATTGAATTTGCAACATTCGTTCGAATACTCGCTAAACGCGCTCATCTATATTTTACTCGTCATATATCAAAAGTATTAGTTGGACTAATATTTTATGTTGTTTTAAATATATATATATAGTTGGACTATATACAAACTCATTCGATATATAGTTGATTTTATAATTGGATTACAGTAATCAATATAATTGAATTAAAATTATAGTTGATTAAATAATTGGATTATTGTAATCATTATAATGAATAGTACCTTATTAAATTGATTAAATAGTTGGACTATTGAAATCAAGAAAGAATTGAAAAGTTGAATATTTAAAATATATAATCCTTGGATTAAATGTTTTAAATGATTTAATTTTCATATTGGGAAAAATAGGTTACTTTATTTGATAAAATAACTTATTATACCTAAGCCCAAAATTAAGCAAATAAGTAGAGCATAAATCTTTGGAAGATTTATGTGATGATGACTTTAGTGCTTAATTTAATATACTTGACAATAAGTCTATTTTAAAGTATTAAGTTGCAATTAATAATTCCTGGAGAATTAATTGACTATTCTAGTGGAGAAAAGTCAAAGTTTGCAATTGGGCATGTTGCACAAAGGTGCACATCATTTCGATATTCTAAAACCCAAGGCTTGGCCAAAGGTTTGTGAAATATTGAAAAGATAATTGACATATCCCAAAGTGACTAACATTTGGATATGGCAGACACGAAGGAATTAAAGAAAGGGCGAGGCTCTGACTTTAAAATATTTGTCAAAGTTATGTTCACTACTAGTATTGAAATTGGATTTTAAATACTTAGTGTGGTACATAAAATATATGTATTGATGTTCAGAATCCGCTATGAACAGGATACTGACTTCAAGCCGAGATTTCTCTGCGAATCGGAAACGGGACGAAAGTCGCTGTTTCGACCGTAGATACCTAAGTTTAGGAACTACCCTTTGGGTATGTACTTAAATTAGGAACTGTTATAATGTAACTAGTTTGACTATAGACATTATCTCTATATCAGTGTTTAATCCGTTGCGGATAAACCTTTATATTCTAGAACACTAAAGTGTTTTATTATATAAAGATGATACTGAGATAAACACATTAGATGTGAATAACAGAATTTATATTTTGAATATAATAAAATCTCAAACATATAAAAATGACAAATAAATAGCTCAAATTGATTTGATCAATAGAGACTTATTTGTGGCATTGTTGTCTAGGACACAATTAAACGAGACTCGTATATCCACACTTTTGAAGAGTGGGTACTAGGACTGATTTGACTATTCAAATAATGTCTGCGAATCTAGTTTATTAGGTAAAGTACCTAAAATACTATTTACTTGGTAATAGTATAAGGGCCACCGATCTGTTAGCCCTATTCATGGTGAAGTTAGTGGGCCCATATCTAGCTAGACTAGATGTGAACATGAATATTTCGTGACCTTAACGGATGTGGCATCACGTTATGGTTATGTGTTTCTTTTGAAGAACACAAATCGGAAACTTTAAAGTTTCGACACGAAGTAAATAAACAGATCGGGTATAGTATTATTCCGCCACGGTAAGACCGTAATGGAAAATACTTAAGCAGTAAGTTTCATACGTACATGAAAGAGTACGGTATTCTTTCATATGAGGACTCCTCCTGAGACACGTCAGTTAGACGGTGTGTCCGAACTAAAAACCGAATTTTGTTGGACATGATAAGGTTTATCACGAGTCGCTCTGAGCTACTTTTTCCTTCAATAGGATATGTATTAACAGTGAAAAACTTATTTAGAGTAAGGTTCCATATAAATCTGTTTGACAGATGTCATGTAGGATATGAACAGGGAAGAAACGAGGTTTCTCATTCCTGATAATTTGGGTATGCCAGGCATAACGTTTGGATGATACCAAACTAAGGACCCAAATTGGATAAGTGCCAATATAGGTTATCCTAAGGGAAACCATAAGTATAGTACTTATAAATCTCACATGAGAACAATGTGATTGTTGCTCACCATGCGGTTTTTCCTGAGAGGAATACCGATATGCAGTGGTCAGTGGGAGGATAGTGATACTCGATGAAAATCGGAGTAATACTGTTAAGGCACGAAGTCCTAATGGAACACAAATAGTTCATCTATGATGAATCTATACCATTAATCTTCAAATACACAAGAAACTAGTAGATCGGATAGAGTCAAAAAACAACCTAGGGTATGGGTTTCTGATCTAACCCCATAAAGATGTCAATCTTATGGAGGTGTACCATCCGACTACGTTTTGAGGAAGTGATACGAGGTATCGACTCCCTATTATGGCAAAGTGCCATGAGTCCGAAATGGATTCCATGTATAACAACTATTTTGGATACTAGTTTTTGTACCACAAGGCATTGTGCCTATTGGTACATTAAACGTCTTCAAGGAAGACATACATGGAAGGCAACATACCAACGTACAAAGTGGGCTTTTGACGGAAAGGTATCGTTATCAACATTGTGTTAATAACGGTTCAACCTTTTACCTGTTGCCATGGTAAATCCATTTTGAAGATGCTTGTTGATAACTGCGTATTTCATTTATGAAATGTGTCAGTTATAGATCAAAATCGCTTTCCTGAAAAGGAAACCTTTTGGAGGATGTTTACAACATCCTGACGATTTTGTATAACCGACAAACAAGGTTTGCGGGTTATTCGATCCATGTTTGGATTAATGCAAGCATAAGGTTCTTGGAACTGACGTTTTAAAATAATCATAATGGTTTATGATTTGAATCAAAACGAAATAATTCTTGTGTATATAAGGAGGTTAGTGGGAGAGCGCACTGACAGTTAAATTCCCATATAGCAATTGATGAAAGCTTGGCTTTCAATAGAAATTCTCCGTAGAATTCTGGGGAGTAACAACCTTTATTCAAGGAATAAAGATCTACTGGGATAGATTTGGAGTTGTTAACACTCTCTGGGAAATTGTACATTTAAAATGTACTTGTATTGGTGTCTCATACGCTTCGAGCATATGGAGTCACGATCAGGTCAATCCAAGTGATAGTCACTGGATTGAAGTTAAGAACATCTGTTAGTATCTCAGAGAACTAAAGATGTTATCTTAAACTATGGAGAAGGAGAACTTGAAGTGAATGGGATCACTGCTGCAAGTTTCCAAATGATTAAATAATACGGTACTATTAAGTTTGAACACTGGGACAGTGAGCTGGAAATATTTCGAGCAAGATAACTGTTGCCGAATAAACAACAAATGCGGATTATTGCTACAGCTGAGGCAGCAAAAGAAGCCATTTGGATCGAAAATAAATCTAATTAGATTAGATATAGTTCTGTTAGCAGCTGAGCTAGGCATCAGCACAGGCTAAGGAATTGAAGGTCTCATCGTGGCGATGTGATGATCGTATAAATCGCGTCAGACGATTATCAAACAAATCCGCTGACGAAAACCTTTCCTCAGCAATTTGAGCGAACCGTACATAGTTCGGGTGTGGGACACTTGAGTGACTCGCTACGTGCCAAGTGGGAGATTGTTGGACAAAATGACCCATAGCGTCACTATTTGCACAGATCATTGTGTTGTTGTAGCAAATTAACTATGTGAGAGGAAATTGCACTCTCATCATTTGTGATTAGATCACCATAGATATATAAATGAAGAGAGGTCCCTATGATTAATTCCTGGATTGAGAATGATATGAGACAGTATCAATCCCCGAAGGTTTAATCATTAAATATCCCTAGCCGGAGTATTATCGAGACTGGACATCGATAATGCAGAATAGGCTAGTATTGCACTTGTGTGCGTTGTGAGGGCACAACGGCATAGTTCTCATATATATAAGTATCGGATACTTATGCAAGTGCGATAGGAGGTCGTGTTTCACCATGATAGTACGGGAAACAGCTTCGCTCTGGATAGACCCCTCGGAATCCCATTGGTATTATGACTATGTGTCTATGGGAGGTCGAAATCAAGGTAGGTGTGTATAGTCTTAACCTGAGACTTACATCGTTAATACTTATGATAATCGATAGATATTGGTCTTGGTGGTACAGGGCTTTAACCGGTTCTGCGTACACCACTTCTGGGTTTATCAGAGAGTCGTAGTGTATTGGGTGTGATGTCGAGATGGAAGTATCACTTCAGTCATAGTGGAGATGATGTCACGCAGGATACGGTACTAGTGCTCTTGAGTGATGCGCATCCAATCGGGATATTGTGACCAGGTCATGAATATCCGATTATAGAGACTATGTTACCAGACATCCGATATATGTTTCGGACGGGGCAGACACTTATCCAGCCCCAACCCTAGCACATGACTATCTGATACTGGGCCGATATGCACGATACAATGGTATACTACGCTTGATACATATCTTAATATTCTTAAATGGATATTCCGGAGAATTGGGTAGACTTGGTGCTTTGCTAGGAGTCGACCTTGTCTCGTAAATCGGTAGAACGTAGTACTTGGTACGTACGTGATTCGGATACACCGACGACCGTATTTACTACCAACTTATCCGGGGATCTCATGGGTCGCTTCCCGATAATCCACCGATGATGCATAACTCGCACTCTTAAATAATCTGGGATTATATAGAAGAGAGAGAAAATTAATCTAGGATTAATTACGGAGATATTTTATCTAGGATAAAATATCGTCTAGAGAGAGATAAAGATTAATTTGGAATTAATCGGTAAATTAATATATTCGATATATTAAATGAAATTAGATTTCGACGCGGAATTAAAATTAGATTTTAATTCGGGCGAACGAAATAATTAGAATTAATTCGTTAGCGACGTGAATAGTGAATTCGCTAGGCGTAATCATTTAATTACGACGCACAAGAAAAATCGTTAATTTGGAATTAACGAACCCGAGCCCGAGTGTGATTGCGAGCGCATTCGTATTTCGAATTCGAGTGCGGCATCGCAAGTCGCATCAAGCGTCAAATCATTAGTCGCATCAAGCGTCAAATCACTTGTCACTTTGAGTGATGTGACTTGACAACATGTCACTTTATTAAAGTGACTTGATGTGAATAGTGATGGACTTGACATAAAGTGTAAAAGAATTTTGGAGGGAAAACTTTATGGATTTGGCTCCAATATTCATTTGATTTATTTGATAAAGTTAAATGAAAATTGATTATCTATTTTTGGAAAATATATATAATCATTTTTTGCTTTACATTTTATTAAGTTAACAACACATTTTATCTCTCATCTCTCTCATGTCTCTCACGCCCAAACCAGTGTATTTCTTCACTGTTTTGAACCATTTTGACGTGAATAATAAGGGAAGCAAGAGTGATTTTCATGGTGATAAATCAAGTGCTAGCACACTACGAGACTTGCACAGGTGGTAGGGAGGTTCACCCATGAGCCGGGATCCGTCGGATGAGGTTTGGAGCTCCGTTTCTCAGCTCAAAATCTGATTTGTGAGAGCAGTGGAATGCTGCAGTGGCGCCACCAAAACAGTGAGCAAAGTGGCTTCATTCGTCTCCAAATCGACTTAACCGATCGATGTGAGTATTCCGCTACCTCTGTTGATGTATTCACACATGTATTTCATGTCTTGTTTGATCTTGGGACCTAGATAATAACCAAACAATTACAACAATTTCCAAAATTGCCCTCATCCATCTAATATCCATCTGATATACATTATTCATACAACACATCCATGTATTCACACAAAGCATGTTATTCAATCAATCTAATCAATTAATTAATCTTTGAATTAAGTGATCATCCAATGTTCAAACAACGATTTAATTTGTTGGGGTTGGTGCTCAGAGCGCCAATTCGGACCGTATTTATGTCTGATTCATGAATACGAACATCCCATTTTCCCTTAATATTACTAATTTATGGTTGCACCTCTTGTTTTTATATACGTATTCAATCTGATTACGATTAGATTGAAACTAAATATGGTTTAGTGATATGTATATATTAGACAAAGGCCCGATAATATATAATGCAGTACACAGTTACAAAGTTAGTTTGTAATTGACATTGGGAAGTGCCATTGTTAAATGTATATTATCAAACATAGTTCCTGGTCAAGATTTACTAACACGGGTCGGTTAGTCAAATCCGTTGAGACCAGTACATGTCGTATATCGAGACTTGGTCTGATGGTTTATCCCAATGAACCATGAGTCTGGGGAGACTCGTATAGACGTGTAGGTGTTTATAGTGGATAAACACTGAACGACTCACTGAAGATTCTTAATAGATGGTACACCAACGTCAATAAGAATCTTCTCGGGTTGAGTAGCACTTGTGATTCTTAGACTTGAGATGCCATTGTGGGCACATGAGACATCTTCTACACTTAGATGGCAGTCACGTCACCGATCTATTTAGATCAGACCTCCGCCTATTCGTTGGGTGTAGATAGATCCTCAGGGTGTCCTATGTGTATCAAGATAGGATCCGTCATAATTCCTATAGAGATTTGACGTTTACATCTATATCTCTGGGATTTATCCGGATACCTGTGAGGGAGGAATTATACATTTGCCATGACCTCGACTTGTATGATTCAGCGAGTTTATCCGTGATCGTCATAATTTACAGGTGGATAGATTATGGACACGAAATTAGATTTCGTGACGGATATGTCTGAATCTATAGAGTCTCAATAATGAAATATACTCGTAGAGCACTAGGACAACAATTATAAATAATATTGATTATTTATAAAGTCGTTTAAAGGTTAAACGCAAAATACATATGAAGGGACCCGATAGTCATTTCCTTAATTATTGTGTATTTACATTTAATACTTGATTAATTTAAATACACATTAATTAATTGTCAAATTTAGATATTTGACCAATATCATAAATGAATATATGTATTTAATATTTAATGTAAATATTATACATATATTTAATATATTTGTATTTAATTAATTAATTAATTAATTGTTAAATGATTAAATTATTTAAAGTATAGTTATTTTTAACTTATGATATTTGTTTTAATGACTTTGTTGCCATTGTTGACTAAGTTGAAATTGTCATTAAAATGTAATGATCATTTTATCAAGTTGGCAAATGAAATGAAATTAGTATAACTTATCTTTCCTTTAGGCCAAATTCGGCCAAGGCATCCATTTGAGCAAGTATATATTGTTTAATTTATTTTAGGGTTTCATTAACCTATTTCACTTTATCAAAACTCCATTGAAACAAAACAAAGAAGGTAGAGAGAAAAGAAAAGAAAATCAAGAAAAAGCTTGGAATATAATAAGTATTTCCAAACTTCCATTAGAGAGTAATTTGTTCCTCTTGTTGTGGGCAACATCTTGTGATGTTCTTGAGTTTTTCTATTCTTTATTCTTTTTACTTTTGATGGATAAAAGTTTGATGAAGGTGATTTGCATGTATGATGTTGGAAGTTTATTACTAGTGTAGTAATAAGCATTCTTTTAAGGTTTTAGAACCTTGTTGCCATTCTAGAGTTATTGACCCACTCTTAAATGACCTAGAATTGTTCTATAGTTATTTCATTGTGTTGAGACTTGATTTGGATGGAAGAAACATGATTGAAGTATTGGATTTAACCAATTTGGTCTAATTTGTTCAATTTGAAGAAATTGAAAAATTAGGGTTTAAGACCACTTCCAAATTTGGGGCTTTTCATTTATATTGTGTATTTTATGTGCATATGATGCATATAAAGTTTCATGTTGATTGGATTACATCTTGATGTGTTTTGAAGCATGGAATTGCAAAATGCACAACCCCCCCCCCCCCCCCCCCCTTAATGGTGCTCTCGGCCAAACTAAGGTTTTTGGAATTTTTGTTGCATTTGGTGTTTTGAAATTTGGGATATGTTAAGTTCATCTTAGAAATGATTTAAATCATCCAAAATTGATTTGAACAATTTCGGACTAAAATGAACAAAATACCAAGTGTAAGGGCAATTTGGTAAATTCACATAAATTTGATTTATTGAATTTTATTTCATAATTTTATTATTGGGTAATTAAATAAATATGTTTATTTAATTAATCCGACAAAAAATTTTGAAATCTGAAAATTTGATTTTCCACCGTTTCCGTTGTGTTACCGGATTTATCCCATAAAACCCTTACAAAATGGTATCAGAGCGAGTCTGATTCTAGGCCCCTTTAAAAAAATTAGCTTGTTTTATTCAATGTTTAATCATGTTTTCTTGAATTTATACATGCATTTTATAATCTAATTTGATTAGATTTAGGGTGTATGACACTTAATAGAATATCCCCGCTTAATACGGTTTTAAAGTAACTAGTATTTGGAATACTTGTTTCTTGGTCCATCTTGTCAATACGGTTTATAAATATTTTTCCGTGACTACATCCGAGACCGTGCCTCTGCTGTGAGGGTGCAGCCGATAGAGATTTATTTATGCCGGATGTATATTAGATACTAGATAAATTCAAGCGAAAGCAGAATCCTGAACGTGCCCTAGCTGTCAGGGTTACGCAAGTAACTTGAGTTTATCATTGATGAGTTTAACCTTGGTACGTCTCTTTGTGGGCCTGCCTTAGCAGTGACAATGAGAAACGACCAGGACCAGAACCTCGGAGTCACTAGTGAGTGATTGACAATGAGTTGTCTACCTGTGAATATACGTAGGCGAGACCGTGCCTCTGCTGTGAGTCGAAATATATTCATGGGGTCCACTTCCCATTATGGAATTTGATTTAATTATTGAATTCTCGTTTTTCCGTTGGGGATTACGGTATTACGTAAAATAGTGGGAGGCACTGCAAAGTTTAAAATATTCCATAACTTTAGCAGTGTGTATTATTATGGAAATTGCCGCTTATTTGTTTCTTTATTCTATTGTTTATATAGAATTAAACTTTTATTTACTGCACACATATTTTGATATGTTATCTGACTTGACTCTTGGTTGCAGTTATTCTAGAATTAGGTTCTAGATATTATTAGACTATGATATTATTAGATTGGTTTAAAACCATCGGGAACTTTTGTTTCGATTTTCTTCAAAATCAAGATGGTTAGTGACTTAGTTTCTAAATTACGACAGATAATCTAGATAAATATCCCTTTTAGGATATAATACTATAGAGAGAATAGTTTCTTATACAGTAATAATTGACTTGAATTAGTTCATGTCTCGAGATTCTTGACTGGCATTAAGAAAGCCCCATTAGGTATTTGTTTATCTAGTAATGACGTTTCTCAGCTTTAATGACCTTTAGAGGCAATGTGTCTGACACAATTTGCTAATCAATTATTTGCAATTGTTGTGAATAGTTGAATGCAAATAGTAAAGCTAAAGAAAGGAGATGCGTATAGTTGTATATAGAAAATATCGATTTTCACAATACTACAACTATAGGTATTAGATACCAGATCTCTCGTCTAGTTATTTAAAATATTGATTTACGATTATTTTGATATTTGATATCGGAACTCGCGATTATTGGATAGTCACTTGTTCTTTATAAATAATTGTTACATATTTTATAATAACTAGTGGTGTCATTGACGCAGAGATAAACATTAAGAAAAATTATTTGGTAAAAGTAAATAATATAGAACAGTGCTTTATGAGTTTAATCACTTAAGCATTGGATGCTTATTCCGTATGGTAAAGGATGGTTCGATACTAGATCATACCATATATCCTTATCCATTTAATGAATATTGTATTCAGGAAGGTGATTAAGATCTCGTTTAACCAATGATTGTCATTGGACCACCAGATTTATTTAACTGATACATTGGATGTATGTAGTTTAATAAATTGTAATTGCTTAAGATAGTTTTCTTTACTTCGTAACTTAGTTTATGAATTGTCATAACTTAGTTACGTGTTTCTGAGAGAACGCATATTGAACGTCTTGATATGATCAAGAACTTTCAATTTGTTCTGATAAAACATAGATTGAACATTTTTGACTTGTTCATATATATTCAATCTAAAGTTTTTAGAGAACTCTATCCTCTAAATTCATTACATGTCTTTGAACTGTTCAAAGATTTTTGATACGATCAAACATATGAATTTAAAGCAATTAGTTCTAAGGTTATTCAATGAATATGATTCTTACTCAATATTATTCTTCCACGATTCCATCTTGATGGAATTGAGTAGTGGGAGCAGTCGAATCTTATATGATTTGATTCGTTTGATATTGAATAATACCGAATTAGTTTCAATACTCTTGGGGTTATGCTCCATTAACACTAATTCATTTCTAATAATTAATGTTCCATTAATTTCTACAGTTACATATATGATATGTATAGGAAGAAAATTTGAATCTTGAAAGGTTTGAGATTTGAATCTTTCTTTTATATAATAGTTATATAATGGAAATTACTTACACCTCGGAGGTATGAGTAAAAGTTTATCATTTATTCTGTTTAATAGAATATTGTATTCTATTTAATAGAATATCTTTCCTATGATTCTAAGTAATAAAAATTGTTTTATTACTTGGTGTGTAACATCAGATGTTAATTATTGTAGAAAAGACTTGACTTATTGAAGTCAAATGTGAAATGATAAATTATAAATGGAACTACGTAATTAATGAGATGAAACAACCCTTATACTTCTTCTATATAAGTTTAATAGGATATCAGAATCATTTACGAGTATTTGAGACTTAATGATTTTGTTATTTTCTTACCGAAGAAAAATTATCCTATAACTTATAATGGAAGCGATATTTGATATCGATTCTGGAAGTTCACCATTGAACCATAGATCTAAGATTGTTCATAGCTTACTACGATCAAGTTTTGAACTTGATTACGCTTTCATTATGAATTAGTTCATGATATGTGCTAATTGTTTGCGCAACGAAAGCAGTGTGAGTCTATTAAAGGTTTGACCTTTACAGTATGACAGTGAGAAATGTTATACTCAGCAATCTATTGTAGATTCTGAGAAAACTTATCTCTAGTCACACTAATGGAAAAATTAAAGATATATTGGTTAATGTTGATATTAAACTGTATATTTTAGCTAAAGAATGTAAAGTGGCGTTTTTGGATGACTTATTCAGATAAAAAACTAAGAGACTTGTGAGATACTCATATTATTCGTACATTAGATATGATCTAATAAAAGACACAACGAGACTATCTGTATGACAGTTAGTATAACTGTTTGATAGTTAATGTGTGTCTTGTATATAAAGTATTCATCTTTCGTAAAAGATGATCCTTTTTTCGAAAGAAATATTGATTAGAATGTCTAAATCAATATTATGTATCATTTGATGATGACATAATGAATACTTTATTATGTGCGATTAAAAATATCGATTTAATCGTAATTGTTACGGGTTATTTTGATATCCTATAGACCATATGATGGATCTTGAAACACGTTCTTTGTGATCTTTGAGATATTAAGAACGAGTTTCTAATTCATGGAGAATACAGTCAGCAACCATTAGTGTCATATTAGTTTTGAGACTAATTATGACGTTAGACAGTCTACGTCATAAAGAGTCAGAAAAGATGCAGTGGGAGTGTCACGAATGATTCTACTATTTGAGTGGAATTAGATGCAACTTATTAAGTATTGACTTATGAAGTTTCATAGTGACCTTATAAATTAGAAGTTTTATATTGGTGTTGTGCTTGCGATTGTCCGCATAGTATTTTAGATTTGATCCCTAAATAATTGGACAACTTAGTAGCTGTAGCATAATACTGATGTAGCATCAGAGTCATATTAATGTATAATTTAGATTCTACAAAATATGAATGATGTTGAACATGGGAAACGATGGAGTTTGTTTGACAAACTCAATATGTCATAGCGAACCTGTTTCTTGTTGCCTACCTCTTAAGTACTGGGTGAGCTTTTGAGGGCCATGTGCATACGATACACATTGAGATGTGTATATGATACCGTGGATTGGCACTAGAGCATGTGGGAGAAATTGTTGGGGTTGGTGCTCAGAGCGCCAATCCGGAACGTATTTATATCTGATTCATGAATACGAACATCCCATTTTCCCTTAATATTACTAATTTATGGTTGCACCTCTTCTTTTATATACGTATTCAATCTGATTACGATTAGATTGAAACTAAATGTGGTTTAGTGATATGTATATATTAGACAAAAGCCCGATAATATATAATGCAGTACACAATTACAAAGTTAGTTTGTAATTGACATTGGGAAGTGTCACTGTTAAATGTATATTATCAAACATAGTTCCTGGTCAAGATTTACTAACACGGGTCGGTTAGTCAAATCCGTTGAGACTAGTACATGTCGTATATCGAGACTTGGTCTGATGGTTTATCCCAATAAACCATGAGTCTGGGGAGACTCGTATAGATGTGTAGGTGTTTATAGTGGATAAACACTGAACGACTCACTGAAGATTCTTAATAGATGGTACACCAACGTCAATAAGAATCTTATCGGGTTGAGTAGCACTTGTGATTCTTAGACTTGAGATGCCATTGTGGGCACATGAGACATCTTCTACACTTAGATGGCAGTCACGTCACCGATCTATTTAGATCAGACCTCCGCTTGTTCGTTGGGTGTAGATAGATCCTCAGGGTGTCCTATGTGTATCAAGATAGGATCCGTCAGTTCTGTGTATCAGAGCATAGATAGTCCATATGATTAGCAATCAGATAAAACCATGGGCCCGTGGTACAGTTTGGAAGCCAGTTCTAAACATTCATTTGGAGATTGCTAATAGAATAGTCGACTGGATAATCCCTATAGAGATTTGACGTTTACATTTATATCTCTGGGATTTATCCGGATACTTGTGATGGAGGAATTATACATTTGCCATGACCTCGACCTGTATGATTCAGCGAGTTTATCCGTGATCGTCATAATTTACAGGTGGATAGATTATGGACACGAAATTAGATTTCGTGATGGATATGCTTGAATCTAGAGAGTCTCAATAATGAAATATACTCATAGAGCACTAGGGCAACAATTATAAATAATATTGATTATTTATAAAGTCGTTTAAAGGTTAAACGCAAAATACATGTGAATGGACCCGATAGTCATTTCCTTAATTATTGTGTATTTACATTTAATACTTGATTAATTTAAATACACATTAATTAATTGTCAAATTGAGATATTTGACCAATATCATAAATGAATATATGTATTTAATATTTAATGTAAATATTATATATATATTTAATATATTTTTAATTAATTAATTAATTATTTATTTAATTGTTAAATGATTAAATTAATTAAAGTATAGATATTTTTAAGTTATGATATTTATTTTAATGACTTTGTTGCCATTGTTGACTAAGTTCAAATTTTCATTAAAATGTAATGATCGTTTTATCAACTTGGCAAATGAAATTCAAATGAAATGAAATTAGTATAACTTGTCTTCCCTTTAGGCCAAATTCGGCCAAGGCATCCATTTGAGCAAGTATATATTGTTTCATTTATTTTAGGGTTTCATTAACCTATTTCACTTTATCAAAACTCCATTGAAACAAAACAAAGAAGGTAGAGAGAAAAGAAAAGAAAATCAAGAAAAAGCTTGGATTATAGTAAGTATTTCCAACCTTCCATTAGAGAGTAATTTTTTCTTCTTGTTGTGGGAAACATCTTGTGGTGTTCTTGAGTTTTTCTATTCTTTATTCTTTTTACTTTTGATGGATAAAAGTTTGATGAAGGTGATTTGCATGTATGATGATGGAAGTTAATTACTAGTGTAGTAATAAGCATTCTTTTAAGGTTTTAGAACCTTGTTGCCATTCTAGAGTTATTGAACCACTCTAAATGACCTAGAATTGTTCTATAGTTATTTCATTGTGTTGAGACTTGATTTGGATGGAAGAAACATGATTGAAGTATTGGATTTAACCAATTTGGTCTAATTTGTCCAATTTGAAGAAATTGAAAAATTAGGGTTTAAGACCACTTCCAAATTTGGGGCTTTTCATTTATGTTGTGTTTTTGGATGTGCATATGATGCATATAAAGTTTCATGTTGATTGGATTACATCTTGATGTGTTTTGAAGCATGGAATTGCAAAATGCACAACCCCCCCCCCCCCCCCCCTTCTTAATGGTGCTCTCGGCCAAACTAAGGTTTTTGGAATTTTTGTTGCATTTGGTGTTTTGACATTTGGGATATGTTAAGTTCATCTTAGAAATGATTTAGAATCATCCAAAATTGATTTGAACAATTTCAGACTAAAATGAACAAAATACCAAGTGTAAGGGCAATTTGGTAAATTCACATAAATTTGATTTATTGAATTTTATTTCATAATTTTATTATTGGGTAATTAAATAAATATGTTTATTTAATTAATCCGAGAAAAATTTTTGAAATCCGAAAATTTGATTTTCCACCGTTTCCGCTGCGTTACCGGATTTAGCCCCTAAAACCCCTACATGATTTGCGCGAGTCCAACTCGTTTTAAGAATAAGTACTCCAAGTGCGTATTCTTGAATTATATCGAACTACAATTTTAAATCCGATTTAATTTGTATTCAATACTAATTCTTTATTTAATTCCAAATTAAATAATTACACTTTTTTACTGCGCCTTTACGACTTAGATTCTAAATCTAATCTTAACAGGTCTCAAAGCCCAATTAACATCCAATGTCAATTTAATTAAAGTCCAATGGGCTTTCAATTAATTTATTAAGACATGGGCTTTGGTCAATATGGGTCAAACCCAAATGCCAAGGCCCAATTAAGGAATCACCCTATTTGCCATAAAATCAATTTTGGCCCATTAGGCCCAATTAAATATTTAAAGGCCCATTTATTATATTTGGACTGAATGGAATGGTTTAGGCCCAATTTGGATCCAATCCAATTGTCCTAAACCAACCTGACCCAACCAAGCCCATTAGGCCAAAATACAATAACTTTAGCCCAATTCCAAATTAAGCCAAATTAATTAAATTCTAATATTCCAAATTTCACAATTTAATTAATTAAAGTGTTTAGCCATGATAAATTATTTAAATTAACATTTCCAAAATACTAATTTAACCAATTAATCATGCTTTATTACATTCAATACATGTCCAACATTATTGAAACAAAATCAAGTCATTAACATGCTCCCCTAGGTCACGGTATTAATGGATTTTTTGAATTAATTTTGATTTCAATCCAATTAAATCACAAATCAATTATCCAATCATTTTAAACACATCCAATGGTCTAAAATCAAAATCACCATGACATTAGGGTTCATGCTCACATTCGGCCAAGCCTATGTATTTGGGGAAAATTAATCCAATTAATTTTTTTCACAAAATTGATCATGCATAACTCTAAATTATCAATATATAAGCATACTCAAACAAAAAATTTGATCAAATCATGCTCATATCAAAAATACCCAAATCAAGATTATAAACCCTAAATTCAATTTCATGCTCAAATAGGCTCTGATACCATTTTTGGATTTCTAAGGTCAAACCAAGATCATTTCAAGCATGAAATAATGTGAATACGGAAAGAAGTATAGCGGAAATATACTCACAATGCTCGGTTGTAGGATGTGTAGAGCTCAAAAATTTTGCTCTCTTTGAAGTTGTTCCAAGCTCCTCCAAAGTTGTGTATCAAGCTCTGAGCTTTATCTTTGATTCCAAGCTCAATGGGAAAAGTTTCCCTAACACCTTAGTATGATTCTTTGATGTGTGCTAGCACTTGAAAAAAAATTGCAATAATTTCTTCTTTGTTCTTGGTGAGTTTCGGCCAAGCCAAATCCAAGAGAGGGAGAGTGGCGTGAATGAGAGAGAGGGGAAGAAGAGTGAAAATTGTGTTGACTTGTTTTTTATTTCTAAAATCTAAAAACCATATACCAAAATCAAGTTTAGGTAAAAGTCTATCACCTTTCACAAGGTTGAGTGTTTGGTAAGTCACCAACAAATCATTACTTACTTCCATCACCAAAAAGTGATGAGAAGACAAGTGATGTGACTTGTGGGCCCCACTTGAATTCAAAATCCGAGTGGACCCGCAAACAAATTCCGGGCTCGGGTTAGTTAATTTCGAATTAACGAATTTTCTGTTGTGACGTAATTAAATCAAATTTAATTAAATAATTATGCCTAGCAAAATTACTATTAAAGTCGCTCGCGAATTAATTCCAAATTAATTCCTTCGCCCGAATTAAAATCCAATTTTAATTCCGTTATGAAATCTAATTTCATTTAATATATCGAATATAATATTTTATCGATTAATTCCGAATTAATCGTTCTCTCTCTTCTAATATAATTTTATCCCAGATAAAATCTTGCAGTAATTAATCCTAGATTAATTTTCTCTCTTCTAATTAATCCCAGATTAATTATGTTCGAGTCATACGTCATCGGTGAATCTTCGGGAAGCGACCCATGAGATCTCTGGATATGTTTGCAGTAAATTTGGTCGTCGGACTATCCGAACATGTGCGTACCCGGTACCACGTTCTTACCGATTTACGAGACATGGTTGGCTTCTAGCAAAACGCCATGGCTACCTAATTTTCCAGAAATATTCTTTAAGAAATATATAATCTATAACAAGCGTAATATACGTAGTATTGCGTATTGTGATCCAGTATCTGATGTCACATGCAAGGCCTGGGGCTGGAATAGTGTCTGCCCCGTACGAAGCATATATCGGATCACAAGCAACTAGTCTCTATAATCGGATAATCATGACCTTGTCGTATTATCCCGATAGTTGCAACATAATAGAGAACCGTTTATGTATCCCTGTGTGATCATCATCTCCATATGACTGAAGTGATACTTCTGTCTTGACATCACACCCAATACACTACGATTCTCAATAAACCCAGAAGAGGCGTACACAGAACCTGTTAAAGTCCTGGACGACCAAACCTAAAGCGTATTGATTGTCGCAAGTACTAGCGATGCAAGTCTCAGGTTAAGACCAAATACACCTACCCTGAAGCGGATTCCCATAGACACATAGTCATACTACCAATAGGATTTTGCGGGGTCTATCCAGAGCGAAGCTGTTTCCGTACCATCGGTAAACACAACCTCCTATCACACTTGCATAAGTATCCAATACTTAAATATATGAGAACTATGATGTTACGTTTCCATAACACGCACAAGTGCAATACTAGTTTATTCTGCATTATCGATGTCCAGTCTCGATAATACTACGACTAGAGATATTTAATGATTAAACCTTTGTTGATTGATATTGTCTCATATCTTATAATCCGGAACTAATCATAAAGACTTTTATCATTTATATATTTAAGTAATCTAATTACAAAATGATAAAATAGCAATTTCCATTGTCACGCAGTTAATTTGTACAAAAACCACATTAAACCTTTGTGGATTGATATTGTCTCATATCTTATAATCCGGAACTAATCATAAGGACTTTTATCATTTATATATTTAAGTAATCTAATTACAAAATGGTAAAATAGCAATTTCCATTGTCACGCAGTTAATTTGTACAAAAACCACAATATCTTTTACAAATAGTGACGCTATAGGCCATAATTGTCCAATAATCTCCACCAAAAATCCTATCATTCTTAATAAATGTTCCAACTAGAATGTGATAACTAAAATTCACCTAAACATAGGCTTCTCAATCAAATAACCAATAATAAACAAATGACTACTTATCAACAACATACTATCATCATCAAGCCATTTCAACTCAAAACATCAAGGTTTGGGTCAAGCAATCCTACCTTATTTCAATGTCTTTCTCACCTAAGAAGTCTCAAAGCTTTCTTCTCCCACTTGGACTTATATTAGGGAAATGGAATGAACCAACCTTTGAGGTTTGAAAACAAAGAAAGGAATAAAATTTTCTCCCTTGTTGTTCTAGGTTACACGTGAGTGAGGGAAAGGAAATGAGAATTTCTTTTCATTTTATAAATTTTATTTCTTTGTTTCATTTTCTATATAATTCCAGCATTTTCTAGAATAAAAGATGTGAAAATGGGCTTTTATTTCTATTCTATTTTGGTCCCAAATTTGGGCTTGATTTGCTATATTAGTTTTCATAGCCCAAGCATTCATTTTCTTTAATTAATTAAATACGCAACTATAATTTTGACTAACACTCGAAAAATTCTTTTCTAAGTCGTCAAATTACTTAATTCGATTTGTTCTAAGATTTTGGATCATTATAATTCTCCCCCCTTAAAATGATTCGTCCTCAAATCAAAATGATGTGTACCTTCATCCGTAAAGAGTTGGGGCCCAAGTAGCCTCTTCTTCTTTTTGATGTTTCCAAATCACCTTAACTGAAGGAATTCATCGAGATCGTAGCTTCCTTGTCTCTCTTCCCACAATAGCTACTGGTTGTTCCGAATAAGATAAGTCTTGATGGATATCAACTGTCTGAGGCTCCATCACATGAGATTCGTCATGCAAATTCTTCTGTAACATATATACAGATGTATCTTGTCCATGTTGGGTGGAAGCGCCAATTCATATGCTCTTCCTCCAACTCTCCGAAGTATCTGGAACGGCCCAATAATTCTAGGGTTGAGTTTGCCCTTTTTGTCGAATCTCATGACCCCTTTAAAAAAAGATACTTTTAGAAACACAAAATCCCCTACCTGAAACTCCAAATACTTTCTCTGATTATCTGCATAACTCTTTTGGCGACTCTGAGCCGTACTTAGCCTTTCTCTGATTAGCTCTACTTTCTCTTTGGCATCTTGTACCAAATCCGGTCCCAATAACTTTTTCTCCCCGACTTCAAACCATCCAACTGGAGATCTGCACTTCTGTCCATACAAATCCTCAAATGGTGCCATTTGAATACTTGCTTGATAACTATTATTATAAGCGAATTATATAAGTGGTAAATATTGGTCTCAGCTACCCTTAAAATCAATCACACAAGCCCGAAGCATGTCTTCTAAAGTTTGTATGGTGCGCTATGACTGACCATTAGTCTGAGGGTGAAAAGTTATGCTAAAACGTAACTGTGAACCAAAAGCCTCTTGAAATGATTGCCAAAACTTAGAGGTAAACTGAGAAACTCGATCAGAGACAATTGAGATAGGTACTCCATGCAACGACACTATCTCATCTAGGTACAGTTTGGCATACTGGGCTGATGTAACGATAGTCATCACTGGAAGAAAATGTGCAGATTTGGTCAATCTATCCACGATCACCCATATCGAATCACACCCTTTTAAGGTACGATGGAGCCTGACAAAAAAGTCCATAGTGATTTCCTCCCACTTCCACTCTGGAATGTCTAAACTCTGCAACTTCCATGCTGGTCTCTGATTTTCAGCTTTAACTTGCTGACAAGTGAGACACCTTGTGACAAATTCATCGACATAATTTTTCATGCCATCCCACCAATACAGATCCTTAAGTTTGTGATACATCTTGGTGATCCCGTGATGCATGGTGTAAGATGAAGTATGGGCCTTCTTTAATATCGAGCGTTTCAACTCTGGAACTGGAGGAACAAGAATTATATTCTACTTCCTGATGAGGTTTTCACCATCTAAATAATACTCATCCTATGTACCTTGTTGTAATCGACATCTAATCTGTTGCACCTCAGGATCCACTTCATGTGCAATCCTGATTTCATCGAGGAGGGTGGATTTAACTTGAATATGCACCCACAACCCTCCTTATGTCGTCACCTGGAAATTGACTTCATCCAGCATACAACTCTGTATCTGCTTGACTGTGTGCCATCTCTCAATTGGAAAATGAGCCAAACTTCCCATAGACTTTCTACTTAAGGCATCTGCGACAACATTAGATTTGCCTGGATGGTACTGAATGGAACAATCATAGTCTTTCAACTACTCCACCCATCTCCTCTGTCTCAAATTAAGCTCCTTTTGGCTCTAGATATACTTAAGGCTTTTGTGATCAGTGAAAATTTCAAACCTTTCACCGTACAAATAATGCCGCCATATCTTCAGAGCAAATATTATCACAGCCATTTCCAAGTCAAGAGTGGGATAATTTTTCTCATAAGGCTTCAATTGTCTGGAAGCATAAGCAATCACTTTCCCCCTCTGCATCAATACACAACCTAAACCCACTCTAGAAGCATCATAGTACACTGTAAATCCTCATGATCCCGCTGGCAGTGCAAGAGTAGGAGCGATAGTCAATCGGTGCTTGAGTTCCTGAAAACACTTCTCACAAGCATCAGACCATTCAAACTTCACATTCTTCTGAGTCAGCCACGTTAATGGAGCAGCTATTCTGGAAAAATTCTGTACGAATTTCCTATAGTACCCCGCTAATCCCAAGAAGCTATGAATCTCTGTTACGCATTTTGGTCGATGCCAATTCTGAATAGCCTCAATCTTCTGATAATTTACCATAATTCCTTCCTTGGACACCACATGCCCCAAGAATACCACACTAGTCAACTAAAACTCACACTTCAATTGTCTGCAACACCTGGTGCAAATATTCTACATGCTCCTGCTCATTACTCGAATACATCATAATATCGTCAATAAAGACTATCACAAACCGGTCTAGAAAAGGTTTAAACACCCAGTTCATAAGATCTATACATGCTGCAGGGGCATTGGTCAAACCAAAAGACATTACTAAAAATTCGTAATGCCCGTATCTGGTTCGAAAAGCTGTCTTTGGGACATCACTCTTGCTAATCTTCAATTGATGATAACCCGAGCGCATGTCAATTTTTGAGAAACACTGTGCCCCTTGTAACTGATCAAATAGATCTGTTGGACAATTATGACCCATAGCGTCACTATTTGTACAGATCACGGTGTTGTTGTACAAATTAACTATATGACAAATAAAATTGCACTCTTATCATTTGTGATTAGATCACCTAGATATATAAATGATAGGAGGTCTCTGTGATTTGTTCCTGGATTGAGAATGATATGAGACAGTATCAGTCCACGAAGGATAAATCATTAAATTTCCCTAGTCAGAGTATTATCGAGATTGGACATCGATGAATACGTGAAAGACTAGTATTGCACTTGTGCGCGTTGTGAGGGCACAACGACATAGTTCTCATATATTTGGGTATAGGATACTCATGCAAGTGTAATAGGAGGTTGTGTTTCACCGATGGTACAGGAAACAGCTTCGCTCTGGATAGACCCCCTCGAAATTCCATTTGTAGTATGACTATGTGTCTATGGAAGTCCGAAATCAGGGTAGGTGTATTTGGTCTTAACCTGAGACTTGCACCGCTAATACTTGCGACAATCAATATACTTTGGTTGCGGTCGTCTAGGGCTTTAACAGGTTCTGTGTACGCCAATGCTGGGTATATTGAGAATCGTAGTGTGTTGGGTGTGATGTCAAGACGGATGTGTCACTCCAGTCATATGGAGATGATGATCGCGTAGAGATACAGAACTGGCTCTCTAAAAAGGTTGCAACTGTCGGGATAATATGACTTGGTCTTGATTATCCGATTTTAAAGAGATTAGTTGCTCGTAATCCGATATGTGTTTCGTACGGGGCAGACACTGTACCAGCCCCAGACCTTGCATGTGATCATCCGATGCTGGACAGAAATATGCAATACTACGTATACTACGCCTGATATAGATCCTTTATTCATGTAAGGATATTTTCGGAGAATTGGGTAGGCATGGCGCTTTGCTAGAGGCCAACCTTGTCTTGTAATTCGGTATAAATGTAGTACGAGGTACTTACGTGTTCGGATAGTCCGACGACCGAATTTACTGCCAATATATCCGGGGATCTCATGGGTCGCTTCCCAAAGATTCATCGATGACGTATGACTCGCACTTTTATTAATCTGGGATTAATATGATGAGAGAGAAAATTAATCTGGGATTAATTGCGGAGATATTTTATCTGGGATAAAATATCATTTAAAGAGAGAGAACGATTAATTTGGAATTAATCGATTAATTAATATATTCGATATATTAAACGAGATTGGATTTCGACGCGGAATTAAAATTAGATTTTAATTTGGGCGAATGAATTAATTTAGAATTAATTCGTTAGCGACGTGAATAGTGAGTTCGCTAGTCGTAATCATTTAATTACGACGCAACGGAAAATTCGTTAATTTGGAATTAGCGAACCCGAGCCCGGGATTATTTACGAGCGCATTCGCATTTCGAATTCGAGTGCGGCACGCAAGTCAAATCAAGCGCAAAATCGCTAGTCGCATCAAGCGTCAAATCACTTGTCACTTTGAGTGATGTGACTTGACAACTTGTGATTGATGTGATTGAGTGATGTGTGTGGTTGGCATTTGTGGCCATTGATTACTTTGACTTTTGGAACCAAAATTGTGTATTTGATTTATGAAATCAATTAACAAAATCACAACTCACATTTTTATCTCTCTCTCTTCCATTCTCTTCATCTTTCTCACGCTCAAAGGGCTGTGCATTTTCTGGTTTCTGGTTTGCAAGAACCGAAAATAATGGGAAGCAAAGTGGTGAGATTTGTGGCAAATTTCTAGAGATCTAGCACTCCGAGAGACATGCGAAGGTGATAGGGAAGTCCACATATGATCCGGGAATCATTTCGCAAAGCTTGGAGCTTGGAAGATGACCTCCAATGGCCGAAACAGTGAGGAAATTCACTGCACTGCCGAGAGCAGTCCACTACCGAGCAAAAAAGTTTTTATTCATCAAAGCGTCGCTCAACCGATCGATGTGAGTATTCTGCAACTTCGTTGATTTGTATTCGCACATATTTCATGCTTATTATTGATCTTGGGACCTTAATAGAAACCAACAATGGCATCTAGAGCAAGGTTTGAGCATGAAAAAGTTTAGGGCTTAAAATTTGGGTAAAATTGATTTTGAGCATGAATTATGAAATTGGATGATTAAGTATGCTTGAATGTGTTTTATATGATGATTGATTGGATTAATTTGTTGAAAAATTGTTTGGAACATTTTTCCCCAAAATACTTAGCTTGGCCGAAAGTTAGAAGCCCTATAATGTCTTGGGATTTTTGATTTTTGATCATTGGATGTGTTGGAAATCATTCGGGAATATGATTTAATGTCGATTGTGGAATTAATTGGATTGAATTCGAATCGGACGTTAAATCCCCAAATTGCCGAGAGTCAATGAGAATGTATTGGGTTTGATTTTAATTAAATTATGTTGGACATGATTTAATATTTATAAGCATGATTAATTAGGCTAATTGATGTTTTAGGAATGTTAATTGGATAATTAATTGTGTAATGCACTATAGGTAATTAAATTGGGAATTTGGAATTTGACAATTTAATTGAATTGGGCTAATTTTGGAAATTGGGCTTAAGTGTTGTAATTGGGTTTGTTGGGCTTTGTTGTACAAAGTTGGGTTTAGGAAAAATTGGTTGGATCCAATTGGGCCCAAAAACGACTCCATAAAGCCCAAATGCGACTTAATGAACCTTTAAAGTTTAATTGGGCCTAATGGGCCTAAATTGATTTCTAGACTTATGGGGTAATTCCCGGATTGGATTTTGGTTATTCGGTTTGACCCGAGTTGACCAAAAGTCCACGCCTTAAGAAATTAATTAAAAGCCCATTGGACTTTAATTAAATTGACGTTGGACGTTAATCGGGCTTTGAGACCCGTAGCGATTAAATTTAGAATTTAATTCGAAAAGGTTTATTATTAAAGTGTAATATTTAATTTGGAATTAAATAGCGAATTAGAATTGAATGCATATTAAATAGGATTTAATTATGTAGTTTAATTTAATTCGAGAATTCATACTTTGAGTACTTATTCGCAAAACGAGTTTGACTCAAGCAAAATCAAATCGTTGTTTGAACATTGGATGATCACTAATTATCAGATTAATTAATTTGATTAGATTGATTGATAACATGCTTGTGTGAATACATGGTTGCGGTGCATGAATTGTTAGAGATTCTAAGGACCCAAGGATCAATAAAACAAGCATGAACATGTGTGAATACATTCGAGAAAGTCACGGAATACTTACATCGATGGGTTGAGCGACGCTTTGACGAACAAAAATTCTATTTTTGCTCACTGGTTTGTGCGGTAGTGGGCTGCATTTTGCTCACTGGTTTCGGCCTTGGGAGGTCATCTACCAAGCTCTAAGATTTGCGAAACAATTCCCGGCTCATGGGTGGACTTCCCTATCACCTTCGCATGATCCCGGAGTGTGCTAGCACTCTTGATTTTGCTACAAAATCGCATTGCTCCCCCTTCACTGCTCATGATTTTTCAGTGGAAAAAAACCAGTGAAGAATGCCCACCATGGGCGTGTAGATGAGAGAAAATAGAGAGAGAAGAGAAGTTGTGAGAGTTGTGTTGATTTTCAAAAAATCAAAGACATATATACCATATATTAAAATATAGTAAATGTCTTGTTAAGCTTTCAAAAAGCTTTACACCAACCTTGAGTGTTCCACACTCATTCACTAACCAAACAACTCAATCAATCACATCAATCAATCAAGTGTCACATCACTCAAAGTGACATGTGATTTGACGCTTGATGTGACGCTAGATGCAACTAGCGATTTGACGCTTGATTTGACTTGCGTGCCGCACTCGAATTCGAAATGCGAATGAGCTCGCAAATAATCCCGGGCTCGGGTTCGCTAATTCCAAATTAACGAATTTTGCGTTGCGTCGTAATTAAACGATTACGCCTAGCGAAATCACTATTCACGTCGCTAACGAATTAATTCTAAATTAATTCGCTCGCCCAAATTAAAATCTAATTTTAATTCCGCGTCGAAATCCAATTTCGTTTAATATATCGAATATATTAATTAGCCGATTAATTCCAAATTAATTGTTATCTCTCTTTAATTGATATTTTATCCCAGATAAAATATCTCCGCAATTAATCCCAGATTAATTTTCTCTCTCATCTTATTAATCCCAGATTAATTAAAAGTGTGAGTCATACGTCATCGGTGAATCTTTGGGAAGCGACCCCTGTGATCCCCGGATATGTTGGCAGTAAATTCGGTCGTCGGACTATCTGAAAACGTAAGTACCTCGTACTACGTTTATACCGAATTAAAAGACAAGGTTGGCTTCTAGCAAAAGCGCCATGCCTACCCAATTCTCCGGAAATATCCTTACAGGAATAAAGGATCTGTATCAGGCGTAGTTGTAGGCATTGCATTTTTGCATATCGAACCCGATGAAGAGTCTCGTTACAGGAATAAAGGATCTGTATCAAGCATAGTTGTAGGCATTGCATTTTTGCATATCGAACCCGATGAGGAGTCTCGTAAGGAGGCACTACCTTTAAGTCATGGAAGTTGCGGAAAACGGTCGTCGGAAAGGAGAAGTCAAGAATTGACATATTATTGGTTTTGATTCACTAAGTTCGCTCGGAGTTCGCATGTTGAATCTTCGTTTCGAGGTACATCTTTGGCCCTAAATTCCCGCAAACCACTCTAAGCCCACCTAAACACCTAAACCCACATCCAAAGCCCATGAAACCAAAATAGATCAAACACCAAGCCCACCACCCATGAGGCCCACGACCATGACACCAAAATTCACCCTCCTTGCACTATTCAAACATGATTTATCCTTCCACCAATTTACTTTACACCTTTGATCTCACATTTTACCTTGACACCTAATTTCCAAGGCATTATTAGATCAACCCCACATCATTTAGCCATCACACCCCACGCCCATCACCATCCCCTCTCATTTTCTTCATTTTCCATCACTTTTTTTTGAATTTTCAACAAAGGATCACAATTATACATAACCTTTTTTCCATTTCCAAACAAAACTTGTCATTTCATTTCCTTTCCTTTCAACCTATATTGAATTTTCAACAAAGGATCACAATTATACATTACCTTCCTTCCATTTCCAAACAAAATTTGTCATCAAATTGATTACCTTTCATTATCACTTGCCAATCTCATTAATGCCCTCCATTTGCCTATTTAAACCCTCATTTTTCTGCCTTGGAACACCTAATACACATCAAGAAAAGATTACGCATTTTAGAAGATCAAAACAGCCCTCTATCATCTCCACACATTCACGCCCAAGCCTTTCCTTCACTGCCTCCAATCAGTTCAAGCATCCATTCAGCCCCTAGTTCTCACATCTACACACTCAAACAGCCCTACATATCACGCCATTCTGCCTCCCTAAACTGCCTTCAATATCACCGAAATTACTCCCTCTAAACAGCCCCCTAACACGCCACAAAAAGCTCTCCATTCTGCCCCTTTAATTCACGCCCAATACCCTTAAAACCAGCTTTCCATACACGCCCAAACTTTCCCCAAATTCCCCTCCATTCACGCCTAAAAAGGCCTCCCACAAGCATTCCCTCAATCCCACATCGATTGGGAAATCCCCTCAACCCACAGTTCACGCCAACTTCACGCATCAAACAAACACAACCCCAACTTCATATACCAAATCACCCCCTAGAACCAGCCCATTCACGCAACAACTGACTACACTTCACGCACACACTACTTCACGCTCATTGCAGCCACTGCTCACGCCAACACAACCCTCCACTTCAGCACCATCTCCACGCCAAGACTGCCCTCATTTAGCCCTTGGAATCAGCTCACAACAGCCCCTCATTCACCCCTAATCTTCACGCCTATTACCCTTGTTTAGCCCTTGGAACCAACTCACCATAGCCCTCCATTCAGTCCCTAATCTTCACGCACATTCTGCTCCATTCACCCCCTCAAACTCAAGCAATTACTCTCTCCAATCAGCCCTATAACTCAAGCCTAAACTGCCCAGTTCAGCCTCCCACATTCACGCCCAAATCAACTCCATTCCAGTCCCTTAAAACTGCCAGTAAGTTAGCCTAAACTGCCAACAAATTAACCCTTTAAACTGCACAGTCTTATCACCAAAACAACCTCAAATTCATTGCCAACCAGTAAGCTAAGTGGTGTGACCTGAAACGCCACGAAACGGAATAGAAACATTGAGCAAAACAGCGAAATAGCGAAGGAAAACGTCGAACTAGCGAACCGGAGGAGTCACAGTGTCTTAGCCTTTCTGACGGCCATATAACGCACCTCCAAAGAACGACAAAAAAAGGTTAGACCTGAGGGTTTATATTATTAAATTTATTCACATAAAATAATGATTTAAAAAATGTGTTTAGCATGAATAGTTAGTTTGGCATGTTATTTGGAATTTGTTCACATGAAATAATGATTTAGTGTATGATGTGATTTTGGGTGAATGGAATATGTGTTCTTTCTTGTGGTATATTGGATAGAAACCCGGACATAAATTCCATAGCCGAATCCGAATGGACGGTATTATGGTTTGCACTCGGGATACAATGCCCCGTACCACTTGAAGGATTCATGTATTCCATTTCATCCAACTTGTATTTGAGCATGATTAGGTCATTAGAACGTTATTTTATTTCAAGCATGTTTTAGTTATTTATCTTTTGTATGAGGAATTTAAGTTTATGTATGTTTAGATTACTATGTATGTAGCATGTTTGATGTGTGATGCCGAATTTTTGCCGTTGTAAAAATGTACTTTCAAAGCATGCGAATTTAGATTTAGGCCTATAGGAATTTAGAGTAGTTTTACCAATGTATGTCTTGTAGACTTGGTTAATATTACACAAATCCATCCATTACAATTGACATAAGTAAGGGACCATTCCGAACCCAACGGTTTGAGGTCTTCCCTTGCGAGGGGTGAGTGCGGCCTTAAATCATTTTCCCGGTTCACACCGGGTGGCGACTCCTTTATTCTCCGGTTTAGTCCTCCGTTGGCTACTCCGTACTCCCAACTAGGCCCTGAGTCTAGAACAGCATGCGTCGCTCAGCTCCTGTGTCCTACAGTAGTATATGTAGTATTGCGTATTTCTGTCCAATATCGGATGATCACATGCGAGGACTGGGGCTGGTACAATGTCTGCCCCGTACAAAGCATATATCGGATTACGAGCAACTAGTCTCTTTAATATCGGATAATCATGACCAAGTCATATTATCCCGACGGTTGCAACCTTATATAGAGAACCAGTTATGTATCTCTGCGCGATCATCATCTCCATATGACTGGAGTGACACTTCCGTCTTGACATCACACCCAACACACTACGATTCTCAATATACCCAGCATTGGCGTACACAGAACCTGTTAAAGCCCTGTACGACCGCAACCAAAGTATATTGATTGTCGCAAGTATTAGCGGTGCAAGTCTCAGGTTAAGACCAAATACACCTACCCTGATTTCGGATTTCCATAGACACATAGTCATACTACCAATGGAATTCCGATGGGGTCTTATCTAGAGCGAAGCTGTTTCCCATACCATCGATAAAACACAACCTCATATTACACTTCCATGAGTATCCTATACCCAAATATATGAGAACTATGCCGTTGTGCCCTCACAACACGCAAAAGTGTAATACTAGTCTTTTACGCATTCATCGATGTCCAATCTCGATAATGCCCTGACTAGGGATATTTAATGATTTATCCTTCGTGGATTGATACTGTCTCATATCATTCTCAATCTAGGAACAAATCATAGGGACCTCCTATCATTTATATATCTAGGTGATCTAATCACAAATGATAAGAGTGCAATCTCCTTTGTCACATAGTTAATTTGTACAACAACACCATGATCTTTACAAATAGTGACGCTATGGGTCATAATTGTCCAACAATCTCCCACTTGGCCTATAGCCAGTCACTCGAGTGTCTAACACCCGAACTATGTACGGTTGGCTCAAATTGCTGAGAAATGCTTTCGTCAGCGGTTTTGCATGATTATCATCTGATGCGATTTATTCGATCATCACATCGCCACGATGTATGATCCGAACAAATCAGATGAAAATCAAAGTATGTATCCGGATCGTTGATGAGACCATTAATTCTTTAGCCTGTGCTCAAGCCTAGCTCAGCTGCTAACAGAACTATATCTAATCTAATTAGATTTTTTTATCGACCTAGAAGCTTCTATTGCCGCTTCAGCTGCAGCAATAACCCGCATTTGTTGTTTATTCGGTAACAGTATCTTGCTTGGAAGATTTCCAGCTCACTGTACCGTTACTCAAACTGTATAGTACCTTTTGCGACTTTTAGTCATCTTATTGGTTTAGGAAACTTGCTACAGTGATCCCAGTCACTTCAAGTTCTCATTTCTCCATAGACTAAGACAGCATCCTTAGTTCTCTAAGATACTAAAAGATGTTCCTAACATCAATCCAGTGACTATCACTCGGATTGGCCTGTTTGTGAATTCATATACTCAAAGCGTATGAGACATCAGGTCGCGTACATTTTTCAATGTACGGTTTTCTCGGAGAGTCTTCTCGAAAGCCAAGCTTTCGCCGATTATTTTTATATGGGAATATCATTTCCAAGAAATTACATATTATCATTATTTATAGGACATCCACTGTCAGTGCGCTCCCACTAACCTTCTATTATACACAAGAATCATTTTCGTTTTGAATTAAGTCATAAACTATTATGATTACGTCAAAACGATAATTCCAAGAACCTATGGTTGCTCCAATCCAAACATGGATCGAATAACCCGCAAACCTTGTTTGCTAGTTATGGTACGACAAAACCGACAGGATGTTGTAAACATCTTCCAAAAGGTTTCCTTTTCAGGAAAGCGATTTTCCCGTTAAGCTGACATATTTCACTAATGAAACATGCAGCATTAGCAAGCATTATCCGAATGGATTTACCGTGGCAACAGGTAAAAGATTGAATTGTAATCAACACAATGTTGATAACGATACCTTTCCGCTAAAAGCCTAGCTTTATACGTTGGTATGTTGCCATCCATGTATGTCTTCCTAGAAGACTTATATAGTACCAATAGGCACAATGTCTTGCGGTACATCAACTAGTATCCAAACTTGTTGATATACATGGAATCCATTTCGGATTCATGACACTTTGTCATAATAGGGAGTCGATACCTTGTATCACTTCTTCATACGTAGTCAGTTGGTATACCTCAATAAGATTGACATCTTTATGAGGTGAGATCAGAAACCCATACCCCAGATTGTCTTCTGACTCTCTCCGACATATGTGGTTCTTGTGTATTCGAAGATTATGGTAATAGTTTAATCCTTGATGAACTATTTATGTTCCATTAGGAATCGGTGCCTAGAATAGTATTACTTCGATTTTCATCGAGTTTTACTATCCTCCCACTTACCATTGCATATCGGTATTCCTCTTAGGAAAACCGCATGGCGAGCAACAATCTAATTGTTCTCTTGTGAGTTGTATAAGTACTATACTTATGGTATCCCTAGGATAACCTACAATTAGGCACTTATCCAATTTGGGTTTTAGTTTGGTATCATCCAAACATATGCCTAGCATTCCCAAATTTTCAAGAATGTGAAACCTGGTTTCTTTCCCGTTCATATCTAATATGAATCTGTCAAACATATTATTATGGAACCTTATTCAAAATAAGTTCTTGCACTGTTTAAAGCTTATCCGTTGAAGGAAATGGTAGCTTAGAGAAACTCATGATTAACCTTATCATGTCCAACAAAATTTGGTTACTCTGTTCGGACACACTGTCACTTTGACGTGTTCCGGGAGGAGTCCTCAATGAAAGAATACTTTACTCTTTCAAGTATATTTGAAACTTATTGCTTAATTATTTTCCATTACGGTCTTACCGTGACGGATTAATACTTTAGCCGATCTGTTTGTCTATTTCGTGTCGAAACTTTAAAAGTTTCTGATTTGTGTTCTTCAAAAGAAACACATAACCATTACGCGATGCCACATCCGTATAGGTCACGAAATATTCATATCTACTTCTAGCTTAGCTAGACATGGGCCCACTTGTTTCACTATGAATTAGGGCTAACAGATCTGTGGCATTTACACTTTTACCAAGTAAATGTGTTATACGCACATTGCCCAATAAACTAGATTCGTAGACTTTATTTGAATAGAATCAAATCAGTCCTAGTATCCACTCTTCAAAAGTGCAGATATACGAGTCTTGTTTAATTGTGTCCCAGACAACAATGCCACAATATGTTTCTTCTGATCAAATCAGTTTGAGCTATTTGTTTGTCATTTTATCCGTTTGAGATTTATTTATATTCAAAATATAAATTATGTTATTCACATCTAATGTGTTTATCTGAATATCATCTTTATATAATAAAACACCTTAGTGTTCTAGAATATAAAGGTTCACCCGCAGCGGGTTAAACACTGATATAAAGATAATGTATCTAGTCAAACTAGTTACATTATAACAGTTTCCCAATTTAGGTACACACATGAAGGTAGTTCCTAAACTTAGGTACCTGCGGTTAAAACAACGACTTTCGTCCCGTCTTTAATTCGCAGATAAATCTTTATTGAAGTCAGTATCCTGTTCAAAACAGATTCTGAAAATCAATATTTATATATCACACTAAGTATCTAAAATCCAATTTCAATACTAGTAGTGAATATATTTATGACAAACATATTTGAAGTCAGAGCATTGCTCGTTCTTCAATTCCTTCATGTCTGCTTTGTCCAAACGGCAGTCACGTTTCCGCGATCCCGTTTGCCACAATTTAGGCAGACATTTTGGGATATGTCATCTATCTTCCTAGAAGATTATAATGATTTTGCCTTTGCCCTTTTTTCCAACATTCCAGAAGCCTTTGGCCAAGCCTCGGGTTTCTAGAATATCGAAGTAAGGTGCGCCTTGCGCTACTTGCCTAATTGCAAAGTTTGACTTTGTCTCCTTGAGAATAGTCATTAACTCTCCAAGAGTTATTATTGCAATTTAGTATTTCTAAGATCTAATTATAGATTTATGAAAATCCTTCAATTTCATTATCATACTTTAAGGATCTAATCCTTAGTTCTGATTCAAAAATTAAGGAGTCTACTAACAAGTTTAATGGATTAAGCACTTAAGTTATCATTACATAAATCTTCCAAAGATTATGCTCGACTAATTGCTCAACTCCGGGCTTAGGCCTAATATGTTATTTTATCAAATAAAATAACTTATTATTTTCCAGGACCATCCTGAAATTATTCCCAATTTGAAAATTAAACCATTTAAATACATTTTCCCTGGGATTATGTTTTAAATGTCAATCTTTCAATTTTATCTTGATTCTAATAGTCCAACTATTTAATCAACGATTTAGGTACTATTTATTATAATGATTACAATTGTCCAACTATTTAATCAATATTTAAAATAGATTAAAATCAATTATATTGATTACTATAATCCAATTATAAAATCAACTATAAATGAATAGTTTGAATATAGTCCAACTATTTATTAAAAAACCATTTAAATATTAGTCCAACTAACATTGAATTTGTTTGACGAATGATATTTGTTTGAGCGCGTATGGCAAGTAATTAAACGAATATTGCAAATTCAATTCTTGCCTCCCACTATTTTTCGGAGAGCCTCTAACCCTCTGTCGAGTACTCGGGAAACCGTGTTTCCTAGTGGGCTAGGATCCCGTTAAATATCACACAATCTTGACTTTGGCCAACAAATTATATGATAATTAACTAGGTAGATCTCTAAGATCGATTGGATCCAATCCAATTCCTAGATCTGGTAGGGGGACATCCAAGTCTGAAACATATATCTTATATATGCCAATACATCCAATGTATTACCTAACCTTTTTCCTCTGAATCAACTAAGCCTTGGCTTTGGCACAACAAACTTAGTGATCCCAGTTAAGCGCGATCCATTGACCATGGAAAGCTTCGTAATCAATGTCGACTGACAAGAAGTGGTCTTGACTTTGGCCAACAAACCACAACTTGGACAAGACACCAATATGGAACAAAGCCTTCGTGATTCAAACACATCCTCGACAGAAAAATGCCTTGACTTTGGCCAACAAGCCAAAGCCAGTCTCGGATCTTGAGTGAGAATCACTTAATGGAAGGAAAGACGCTTAATATTTTGCGAGGGTTTTTCGAGTGCAAATTGGCAACCAATTTATTATCTTTGTTAAGGTCTCATCATCATACACCCCTAAACATGCATTCTAAACACATAATAAAGCGCATATGAATAAAATAATAATGATATGCGGATGGATACTTTACACAATGATCCTAGATCAAATCTCTCCCTTTCTCTCTCCCGCTAGCACAAGTATCACTTCTACCTGTTACACTACACTTCTAAAGAAACCTCATTTACATTGAGGGGAATAGGTGAGAAGAGAATACAAAGAATAAGGAGGTGATAAGGCTGGACACGCAGGTCCAATTTAATAAATCAATTTATTACAACAATTTCTAAAATTGTCCCACCCATCTAATATCCATCTGATATACATTTCATGCATCGCAACCATGTATTCACACAAGCATGTTATCAATCAATCTAATCAAATTAATTAATCTGATAATTAGTGATCATCCAATGTTCAAACAACGATTTGATTTTGCTCGAGTCAAACTCATTTTTGCGAATAAGTACTCAAAGTACGAATTCTCGAATTAAATTAAACTACACAATTAAATCTAATTCAATTTGTATTTAATACTAATTAACTATTTAATTCCAAATTAAATACTACACTTTATTAACGAACCTTTTACGACTTAAATTCCAAATTTAATCGCAACGGGTCTCAAAGCCTGATTAACGTCCAACGTCAATTTAATTAAAGTCCAATGGGATTTTAATTAATTTCTTGAGGCGTGGACTTTTGGTCAACTCGGGTCAAACCGAATAACCAAAATCCAATCTGGGAGTTACCTCATAAGCCCAGAAATCAATTTAGGCCCAATTAAACTTTAAAGGTTCATTAAGTCGCATTTGGGCTTTATGGATGCGGTTTTAGGCCCAATTGGATCCAATCCAATTTGCTTTAACCCAACTTTGTACAAAAAAGCCCAATAAGCCCATTTACAACAATTCAAGCCCAATTTCCAAAATTAGCCCATTTCAATTAAATTGCCAAATTCCAAATTCACAATTTAATTACCTAAAGTGCATTACATAATTAATTACCCAATTAACATTTCTAAAACATCAATTAGCACTAATTAATCATGCCATTAACATTAAAACATGTCCAACACATTTTAACAAAAATCAAACCCAATTACATGCTCATGATACCATTGTTGGAGATTCTAAGGGTCCCAAGGATCAATAAAACAAGCATGAACATATGTGAATACATTCAAGAAAGTCACGGAATACTTACATCGATCGGTTGAGCGACGCTTTGATGAACAAAAATTCTATTTTTGCTCACTGGTTTGTGCGGCAGTGGGCTATATTTTGCTCACTAGTTTCGGCCTTATGAGATCATCTACCAAGCTCCAAGCTTTTCGAAATGATTCTCGGCTCATGGGTGGACTTCCCTATCACCTTCGCATGATCCCAGAGTGTGCTAGCACTCTTGATTTTGATATAAAATCGAACTGCTCCCCCTTCACTGCTCACGGTTTTTCAGTGGAAAAAAACCAGTGAAGAATGCCCACCATGGGCGTGTAGATGAGAGAAAATAGAGAGAGAAGAGGAGTTGTGATACCAAAATTGACGCTTGATGTGACGCTAGATGCGACTAGTGATTTGACGCTTGATTTGACTTGCATACCGCACTCGAATTCGAAATGTGAATGCGCTCGCAAATAATCCCGGGCTCGGGTTCGCTAATTCCAAATTAATGAATTTTTCGTTGCGTCGTAATTAAACGATTACACCTAGCGAAATCACTATTCACATCGCTAACGAATTAATTCTAAATTAATTCGCTCGCCCGAATTAAAATCTAATTTTAATTCCGCGTCGAAATCCAATTTCGTTTAATATATCGAATATATTAATTTGCCGATTAATTCCAAATTAATCGTTATCTCTCTTTAATTGATATTTTATCCCAGAGAAAATATCTCGCAATTAATCCCAGATTAATTTTCTCTCTCATCTTATTAATCCCAGATTAATTAAAAGTGTGAGTCATACGTCATCGGTGAATCTTTGGGAAGCGACCCATGAGATCCCTGGATATGTTAGCAGTAAATTCGGTCGTCGGAATATCTGAACACGTAAGTACCTCGTACTACGTTTATACCGAATTACAAGACAAGGTTGGTTTCTAGCAAAGCGCCATGCCTACCCAATTCTCCGGAAATATCCTTACAGGAATAAAGGATCTATATCAGGCGTAGTATACGTAGTATTGCGTATTTCTATCCAGTATCGGATGATCACATGCGAGGCCCGGGGCTAGTACAATGTCTGCCCCGTACGAAGCATATATCGGATTACGAGCAACTAGTCTCTTTAATATCGGATAATCATGACCAAGTCATATTATCCCGACGGTTGCAACCTTATATAGAGAACCAGTTCTGTATCCCTGCGCGATCATCATCTCCATATGACTGGAGTGACACTTCCGTCTTGACATCACACCCAACACACTACGATTCTCAATATACCCAGCATTGGCGTACAAAGAACCTGTTAAAGCCCTGGAAGACCGCAACCAAAGTATATTGATTGTCGCAAGTATTAGCGGTGCAAGTCTAAGGTTAAGACCAAATACACTTACCCTGATTTCAGATTTCCATAGACACATAGTCATACTACTAATGGATTATGAGGGGGTCTTATCCAGAGCGAAGCTGTTTCCCGTACCATCGGTAAAACACAACCTCCTATTACACTTGCATGAGTATCCTATACCCAAATATATGAGAACTATGTCGTTGTACCCTCACAACGCGCACAAGTGTAATACTAGTCTTTTACGTTTTTATCGATGTCCAATCTCGATAATGCTCTGACTAGGGATATTTAATGATTTATCTTTCGTGGATTGATATTGTCTCATATCATTCTCAATCCAGGAACAAATCATAGGTACCTCCTATCATTTATATATCTAGGTGATCTAATCACAAATGATAAGAGTGAAATCTTCTTTGTCACATAGTTAATTTGTACAACAATACCATGATCTGTACAAATAGTGACGCTATGGGTCATAATTGTCCAACATGAATAATATATATCGGATGGATATTAGATGGGTGGGACAATTTTAGAAATTATTGTAATAAATTTGATTTATTAATTGGACCTGCGTGTCCAGCCTTATTACCTCCTTATTCTTTGTATTCTCTTCTCACCTATTCCCCTCAATGTAAATGAGGTTTCTTTAGAAGTGTAGTGTAACGGGTAGAAGTAAATACATGTGCTAGCGGGAGAGAGAAAGGGAGAGATTTGATCTAGGATCAATGTGTAAAGTATCCATCCGCATATCATTATTACTTTATTTATACGTGCTTTATTATGTGTTTAGAATGCATGTTTAAGGGTGTATGATGATGAGACCTTAACAAAGATAATAAATTGGTTGCCAATTTGCAGTCGAAAAACCCTCACAAAATATTAAGCGTTTTTCCTTCCATTGAGTGATTCTCACTCAAGATCCGAGACTGGCATTGGCTTGTTGGCCAAAGTCAAGGCCTTTGTCCGTCGAGGATGTGTTTGAATCACGAGAGCTTTATTCCATATTGGTGTCTTGTCCAAGTTGTGGTTTGTTGGCCAAAGTCTAGACCACTTCTTGTCCATCGACATTGATTACGAAGCTTTCCATGGTCAATGGGTCGCGCTTAACTGGGATCACTAAGTTTGAGGTGCCAAAGCCAAGGCTAAGTTGATTCAGAGGAAAAAGGTTAGGTAATACATTGGATGTATTGGCATATATAAGATATATGTTTAGGACTTGGATGTCCCCCTACCGGATCTAGGAATTGGATTGGATCCAATCGATCTTAGAGATCTACCTAGTTAATTATCATACAATTTGTTGGCCAAAGTCAAGATTGTGTGATATTTAACGGGATCTTAGCCCACTAGGAAACGCGGTTTCCCGAGTACTCGACAGAGGGTTAGAGGCTCACCGAAAAATAGTAGGAGGCACGAATTGAATTTGCAATACTCGTTTAATTACTTGCCATACGCGCTCAAACAAATATCATTCGTCAAACAAATTAAATATTAGTTGGACTAATATTTAAACGTTGTTTTAATTAATAGTTGGACTATATTCAAACAATTCATTTATAGTTGATTTTATAATTGGATTATAGTAATCAATATAATTGATTTTAATCTATTAAATTATACTTGATTAAATAGTTGGACTATTGTAATCATTATAATAAATAGTACCTCAATCGTTGATTAAATAGTTGGACTATTAGAATCAAGATAAAATTGAAAGATTAAGGTTTAATACATAATCCTAGGGAAAATGTATTTAAATGGTTTAATATTCAAATTGGGAATAATTCCAGGATGGTCCTGGAAAATAATAAGTTACTTTATTTGATAAAATAACATATTAGGCCTAAGCCCGGAGTTAAGCAAATAGTAGAGCATAATCTTTGGAAGATTTATGTGATGATAACTTTAGTGCTTAATCCATTAAGCTTGTCGCAGTAGATTCCTTAATTTCTGAATCAGAACTAAGGATTATATCCTTAAAGTATAATAATGAAATTGAAGGATCTTCAAAGAATCTATCTTTAGAATCTTAGAAGTACTAAATTGCAATAAATAACTCTTGGAGAGTTAATGAATATTCTCAAGGAGATAAAGTCAAAGTTTTCAATTAGGCAAGTAGCGCAAGACGCACCTTACTTCGATATTCTAGAAACCCGAGGCTTGGCCAAAGGCTTCTGGAATATAAAAAGGTCAAAGGAAAAATCATTATAATCTTCTAGGAAGATAACAAACATGAAGGAATTGAAGACTGGGCAAGGCTCTGACTTCAAATATGTTTGTCAAGATTATGTTCATTACTAGTATTAAAATTGGATTTTAAATACTTAGTGTGGTACATAAATATATTGATGTTCAGAATCTATTTTGAACAGAATACTGACTTCAATAGAGATTTATCTGCGGATTGGAAATGGGACGAAAGTCGCTATTTTAACCGTAGATACCTAACTTTAGGAACTACCCTCGGGTGTGTACTTAAATTAGGGAACTGTTATAATGTAACTAGTTTGACTAGAAATATTATCTCTATATCAGTGTTTAACCCGCTGCGGGTGAACCTTTATATTCTAGAACACTAAAGTGTTTTATTATATAAAGATGATATTGAGATAAACACATTAGATGTGAATAACAGAATTTATATTTTGAATATAAATAAATCTCAAATATATAACATGACAAACAATAGCTCAAACTGATTTGATCAGATGAAACTTAATTGTGGCATTGTTGTCTGGGACACAATTAAACAAGAATCGTATATCCACAATTTCGAAGAGTGGGTACTATGACTAATTTGATCTCAATCAAATAAAGTCTACGAATCTAGTTTATTGGGTAAAATGCCTATAACACATTTACTTGGTAAGAGTGTAAGAGCCACCGATCTGTAAGCCCTAGTTCATAGTGAAGTAAGTGGGCCCATATCTAGCTAGCCTAGAGGTGGATATGAATATTTCGTGACCTATACGGATGTGGCATCGCGTAATGGTTGTGTGTTTCTTTTGAAGAACACAAATCGGAAACTTTTAGAGTTTCGACACGAAATAGACAAACAGATTGGCTAAAGTATTATACCGTCATGGTAAGACCGTAATGGAAAATACTTAAGCAATAAGTTTCTAATATAATTGAAAGATTATAGTATTCTTTCTATGAGGACTCCTCCCGGAACACGTCAGTTTGACGGTGTGTCTGAAATGAGTAACCGAATTTTGTTAGACATGATAAGGTTAATCATGAGTCGCTCTGAGCTACCATTTCCTTCAACGGATAAGAATTAACAGTGCAGAACTGACCGGCGTAAACACACGCGTATAACGCAAGCGCACGTATCGTTCAAGTAGTATAAAAATATCGATCCCACGAGGACTTAATATCTAATCTATTAATTTTATGAGGTCAAATGATTACTAGTATCTAACAGGTTGATTGATTGATTTGAAATGGTGACGATTCTAAATTTAAAAGCAAGTAAATAAAATTGTCGAAAATAGGTTTTAAGAAAATTCAATATTAAAAACTATCTAGGGTTGTGATTTCTTTGCAATATCATTTTAAAGATGAAGTGGTTATCTTATAGTTGGGTAAAATATTGATTTATTAACCTGGAACACTAAATTATGTAAAAGCCTCTTCCGATGGTCAACTACAAATATCCAGTATAACCCAACTGAACCATATGTCTATGTCAACCAAATTACCTGGATTCATTAAGATTAAGTTCCAATTATGGCTACCCCCGTCCGACAGGTATATTCATATCCTGTAAGGAAATCTATTAAAGGGTTATCTATCCTCAAGGAAGATCGTGGGCTATTGAGTCTAAGGTCTTAAACTTAAAATCCCTATGTCTAGTTCATTTTAAGTTTACCAGTTCAATTTTATTAATGGCCAGTTAATAAAAAGCATTAAGATTAAGACTCAATAAATAAACATTTATATTACCCAAACTATAATTTAACCCCTTATAAACCGGTGATATTGGATTTCATCACAACCCCAGATAACTGGCTTAGTTACGACACATATTTACGGGTAGTAAAAATTTAAATAAAATAAAAGACATAAAGTAAATTCTGAAATTAAATACTGAAAAGTAAATTGCTGAAAAGTAAAAAAAGTAAAAATTATAAGTAAAAAGTAAAAAGTAAAAAAAAAATAAAAGTAAATTACTGAAAAGTAAATTGCTGAAATTAAATAAAGTAAAAGTACAATAAAAGAAAATGCTGGGTTAGAGGATCAACTTTTATTACTACTATTTTAGATATCTCCCTTAATATAATATATTAACTTTGCGTGATAATTACCAACCAGCCATATAGGCGGTATCCTGATTAAGTCAAATTAATAATTAATTACCAACCGACCAACCAGGCGGTATCCATACTTAGTCAGGTTAAAACCAATTTATAATTAATTTCCAACCGGCCAATATAGCGGTATCCTCATTAAGTCAGATTTTAAATAGTTTATATTTTATATTTAAGTGAGATTAATCTAGATAGCAATAATAAAAGCTTTACCTTTTACCCCAGCAAAGGGGAGTTACCTCCTCATTGCTTGAAAAATAAAAACTGCAAAAGTAAAGAAAGAAAAGGTTTGTGCGTAAAAGTAAATTGCGGAAAGTAAAAACTGAAAAGTAAATAAAAGAAAGTGCGAAAGCGGAAATTAATTACTGGAAGCTGTAAATAAACAAACTGTTGGTTATTATCTAGGTCCCAAGATCAAACAAGACATGAAAATCATGTGTGAGTACATCAACGGAGGTAGCGGAATACTCACATCGATCGGTTGAGTCGATTTGAAGACGATTGAAGCCGCAAAACCCACTGGTTTGGTGCGCCCACTGCTGCAGTTCATGCTCACAGGTTTGGCAGTTTCGGGTCTCATTTCGAAGCTCCAAACTCCGTCGGATGCGTCCCGCCTCATGGGTGAACCTCCCTACCACCTTCGCAAGTCTCGTAGTGTGCTAGCACTTGCGGTTTTTGCCACAAAAACCCAACTCTTGGCTTCCCTTTGCTCACGTTTTTTGGCTTCAAAACCAGTGAAAAATGCCCCTTGGCGTGAGCTTGAAGGAGAGAATGAGAGAGAAAAATGTTGTTAAGTTATTACAAAAGTGGTATAACATTTGTTTATATATTTTCCAAAAATAATAAATGTTTTTACCATTTAATTTGCTTTCAAAAAACAAATTAAATCAATTGTAATGACTTTGAGTGTTCCACACTCTAAAGTCAAAAGTCCATCACAAGTCCATCAAGTCACATCTACTTTAATAAAGTGACAAGTTGTCATTTCACATCACTCAAAGTAACAAGTGATTTGACGCTTGATGCGACTAATGATTTGACGCTTGATGTGACTTTCATCGCCGCACTCGAATTCGAAATACGAATGCGCTCGCAATCACACTCGGGCTCGAGTTCGTTAATTCCAAATTAACGATTTTTCCATCGCGTCGTAATTAAATGATTACGCCTAGCGAATTCACTATTCTCGCTAACGAATTAATTCTAATTAATTTGTTCACCCGAATTAAAATCTAATTTTAATTCCGCGTCGAAATCTAATTTCGTTTATATATATCGATATATTAATTTACCGATAATTCCAAATTAATCATTATCCTCTCTAGACGATATTTTATCCTAGATAAAATATCTCCGTAATTAATCCTAGATTAATTTTCTCTCTCTACTATAATAATCCCAGATTATTTAAGAGTGCGAGTTATGCGTCATCGTGGATTATCGGGAAGCGACCCATGAGATCCCCGGATAGTTGGTAGTAAATACGGTCGTCGGAGTATCAATCACGTACTACCAAGTACTACTTAAGTTCTACTACGTTCTACCGATTTACGAGACAAGGTCGACTCCTAGCAAAGCACCAAGTCTACCCAATTCTCCGGACATATCCATTTAAGAATATTAAGATCTGTATCAAGCGTAGTATACAATTGTATTGTGCATATCGGCCAGTATCGGATAGTCACGTGCTAGGGCTGGGGTTGGATAGGTGTCTGCCCCGTCCGAAACACAATCGGATGTCTGGTAACATTGTCTCTATAATCGGATATTCATGACCTGGTCACAATATCCCGATTGGATGCGCATCACTCAAGAGCACTAGAACCGTATCCTGCGTGACATCATCTCCACTATGACTGAAGTGATACTTCCATCTCGACATCACACCCAATACACTACGACTCTCTGATAAACCCAGAAGTGGTGTACGCAGAACCGGTTAAAGCCCTGTACCACCAAGACCAAAGTCTATCGATTATCGTAAGTATTAGCGATGTAAGTCTCATGTTAAGACTATACACACCTACCTTGATTTCGGCCTCCCATAGACACATAGTCATAATACCAATGGGATTCCGAGGGGTCTATCCAGAGCGAAGCTGTTTCCCGTACTATCGGTGAAACACGACCTCCTATCGCACTTGCATAAGTATCCGATACTTATATATATGAGAACTATGCCGTTGTGCCCTCACAACGCACACAAGTGCAATACTAGCCTATTCCGCATTATCGATGTCCAGTCTCGATAATACTCCGGCTAGGGATATTTAATGATTAATCCTTCGGGACTGATACTGTCTCATATCATTCTCAATCCAGGAACTAATCATAGGGACCTCTCTTCATTTATATATCTATGGTGATCTAATCACAAATGATGAGAGTGCAATTTCCTTGTCTCATAGTTAATTTGCTACAACAACACAATGATCTGTGCAAATAGTGACGCTATGGGTCATTTTGTCCAACAATCTCCCACTTGGCACATAGCCAGTCACTCAAGTGTCCCACACCCGAACTATGTACGGTTCGCTCAAATTGCTGAGGAAAGGTTTTCGTCAGCGGATTTGTTTGATAATCGTCTGACGCGATTTATACGATCATCACATCGCCACGATGTATGATCCGAACGAATCAGATGATATAGAAGTATATATCTGGATCGTTGATGAGACCTTTAATTCCTTAGCATGTGCTGACGCCTAGCTCAGCTGCTAACAGAACTATATCTAATCTAATTAGATTTATTTTCGATCCAAATGGTTTCTATTGCTGCTGCTGCCTCAGCTGCAGCAATAATCCGCATTTGTTGTTTATTCGGCAACAGTTATCTTGCTCGGAATATTTCCAGCTCACTGTCCCAGTGTTCAAACTTTTATAGTACCGTAGTATTTAATTGTTTGGAAACTTGCAGCAGTGATCCCAGTCACTTCAAGTTCTCCTTCCATAGTTTAAGATAGCATCTTTAGTTTCTCTGAGATACTAACAGATGTTCTTAACTTCAATCCCAGTGACTGTCACTTGGATTGACCCGATTGTGACTCCATATGCTCGAAGCGTATGAGACACCAATACAAGTACATTTTAAATGTACAATTTTCCAGAGAGTGTTAACAACTCCAAATCTATCCCAGTAGATCTTTATTCCTTGAATAAAGGTTGTTACTCCCCAGAATTCTATGAAGAATTTCTATTGAAAGCCAAGCTTTCATCAATTGCTATATGGGAATTTAACTGTCAGTGCGCTCTCCCACTAACCTCCTTATATACACAAGAATTATTTCGTTTTGATCAAATCATAAACCATTATGATTATTTCAAAACGACAGTTCCAAGAACCTTATGCTTGCATTAATCCAAACATGGATCGAATAACCCGCAAACCTTGTTTGTCGGTTATACAAAATCGTCAGGATGTTGTAAACATCCTCCAAAAGGTTTCCTTTTCAGGAAAGCGATTTTGATCTATAACTGACACATTTCATAAATGAAATACGCAGTTATCAACAAGCATCTTCAAAATGGATTTACCATGGCAACAGGTAAAAGGTTGAACCGTTATTAACACAATGTTGATAACGATACCTTTTCGTCAAAAGCCCAGCTTTGTACGTTGGTATGTTGCCTTCCATGTATGTCTTCCTTGAAGACGTTAATGTACCAATAGGCACAATGCCTTGTGGTACAACAACTAGTATCCAAAATAGTTGTTATACATGGAATCCATTTCGGACTCATGGCACTTTGCCATAATAGGGAGTCGATACCTCGTATCACTTCCTCAAAACGTAGTCGGTGGATATACCTTCATAAGATTGACATCTTTATGAGGTTAGATCAGAAACCCATACCCTAGGTTGTTTTCTGACTCTATCCGATCTACTAGTTTCTTGTGTATTTGAAGATTAATGGTATAGATTCATCATAGCTGAACTATTTGTGTTCCATTAAGGACTTGTGCCTTGAATAGTATTACTCATATTTTCATCGAGTATCACTATCCTCCCACGACCACTGCATATCGGTATTCCTCTCGCATGGTGACAACAATCTATGCTCATGTGATTTATAAGTACTATACTTACGTTTCTGATATATCTATATCCTTTCTTTTCTTCTTTCTATTTTAATGTTATTATATTCTTAGTATGGCACTATCCAATTTGGGTCCTTAGTTTGGTATCATCCAAACGTTATGCCGGCATACCCAAATTATCAGGAATGAGAAACCTCGTTTTTTCCCTGTTCATATCCTATATGATATCTGTCAAACAGATTTATATGGAACCTTATTCTAAATAAGTTTTGCACTGTTAATACATATCCTATTGAAGGAAACAGTAGCTCAGAGCGACTCGTGATAAACCTTATCATGTCCAACAAAATTCGGTTTTTAGTTCGGACACACCGTCTAACTGACGTGTCTCAGGAGGAGTCCTCATATGAAAGAATACCGTACTCTTTCATGTACGTATGAAACTTACTGCTTAAGTATTTTCCAATACGGTCTTACCGTGGCGGCATAATACTATAGCCGATCTGTTTATTTACTTCATGTCGAAACTTTAAAGTTTCGATTTGTGTTCTTCAAAAGAAACACATAACCATAACGTGATGCCACATCCGTTAAGGTCACGAAATATTCATGTTCACATCTAGCCTAGCTAGATATGGGCCCACTTACTTCACCATGAATAGGGCTAACAGATCGGTGGCCCTTTTTACTATTACCAAGTAAATAGTATTTTAGGTACTTTACCTAATAAACTAGATTCGCAGACCTTATTTGAATAGTCAAATCAGTCCTAGTACCCACTCTTCAAAAGTGTGGATATACGAGTCTCGTTTAATTGTGTCCTAGACAACAATGCCACAAATAAGTCTCTATTGATCAAATCAATTTGAGCTATTTATTTGTCATTTTTATATGTTTGAGATTTTATTATATTCAAAATATAAATTCTGTTATTCACATCTAATGTGTTTATCTCAGTATCATCTTTATATAAAAAACACTTTAGTGTTCTAGAATATAAAGGTTTATCCACAACGGATTAAACACTGATATAGAGATAATGTCTCTAGTCAAACTAGTTACATTATAACAGTTCCTAATTTAAGTACATACCCAAATGGTAGTTCCTAAACTTAGGTATCTACGGTCGAAACAACAGCGACTTTCGTCCCGTTTCCGATTCGCAGAGAAATCTCGGCTTGAAGTCAGTATCCAGCTCATAGCGGATTCTGAACATCAATACATATATTTTATGTACCACACTAAGTATTTAAAATCCAATTTCAATACTAGTAGTGAACATAACTTTGACAAATATTTTTAAAGTTAGAGCCTCGCCCTTTCTTTAATTCCTTCGTGTCTTCCATATCCAAATGGTAGTCACTTTGGGATATGTCAATTATCTTTTCAATATTCATCACAAACCTTTGGCAAGCCTTGGGTTTTAGAATATCGAAATGATGTGCACCTTGTGCAACTTGCCCAATTGCAAACTTTGACTTTTTTCTCCACTAGAATAGTCAATTAATTCTCCAAGAATTATTAATTGCAATTTTAATACCTTTTAAATCTAAAGATAGATTTATTGTCAAGTATATTAAATTAAGCACTAAAGTCATCATCACATAAATCTTCCAAAGATTTTATGCTCTACTATTTGCTTAATTATGGGCTTAGATATAACAAGTTATTTTATCCAATAAAGTAACCTATTATTAATTCCCAATGAAAATTAAATCATTTAAAACATTTAATCCAAGGATTATATATTTTAAATATCCAAACTTTTCAATTCTTTCTTGATTTCAATAGTCCAACTATTTAATCAATTTAATAAGGTACTATTCATTATAATGATTACAATAATCCAATTATTTAATCAACTATAATTTTAATTCAATTATATTGATTACTATAATCCAATTATAAAATCAACTATATATCGAATGAGTTTGTATATAGTCCAACTATATATATATTTAAAACAACATAAAATATTAGTCCAACTAATACTTTTGATTAATATGACGAGTAAAATATAGATGAGCGCGTTTAGCGAGTATTCGAACGAATGTTGCAAATTCAATACTTGCCTCCCACTATTTTTCGTCGAGCCTCTAACCCTCTGTCGAGTACTCGGGAAACCGTGTTTCCTAGTGGGCTAGGATCCCGTTAAATATCACACAATCTTGACTTTGGCCAACAAATTGTATGATAATTAACTAGGTAGATCTCGAAGATCAATTGGATCCCATCCAACTCCTAGATCCAGTAGGCGGACATCCAAGTCCCAAACATATATCTAATATATGCCTATATATCGAATATATACCCTAACCTTTTTCCTCTGAATCAACTAGGCCTTGGCTTTGGCACAACAAACCTAGTGATCCCAGTCAAGCGTGGACCCATTGACATGGAAGCTTCGTAATCAATGTCAATGGACAAGAAGTGGTCTTGACTTTGGCCAACAAACCACAACTTGGACACGACACCGATATGGAACAAAGCCTCGTGATTAAAACACATCTTCGACGGACAAGGGCTTGACTTTGGCCAACAACCCCTGCCAATCTCGGATCTTGAGCAAGAATCACTCAATGGAAGGAAAATAAACGCTTGATATTTAACGAGGGTTTTTCGCGTGCAAATTGGCTACCAATTTAATTATCTTTGTTAAGGTCTCATCATCATACACCACTTAAACATGCATTCTAAATACATAATAAAGCGAGTATGAAAATAAATAATAATGATATGCGGATGGATACTTAACACATTGATCCTAGATCAAATCTCTCCTTTCTCACTCAAGCTAGCACTTGTATTACTTCTACCCGTTACACTACACTTCTAAAGAAACCTCATTTACATGGAGGGGAATAGGTGAGAAGAGAATACAAAGAGAATGAAGGTGATAAGGCTGGACACGCAGGTCCAATTAATAAATCGAATTTATTACAACAATTTCTAAAATTGCCCCACCCATCTAATATCCATCCGATATACATTATTCATTCAACACAACCACGTATTCACACACAAAAGCATGCTATCAATCAATCTAATCAAATTAATTAATCTGATAATTAAGTGATCATCCAATGTTCAAACAACGATTTGATTTTGTTCGAGTCAAACTCGTTTTTGCGAATAAGTACTTAAAGTACGAATTCATGAATTAAATTAAACTACATCATTAAATCTAATTTAACATGTATTTAATAATAATTCACTATTCAATTCCAAATTAAATATTACACTTTTATTTAATAAACCTTTTACGATTTAAATTCCAAATTTAATCGTAACGCGTCTCAAAGACCGATTAACGTCCAACGTCAATTCAATTAAAGTCCAATGGGCTTTTAATTGATTTCTTAAGGCGTGGACTTTTGGTCAACTCGGGTCAAACCGATAACCAAAGTCCAATCCGGGATTTACCCCATAAGCCCATAAATCAATCTTGGCCCATTAGGCCCAATTGAACTTTAAAGGTTCATTAGTCGCATTTGGGCTTTATGGTTAAGGTTTTGGGCCCAATTGGATCCAATCCATTTGGCCTAAACCCAACTTGATAAAATCAAGCCCAATAGGCCCAATTACAACATTAGAAGCCCAATATCAAAAATAGGCCCAAATAATTAAATTCAAAAAATCCAATTTTCCCAATTTAATTACCAAAGTGTATTACATGATCAATTACCCAAATCAACATTTCTAAAACATGAATTTACATAATTAATCATGGTCATTTTCATTATCATATGTCCAACACATAAATGAAAAATCAAACCCATTTACATGCTTAAAGGTCTCGGCCAAGGGAGGGATTTTTATCCGATTCGAATTCAATCCAATTAATTTCACAATCGATATTAAATCCTTATCCCGAATGATTTCCAATACATCCAATGTTCAAAAATCAAAAGATACCAAGACATTAGGGCATAATTCCATTCGGCCAAGGTGATCAATTTGGGGATTTTATGTTCAATTCAAATCCAATCCAATTAGTTTCAAATTAACATTATCCTAAATGATTCCAACTCATCAAATGAATCAAAAACAAAAATTCCAAGAATTCCAAAATGATCATCATATTCGGCCAACATGATATTTTTGGGGAAAATTATTCCAAATCAATTTTCATGAAATTGATCCAATCAAACTTCAATTCAACATCATTTAAACATGCTCAATCAAACAATTTAACTAAATCATGCTCAAAAAACATTTACCCAAATTTTAAGCCCTACATTTTTCATGCTTGAACCTAGGCTCTTGATGCCATTGTTGGTTATTATCTAGGTCCCAAGATCAAACAAGACATGAAAATCATGTGTGAATACATCAACGGAGGTAGCGGAATACTCACATCGATCGGTTGAGTCGATTTGAAGACGATTGAAGCCGCAAAACCCACTGGTTTGGTGCGCCCACTGCTGCAGTTCATGCTCACTGGTTTGCAGTTTCGGGTCTCATTTCGAAGCTCCAAACTCCGTCGGATGCGTCCCGCCTCATGGGTGAACCTCCCTACCACCTTCGCAAGTCTCGTAGTGTGCTAGCACTTGCGGTTTTTGCCACAAAAACCCAACTCTTGGCTTCCCTTTGCTCACGTTTTTGGCTTCAAAAACCAGTGAAAAATGCCCCTTGGGCGTGAGCTTGAAGGAGAGAATGAGAGAGAAAAATGTTGTTAAGTTATTACAAAAGTGGTATAACATTTGTTTATATATTTTCCAAAAATAATAAATGTTTTTACCACTTAATTTGATTTCAAAAAACAAATTAAATCAATTGTAATGACTTTGAGTGTTCCACACTCTAAATTCAAAAGTCCATCACAAGTCCATCAAGTCACATCTACTTTAATAAAGTGACATGTTGTCATTTCACATCACTCAAAGTGACAAGTGATTTGACGCTTGATGCGACTAATGATTTGACGCTTGATGTGACTTGTGTCGCCGCACTCGAATTCGAAATACGAATGTGCTCGCAATCACACTCGGGCTCGAGTTCGTTAATTCCAAATTAATGATTTTTCCATCGCGTCGTAATTAAATGATTACGCCTAGCGAATTCACTATTCTCGCTAACAAATTAATTCTAAATTAATTCGTTCGCCCGAATTAAAATCTAATTTTAATTCCGCGTCGAAATCTAATTTCGTTTAATATATAGAATATATTAATTTACCGATTAATTCCAAATTAATCATTATCTCTCTCTAGACGATATTTTATCCTAGATAAAATATCTCCGTAATTAATCCTAAATTAATTTTCTCTCTCTACTATATAATCCCAGATTATTTAAGAGTGCGAGTTATGCGTCATCGGTGGATTATCGGGAAGCGACCCATGAGATCCCCGGATATGTTGGTAGTAAATACGGTCGTCGGAGTATCCGAATCACGTACGTACCAAGTACTACGTTCTACCGATTTACGAGACAAGGTCGACTCCTAGCAAAGCACCAAGTCTACCCAATTCTCCGGACATATCCATTTAAGAATATTAAGATCTGTATCAAGCGTAGTATACCATTGTATTGTGCATATCGGCCCAGTATCGGATAGTCACGTGCTAGGGCTGGGGCTGGATAAGTGTCTGCCCTGTCTGAAACACATATCGGATGTCTGGTAACATAGTCTCTATAATCGGATATTCATGACCTGGTCACAATATCCCGATTGGATGCGTATCACTCAAGAGCACTAGTACCGTATCCTGCGTGACATCATCTCCACTATGACTGAAGTGATACTTCCGTCTCGACATCACACCCAATACACTACGACTCTATGATAAACCCAGAAGTGGTGTACGCAGAACCGGTTAAAGCCCTGTACCACCAAGACCAAAGTCTATCGATTATCGTAAGTATTAGCGATGTAAGTCTCAGGTTAAGACTATACACACCTACCTTGATTTCGGCCTCCCATAGACACATAGTCATAATACTAATGGGATTCCGAGGGGTCTATCCAGAGCGAAGCTGTTTCCCGTACTATCGGTGAAACACGACCTCCTATCGCACTTGCATAAGTATCCGATACTTATATATATGAGAACTATGTCGTTGTGCCCTCACAACGCACACAAGTGCAATACTAGCCTATTCCGCATTATCGATGTCCAGTCTCGATAATACTCCGGCTAGGGATATTTAATGATTAATCCTTCGGGACTGATACTGTCTCATATCATTCTCAATCCAGGAACTAATCATACGGACCTCTCTTCATTTATATATCTATGGTGATCTAATCACAAATGATGAGAGTGCAATTTCCTTGTCTCATAGTTAATTTGCTACAACAACACAATGATCTGTGCAAATAGTGACGCTATGGGTCATTTTGTCCAACACAAACAAGATACAATCTTCTTATTTATTCATTAAGAATTTCAAAGAAGAAAGTATGAATTTTACAAATGAAATGGCTTGGTATTTACAGGAAAAATTTTGCCTATATCAAATCATCCATCAAATTCTCCACCAAATCCATTATTAATTTCTCCACTAATTACTCCACCAAATCCATAATTGCTCCACTAATTGATTATCTTGTTTGGTGTTGATTTGATAATTTTTATTAATTATTTATTAATTATATTTTGCTTTGAAAATGATTGATAATGACTTTAATAATTACATCACACATACTTCTAGATGGTTCATCCATTTCGGTCATGAACTCTTCAGAATTAGAATATATTTCCCTTTCAAAGTTGTAGATCTTTGAGTCTTCTTTAATCTGGCACTTGAATCAGCTCAATCCGATATCTGAGTAAAAAGTTATGCCCAAAATACGACAGATGCGCAAAACTGGAATTCCCAAAACTGCACTTCGTCAAAACGCCCTTTCAAGTTTCCAAACTCCAAAATTAATATTTCAAGTCCAATAATTGCCCTTATTTGACCCATATTTCATCCTAAATGATTTCATTGAGACCCGATATTATTTTATCTGTAAAATAAACTAAAACACATCAAAACGTTCATCAAACCCGAGAAACTAAACAAAATATTAAGTTAAAGGGACGGTAAATATTGATATATTTTCTGCTCATCACACCCTCAAACCTAACATTTTGCTAGTCCTCGAGCAAAGCAACAAAATAAAATACAAGAAACAATTAAAATTAAACTAAGCCACTTTCGTAGGGATCACGGTTGCATTTAGCATATGCAACAAGCCTTTAAACCCCTAGGTGTCCCTAGTGGACGAGTTATAGTCTCGTGAGGGCTTACAGCAACGATACCCACAAACGCTTTACAAAAGTAAAAAGATAATAAAACTAATGCACACAAAAGCAAAAAGACAAGAGAAAAGAGAATAAAGAAGTTAGTGACTAATCAGGTGAAACTTCTACTTCAAGTTACTAATTGTTTTCTTTCCTTCTAAATTACCGAATAAGTAAATTCTCCAATTATTTTTACCATTCTTCATATACACAACCAACAAAATATTAAACAACTCATTTTTGCCCACAACAGTCATAAGTGTAGTTGAAGAGAGTAATATTTTTATCCTAAAGTTCTATCAGATTTCACACCTTTTTGTAGCAATGGAATAATTTTTCTCATTTTTCTGAATTTTTTCTTTTTTTCTATTCTATTTTTTTATTTATATACAATACCTTCCATATATTTAGCGAGTGTTGGGTCGGTGACTCCCAAACCAGTTGGCTTTAGGGCACCAGGTGTTAAGACACCCCTACGGACTTAATTACTCAGACTTCAGATATATATATTTTTGCAGTATCTTCGATCCATGTAACGAGATTTGGGCCAGTGACTCCCAAACCAGTTGGCTTTAGGGCACTAGGTGTTAAAACACCCTTACAGACTTAAAAACTCGGATCTCAGACGTTTTTTTTTTTTTTTTTTTTTAAGATGTTTCCTCCAATTAAACTAGAGCACTGAATATTACAAACTTTTCAATTTTAGCTCATGTCCGTATGTTACTATATATGTTGATAATATCTATCAACTGAGCATATGAAGATCCATTTTAGTCCGTTTTAAGGAGAATTCACAAATTAAATAATTCAAAAGGAAATAAACAAAAATTAACTTGTTTCGAAAATAGGCTTGAGATACGTATCAGGAGTGGAAACTCCTTACTCAGCTATCTTTCACCAATTTCACCTTTTTAGTCAAAATAAAAACACAAAAACACAAAATATTTTTGTAATTTTTTCAATTTTTTATTTTTTTTTTTCAAAAAATTTTGGACTAAAAATAAAAATAACACACAAACTAAAAATAAGGTACTGATCAACTAATTCTCTCCCCCAAACCTAAATGAAAAATTGTCCCCAATGTCTTAAACAGTAGAAGAAGAGTTTAGAAGATAATACCTGGTTAGCTGAAATTCTACAAGAAATTAAAGGTTAAGATCCAGATTAATCCTACGCCTCTTACCACGATCGTCCTCGGACCAATTTATCTTTGAAAGGATAGGGTCAACTCGTGGTTCATAGGCTATGAGTTGGTCTATTAGATCCGGAGCAGTTCTGACAGTAAAAAGGAGTTCTTTCAAAGGTTTTGACACGAACCCATTTCTCCGAGCATCATCAAGAAACACACAAAGAAAATCATAAAATCCATCAACGTTGAGCAATCCAATTGGTTTCTGGTGTATGTTCAGGTTCGCCCAAGATAGTACTATAAAAATTTCCTCCAATGTACCCAAGCCACCTGGCAAAGCAAAAAAAGCATCAGCACGGTTAATCATTTCTACCAAACGTTCAGACATACCTGGCATGATCAGTTCTTCTCCGTTTGATGGTTCAATAAGATTTGCCTCTGCCAAGGGTTTTGGGATGATTCCCAAAACGTGACTGCCTTCTTCTGTACAGCCTTTGAAATGATCCCCATAAGTCTGAGATTGCCTCCGCCATATATTAAGTGCATATTCCTTGCAGCTAAGATTCGACCCAATTCCTGTGCTGCTTCTACGTATTGTGGTTTAGTACCAACACTACTACCGCAAAACACACAGATGTTTTCAACTCGTCTTCTTGAAGTGACTTCCATGTTTTACTCTGGATGTCTTCAAAACTGCAAATGACAATTATTAGTTAAACAAATCGTGATAGTCAAAAAGGTCTGGATCCTGTCGGAGAAAATATAACAAAACAAATTACAATTATTAGGAAAAGACAAAGAGATATAATATTTACAAGAAAAGTAGCGGCTTGATTGACGTCTATGCGTCAGGGACAAGCTTCCCATCCAATTTTCTTATAAATTGGCAAACAGGGTCTTTTTGAGTCAGATTCCCAAGACTTAATAGTTGTCTTTCTTTTTGAAATTGTGTATGTAATTTGCGAAAGGCTATGTGAACATATCCACTGGGATGCGTCAAGAGTTGAAGATATATCATCTAAAGACTCCTTACTCAAGCCATCCCTAATGAATTTAATTTTGTCTTCGCGATTATCAGACATCATTCCTAAAGAACGACAACGAGTATTGCAATTCCATCGTGCACATTTGTAACAAACACCCATTTGTTTAGCTCTACGTTTCTTTGCATAGGTGCTTCTTCCAAAACCAGGCAGATGTGAAATAAAAGAGTCAGAAGACTCACCTGCCAATCGGGCCCGTGCTTCAATTACCCAACGAATGTCATTAGGAACACCGTGAATTGTCAGTAACCTCATCCGTTCCAAGCGAGCTTTGTGGACTTTCATCAGAGATTTTTGAGGGAGAGAAGGAAATTTCTTGTGAAGATTTGCGAGAGCTTCTTCCATCTTGAAATGACTTAATCTGCAAAAACTAAACACACCAAATTAAATCACACCAAATCACAATATATACACAAATTGCATGGGTTGCCTCCCTGCGAGCGCTAAGTTTAAAGTCGTCAGCCAGACTTGGCTTCTCGAACGTTAAGCTGGATCTGAAAGTGTAACACTTTCTTTTTGTCGCCCAAATGATTCTCCCCAGTAGTGCTTGACACGCTTATTTTTAACCTTGAAAGTTTTGTTGGAGTCAGGATCATGTATCTCAACGGCTCTATCTGGTAAAACTTCAGTGATCACAAATGGACCTGACCACCGTGATTTTGGCTTCCATGGGAAGAATTTCACCCTTGATTTGTTTAACAGTACCTTCTGCCCTGGTTCCAGTTTTATGCGCACTAAATTTTCATCATGTCTTTTCTTGCCCTTCTCTTTGTACAATTTGGCATCCTCAAAAGGCTGATTGTGAAATTCCTCAATTCGTTGAGCTGGTGGAACTTTATCTCTTCTGTTGCTTGTAGAGTAAGAATTGGCTCTTTCAGTGCAAAAGATGCTTTATCTTTAGGCTCCACATGCAATTGACATGTTTTAAGTTTGTCAGTAGAACTTTGTCTTTCATCAGAGTTCTGAACGGTACTGTGTATCACATCAAGTCTGAAACATTCCTCCTCCTTTTCATCATCTGGGAAATTCATGGCTTTGAAAACATTGAATGTTACTTCTTGGTCTTGTACCTTCATGGTTAGTTCTCATTTTTATACATCAATAATGGTTCGACCTGTAGCCAAGAATGGTCTCCCGAGGATGATTGGCACGTCTGTGTCTTCCTCTATATCAAGGACAATAAAATCTGCTGGGAAAATGAATTTGTCAACCTTGACCAGCACATCCTCAACTACGCCTCTTGGAAATACGAGCGTTCTATCAGCAAGTTGTAGAGAGACTGAGGTGGGCATTGTTTCTCCAATCTGCAATTTCCTGAAAATAGAAAAAGGCATCAAGTTAACACTAGCAACTAAATCACACAGAGCCTTACCGAAGTCATGTTCTCCTGTGGTGCAAGGAACAGTGAAACTGCCAGGATCTTTCAACTTTGGGGGAAGTTTCCTCTGAATGATAGCGCTGCATTCTTCTGTTAATGCTACTGTCTCGTAATCTCCCAATCTCAGTTTTCGTGAAAGAATATCTTTCATGAATTTGGCATAGGTGGGAATTTGTTCCAACGCTTCTGCAAATGGAATGTTGATATGCAGCTTTTTAAAGATCTCCAGGAACCGAGAAAACTTCTTGTCCAATTTGTTCTTCTGAAGACGTTGAGGAAAAGGTGGAGGTGGAGTGATCTGTTCTTTTTCCTTTGCTTCTTTTTCCTCCATCTGTTACTTTGTTTCTTTTGGAACTTCCTCAGCAGTTGTTTTGGCTCCAACATCTTTATTGATTTCAGTACCGCTTTTTAACATGATGGCATAACATTGCTCCTTCCCCATGTTTCTTGGATTTGGCTCTCTGTTGCTAGGAAAGGTACCTGGCGGTCTGTAACTCTGAGCATTGGTCAGTTGTCCAATTTGATTCTCCAGTGCTTTGATAGAAGCTGATTGGCTCTGAAAGATAACATCGTACTTTTTAAACTGAGCCAGCACTTCTGCTATTCCTGGTTCATTTGCCTGTTCCTGGCCTTTGTTCTGTTGCTGGAATCCAGGCGGTGGATAGTTCCGCTGTTGGCCTGAATTGTTGCTCCATGAAAAATTAGGATGATTCCTCCACCCTGGGTTGTAGGTGTTGGAATAAGGATTGTTCCATTGTCTGTTGAAATTGTTGACAAAATTCACCGTTTCTTCAAGTTGGTTTGACTCTAGTATTCCTCCATATGGTGAACTTGTGGATCCAGTGGTAAGAGTCTCAATGAATTTGCATATCTGATCTAGCTTGGTGTTGACTGCTGTATTGGCTCCACTTTCATAAATTCCTGCAATTCTTTGGATCATGCTCATTTCTGTTGGCCACAAGGAATTGTTGTTGGCCATTTCTTCGATTAGTTCTCAGGCTTGATCTTCTCCTATTGCCATTAAAGCTCCTCCAGCAGCAGCATCGATTGTGGTTCTCATTATTCCAGAAAGTCCATTATAGAATGTTTGGACTTGAAGCCATTTTGGAATCTCATGGTGAGGATATTTCCGGAGCAAATCTTTGTACCTTTCCCAAGCTTCGCAGAGGGATTCTGAATCTTGTTGTACAAAGGATGTGATGTCATTCCTCGGTTTTCCGGTTCTGGCTGGTGGAAAGTACTTTGCAAGAAATTTGGTGGCTAAAGTGTTCCAAGTTGTGATAGAACCTGCTGGTAGTGAATGTAGCCAAGCTTTAGCTCTATCCTTCAAGGAGTATGGAAAAACTCGCAATCTCATTGGTTCTTTCGCTTCTCTGTTGTAATTGAAAGTGCCACAAACTTCCAGGAAGTTGCTGATGTGGGCATTAGGATCTTCAGTTGCATTCCCCCCGAATTGAACTGACTGCTGAATCATCTGAATGCATGTTTTGATGTCACACGCATTTGCTGGTAAGGGAGGAAGTACAATACAGGAAATAGTATGTCAACCACCGGAATGGTTCTGTCTCGAATGGGAATTGGTGGTGCAACGTTCAAAGGTTCGGGTTCCATGTTGACTAAATTTTCTTGGCCTTCTCGCCTTTCCCCCCGAATTGAACTGACTGCTGAATCATCTGAATGCATGTTTTGATGTCACACGCATTTGCTGGTAAGGGAGGAAGTACAATACAGGAAATGAGTCTGTCAACCACCGGAATGGTTCTGTCTCGAATGGGAATTGGTGGTGCAACGTTCAAAGGTTCAGGTTCCGTGTTGACTAAAGTTTCTTGGCCTTCTCGCCTTTCCCTTCTCAATTGTCTGATGGTTCTTTCAATTTCTGGGTCAAGCGGTCGTAGTTCAAAACTTCTGGTTCGTCTCATGAACTTTCTGAGAACCTGAACACAAGAAAACAAAAACAATAAGTAAAAAGAAATTAGATACAAGTAACGTATCTAACCCTAAAACTAATAGTGAAAGATAAATAAGTCCCCGGCAACGGCGCCAAAAACTTGACCGGTTTAAACACACGCGTATAACGCAAGTGCACGTATCGTTCAAGTAGTATAAAAATATTGATCCCACGAGGACTTAATATCTAATTTATTAATTTTATGAGGTCAAATGATTACTAGTATCTAACAGGTTGATTGATTGATTTGAAATGGTGACGATTCTAAATTTAAAAGCAAGTAAATAAAATTGTCGAAAATAGGTTTTAAGAAAATTCAATATTAAAAACTATCTAGGATTGTGAATTCCTTGCAATATCATTTTAAAGATGAAGTGATTATCTTATAGTTGGGTAAAATATTGATTTATTAACCTAGAACACTAAATTATGTAAAAGCCTCTTCCGATGGTCAACTATAAATATCCAGTATAACCCAATTGAACCATATGTCTATGTCAACCAAATTACTTGGATTCATTAAGATTAAGTTCCAATTATGGCTACCCCCGCCCGACAGGTATATTCCTATCATGTAAGGAAATCTATTAAAGGGTTATCTATCCTCAAGGAAGATCGTGGGCTATTGAGTCTAAGGTCTTAAATTTAAAATCCCTATGTCTAGTTCATTTTAAGTTTACCAGTTCAATTTTATTAATGGCCAGTTAATAAAAAGCATTAAGATTAAGACTCAATAAATAAACCTTTATATTACCCAAACTATAATTTAACCCCTTATAAACCGGTGATATTGGATTTCATCACAACCCCAAATAACTGGCTTAGTTACGACACATATTTACGGGTAGTAAAAATTTAAATAAAATAAAAGACATAAAGTAAATTCTCAAAATTAAATACTGAAAAGTAAATTGCTGAAAAGTAAAAAAAGTAAAAAGTAAAATTAAAAATTAAAAAGTAAAAAAAAATAAAAGTAAATTACTGAAAAGTAAATTGCTGAAATTAAATAAAGTAAAAGTACAATAAAAGAAAATGTTGGGGGTTAGAGGATCAACTTTTATTACTACTATTTTAGATATCTCCCTAAATATAATATATTAACTTTGCGTGATAATTACCAACCAGCCATATAGGCGGTATCCTGATTAAGTCAAATTAATAATTAATTACCAACCGACCAACCAGGCGGTATCCATACTTAGTCAGGTTAAAACCAATTTATAATTAATTTCCAACCGGCCAATATAGCGGTATCCTAATTAAGTCATATTTTAAATAGTTTATATTTTATATTTAAGAGAGATTAATCTAGATAGCAATAATAAAAGCTTTACCTTTTACCCCAGCAAAGGGGAGTTACCTCCTCATTGCTTGAAAAATAAAAACTGCAAAAGTAAAGAAAGAAAAGGTTTGTGCGTAAAAGTAAATTGCGGAAAGTAAAAACTGAAAAGTAAAGAAAAGAAAGTGCGAAAGCGGAAATTAATTACTGGAAGCTGTAAATAAACAAACAAGATACAATCTTCTTATTTATTCATTAAGAATTTCAAAGAAGAAAGTATGAATTTTACAAATGAAATGGCTTGGTATTTATAGGAAAAATTTTGCCTATATCAAATCATCCATCAAATTCTCCACCAAATCCATTATTAATTTCTCCACGAATTACTCCACCAAATCCATAATTGCTCCACTAATTGCTTATCTTGTTTGGTGTTGATTTGATAATTTTTATTAATTATTTATTAATTTATATTTTGCTTTGAAAATGATTGATAATGACTTTAATAATTACACATCACACACTTCTGGATGGTTCATCAATTTCGGTCATGAAATCTTCAGAATTCGAATATATTTTCTCTTTCAAAGTTGTAGATCTTTGAGTCTTCTTTAATCTGGCACTTGCATCAGCTCAATCCGATATCTGAGTAAAACGTTATGCCCAAAATACGACAGATGCGCAAAACTGGAATTCCCAAAACTGCACTTCGTCAAAACGCCCTTTCAAGTTTCCAAACTCCAAAATTAATATATCAAGTCCAATAATTGCCCTTATTTGACCCATATTTCATCCTAAATGATTTCATTGAGACCCGATATTATTTTATCTGTAAAATAAACTAAAACACATCAAAACGTTCATCAAACCCGAGAAACTAAACAAAATATTAAGTTAAAGGGGCGGTAAATATTGATATATTTTCCGCTCATCACACCCTCAAACCTAACATTTTGCTAGTCCTCGAGCAAAGAAACAAAATAAAATACAAGAAAAAATTAAAATTAAACTAAGCCACTTTCGTAGGGATCACAGTTGCATTTAGCATATGCAACAAGCCTTTAAACCCCTAGGTGTCCCTAGTGGACGAGTTATAGTCTCGTGAGGGCTTACAGCAACGATACCCACAAACGATTTACAAAAGTAAAAAGATAATAAAACTAATGCACACAAAAGCAAAAAGACAAGAGAAAAGAGAATAAAGAAGTTAGTGACTAATCAGGTGAAACTTCTACTTCAAGTTACTAATTGTTTTCTTTCCTTCTAAATTACCGAATAAGTAAATTCTCCAATTATTTTTACCATTCTTCATATACACAGCCAACAAAATATTAAACAACTCATTTTTGCCCACAACAGTCATAAGTGTAGTTGATAAGAGAGTAATATTTTTATCCTAAAGTTCTATCAGATTTCACACCTTTTTGTAGCAATGGAATAATTTTTCTCATTTTTCTGAATTTTTTTCTTTTTTTTCTATTCTATTTTTTTTATTTATATACAATACCTTCCATATATTTAGCGAGTGTTGGGTCGGTGACTCCCAAACCAGTTGGCTTTAGGACACCAGGTGTTAAGACACCCCTACGGACTTAATTACTCAGACTTCAGATATATATATTTTTGCAGTATCTTCGATCCATGTAACGAGATTTGGGCCAGTGACTCCCAAACCAGTTGGCTTTAGGGCACTAGGTGTTAAAACACCCTTACAGACTTAAAAACTCGGATCTCAGACGTTTTTTTTTTTTTTTTTTTAAGATGTTTCCTCCAATTAAACTAGAGCACTGAATATTACAAACTTTTCAATTTTAGCTCATGTCCGTATGTTACTATATATGTTGATAATATCTATCAACTGAGCATATGAAGATCCATTTTAGTCCGTTTTAAGGAGAATTCACAAATTAAATAATTCAAAATGAAATAAACAAAAATTAACTTGTTTCGAAAATAGGCTTGAGATACGTATCAGGAGTGGAAACTCCTTAATCAGCTATCTTTCACAAATTTCACCTTTTTAGTCAAAATAAAAACACAAAAACAAAAAATATTTTTGTAATTTTTTCAATTTTTTATTGTTTTTTATTCAAAAAATTTTGGACTAAAAATAAAAATAACACACAAACTAAAAATAAGGTACTGATCAACTAATTCTCTCCCCCAAACCTAAATGAAACATTGTCCCCAATGTCTTAAACAGTAGAAGAAGAGTTTAGAAGATAATACCTGGTTAGCTGAAATTCTACAAGAAATTAAAGGTTAAGATCCAGATTAATCCTACGCCTCTTACCACGATCGTCCTCGGACCAATTTATCTTTGAAAGGATAGGGTCAACTCGTGGTTCATAGTCTATGAGTTGGTCTATTAGATCCGGAGCAGTTCTGGCAGTAAAAAGGAGTTCTTTCAAAGGTTTTGACACGAACCCATTTCTCCGAGCATCATCAAGAAACACACAAAGAAAATCATAAAATCCATCAACGTTGAGCAATCCAATTGGTTTCTGGTGTATGTTCAGGTTCGCCCAAGATAGTACTATAAAAATTTCCTCCAATGTACCCAAGCCACCTGGCAAAGTAATAAAAGCATCAGCATGGTTAATCATTTCTACCAAACGTTCAGACATACCTGGCACGATCAGTTCTTCTCCGTTTGATGGTTCAATAAGATTTGCCTCTGCCAAGGGTTTTGGGATGATTCCCAAAACGTGACTGCCTCCTTCCTGTACAGCCTTTGAAACGATCCCATAAGTCCGAGATTGCCTCCGCCATATATTAAGTGCATATTCCTTGCAGCTAAGACTCGACCCAATTCATGTGCTGCTTCTACGTATTGTGGTTTAGTACCAACATTACTACCGCAAAACAAACAGATGTTTTCAACTCGTCTTCTTGAAGTGACTTCCATGTTTTACTCTGGATGTCTTCAAAAGTGCAATGACGGGCTGAATTTATAGTACCTGAAAAGGGTAAGTAAAAATAGCACAAGTATCTTCCAAATGACAATTATTAGTTAAACAAATCGTGATAGTCAAAAAGGTATGGATCCTGTCGGAGAAAATATAACAAAACAAATTACAATTATTAGGAAAAGACAAAGAGATATAATATTTACAAGAAAAGTAGCGGCTTGATTGACGTCTATGCGTCAGGGACAAGCTTCCCATCCAATTTTCTTATAAATTGGCAAACAGGGTCTTTTTGAGTCAGATTCCCAAGACTTAACAGTTGTCTTTCTTTTTGAAATTGTGTATGTAATTTGCGAAAGGCTATGTGAACATATCCACTGGGATGCGTCTCAAGAGTTGAAGATATATCATCTAAAGACTCCTTACTCAAGCCATCCCTAATGAATTTAATTTTGTCTTCGCGATTATCAGACACCATTCCTAAAGAACGACAACGAGTATTGCAATTCCATCGTGCACATTTGTAACAAACACCCATTTGTTTAGCTCTACGTTTCTTTGCATAGGTGCTTCTTCCAAAACCAGGCAGATGTGAAATAAAAGAGTCAGAAGACTCACCTGCCAATCGGGCCCGTTCTTCAATTACCCAACGAATGTCATTAGGAACACCGTGAATTGTCAGTAACCTCATCCGTTCCAAGCGAGCTTTGTGGACTTTCATCAGAGATTTTTGAGGGAGAGAAGGAAATTGCTTGTGAAGATTTGCGAGAGCTTCTTCCATCTTGAAATGAATTTATCCGTAAAAACTAAACACACGAAATTAAATCACACCAAATCACAATATATACACAAATTGCATGGGTTGCCTCCCTGCGAGCGCTAAGTTTAAAGTCGTCAGCCAGACTTGGCTTCTCGAACGTTAAGTTGGATCTGAAAGTGTAACACTTTCTTTTTGTCGCCCAAATGATTCTCCCCAGTAGTGCTTGACACGCTTATTTTTAACCTTGAAAGTTTTGTTGGAGTCAGGATCATGTATCTCAACGGCTCTATCTGGTAAAACTTCGGTGATCACAAATGGACCTGACCACCGTGATTTTGGCTTCCATGGGAAGAATTTCACCCTTGATTTGTTTAACAGTACCTTCTGCCCTGGTTCCAGTTTTATGCGCACTAAATTTTCATCATGTCTTTTCTTGCCCTTCTCTTTGTACAATTTGGCATCCTCAAAAGGCTGATTGTGAAATTCCTCCAATTCGTTGAGCTGGTGGAACTTTATCCCTTCTGTTGCTTGTAGAGCAAGAATTGGCTCTTTCAGTGCAAAAGATGCTTTATCTTTAGGCTCCACATGCAATTGACATGTTTTAAGTTTGTCAGTAGAACTTTGTCTTTCATTAGAGTTCTGAACGGTACTGTGTATCACATCAAGTCTGAAACATTCCTCCTTCTTTTCATCATTTGGGAAATTCATGGCTTTGAAAACATTGAATGTTACTTCTTAGTCTTGTACCCTCATGGTTAGTTCTCATTTTTATACATCAATAATGGTTCGACCTGTAGCCAAGAATGGTCTCCCGAGGATGATTGGCACGTCTGTGTCTTCCTCTATATCAAGGACAATAAAATCTGCTGGGAAAATGAATTTGTCAACCTTGACCAGCACATCCTCAACTACGCCTCTTGGAAATACGAGCGTTCTATCAGCAAGTTGTAGAGAGACTGAGGTGGGCATTGTTTCTCCAATCTGCAATTTCCTGAAAATAGAAAAAGGCATCAAGTTAACACTAGCACCTAAATCACACAGAGCCTTACCGAAGTCATGTTCTCCTATGGTGCAAGGAACAGTGAAACTGCCAGGATCTTTCAACTTTGGGGGAAGTTTCCTCTGAATGATAGCGCTGCATTCTTCTGTTAATGCTATTGTCTCGTAATCTCCCAATCTCCGTTTTCGTGAAAGAATATCATTCATGAATTTGGCATAGGTGGGCATTTGTTCCAACGCTTCTGCAAATGGAATGTTGATATGCAGCTTTTTAAAGATCTCCAGGAACCGAGAAAACTTCTTGTCCAATTTGTTCTTCTGAAGACGTTGAGGAAAAGGTGGAGGTGGAGTGATCTGTTCTTTTTCGTTTGCTTCTTTTTCCTCCATCTGTTGCTTTGTTTCTTTTGGAACTTCCTCAGCAGTTGTTTTGGCTCCAACATCTTTGTTGATTTCAGTACCTGCTTTTTAACATGATGGCATGACATTGCTCATTCCCCATGTTTCTTGGATTTGGCTCTGTGTTGCTAGGAAGGGTACCTGACGGTCTGTAACTTTGAGCATTGGCCAGTTCTCCAATTTGATTCTCCAGTGCTTTGATGGAAGCTGATTGGCTCTGAAAGATAACATCGTACTTTTTTAACTGAGCCAACACTTCTGCTATTCCTGGTTCATTTGCCTGCTCCTGACCTTTGTTCTGTTGCTGGAATCTTGGTGGTGGATAGTTCCGCTGTTGGCCTGAATTGTTGCTCCATGAAAAATTAGGATGATTCCTCCACCCTGGGTTGTAGGTGTTGGAATAAGGATTGTTCCATTGTGTAGGCATTGCATTTTCGCTTGTGAAACCCGATGATGAGTCTCAGTTGGAGGCACTAATTTTTTAGCTAAGGATATTGCGGGAAACGGAGGTCGGAAGGGGAAATTCAGAATAAGTGCGTCATCAAGTTCATTCCACAAGTTCACTGTCTTTGTTGGTACTGCGTTCGTTACTTCGTTTGAACGTCAGGCAGATTGCGGACGTTCGTTCCACGTTCGAATTGGCGTTCGAACGGAGTCGGTATTTCTGGTTTTGCTGCTAGTCTCGCACCCCAGCCCAATTAGCCCCCCAAAGCCCATAAAACACATCCCAATTTAAATAAATAAATATTAATTAAAACATTAACTAAATAAGATAATAATTAAATTAATTAAATAATTAAATAAAACATTTACCAAAAAAAAGAATTTTCAACCCCTAGCTCATACAGATAATAACAAAACACTCTCTTCACCCCCACTCTCACATTACCGAAAACAGCAAGCCCTCAAACACTCTCATATTACTGAGAATACAATAGCCATTTACACCCCCTCCAACCACCAAAACAACTCCTAATCACCACCGAAAATGACAACCCCCTGAGCCTCCACACAACAGCCACTAAAGTACCCCCGAACAGCAGTAATTTAACCCCTAAAACAGTAGCAAAATACACTTAAAACATTGCCTAAAAATCTTAAAAACAGTAACATAAAGAGACTGCATTCATAATCCTTAAAATAATCACACACAACTGCACTAAGAACCCACACAAACTTGGAACAGTTCATTGAAACGTCAAAACAGGTGGCCTGAGCAGTGAGCAGAAAAACAGAGGCCGAACAGGATCAGAACGGAGTTCGAACCGCAAGTAAAACAGCAAAGCAGTGAGCTAGGACGCTAAACCAGTGAACCGGAGAAGTTGAGGAGTTGTACCCTTCCGACGTCCGTGAAACGCAAGCCTGAAAGTTGGCAAAAAGGTTAGACCTGAGGGTATTTTTCACACCCGTGTTTATGTAACTTTCGTTATTTATTTTGAGTGTATTTTACTTATTTGTCGAATCTTGTTTGTGTATGATGTGTGTTGTGGGTATTGAATGAATGGAAGAGTGTCGTCTCTTGTGGTATATAGGATGGAAACCCAGACGTAAATTCCGTAGCCGAATCTGAATGGACGGTAGTGCGGTCTGTACTTGGGATACAACTCCACGTACCACTTGAGTAAACGGCACCCTCTTTTGTTTGTGTTGCTTTGGTTTATTTATTTTTCGTCACTTAAATTCTGCATGTTGCTTATTTGTGCATGACTCAATTGAGCGCATGGGCTTAGTAAGTGGAATGAAAGATCCCCTAAGGGGAGGGGTTAAAGCCCTTACCACGATGCTTTGCCGTGCCGGTGATGTGTGTGTCGGTTGGATGTTAGATGTGTTCAATCGGGCATACTAATAGTGATATAATTGTCTTTATGTTTGTATGCATGATGCGATCGAGCGCATGGGCTTAGTAAGTGGAATGAAAGATCTCCTATGGGGAGGGGTTAAAGCCCTTTACCACGATGCTTTGCCGCGCCGGTTGACGTGTGTTCGGTTGGATGTAAGATGTGTTCAATCGGGCATACTTAGTTTGATATGATTATCTTTATGTTTGTATGCATGATGTGATGTGACGCGCATGGGCTTAGTATGTTGGTCTAAAGGTCTTCTCTTTGAGAGATCAAGAGCCCCAAAAGGCCACCTTTACGGCAGTACTTCGCCACGCCCCTTTATTTTGTTGTTTATGTATTGTGTCCCATTTCATGCATCAGGTATGTTCCCGTTCGAACGCGTTTACGAACTCAACTCGAACGCGCATGCATTTTGCCTTATCATGCATCAGGTCTCATTTCCGTTCGAACGCGTTCACGAACGCCATACGAACGTGAGCATTCTGTTTCATTTCTTTCGAACGCGTTCACAACGCCACACGAACGTGAGTATTCTGTTTCATTTCTGTTCGAACACGTTCACGAACGCCATACGAACGTGAGCATTCTGTTTCATTTCTGTTGAACGCGTTCACAACGCCACAACGAACGTGAGTATTCTGTTTCATTTCCGTTGAACGCGTTCACAAACGCCATACGAACGTGTGCATTCTGTTGCATTCCCGTTCGAACGACGTTTACGAACGCTACTCGAACGAGAACCTTCTGTTTACCGTTCGAACGCATATACGAACGCTGTACGAACGCATACGGTAAATAGATTCTCTCGCATCACATTACGACATGTCCATCTTAGCATATGGTTACCCCTTTTTTTACGCTATGCATTTGTATTACCTCTCTAGTTGTCTATTTCTGTTATGCGCCTACAATATTATTTGTCGTCATTTTGATTTCCTTTACATTACACCAAATGTTACCATGACTGTTTTTGTGTTTATATTACATGAATGATTGAATTCTTATGACGTTAGTGTTTGTGTTGTTGCAAAGGCCTACCTTTGAGCATGTGAATTTGGCAATAAGATTTGGTTTCATGTATGTTAGATGTAAACTATACTTTTAAGCATGTGAATCTAGGATTGTGGTGCACTTGGAAATGTATGTCATAGGCTTAGTTGGATTATTGCATAAATCTTTACATTACAAGTTGCATAAGTAAGGGACCATTCCGAACCCAATGGTTTGAGGTCTTCCCTTGCGAGGGTTGAGTGCGGCCTTAAATCTTTGTCCCGGTTCACACCGGGTGGCGACTCCCTTATTCTCCGGTTTAGTCCTCCGTTGGCTACTCCGTACTCCCAACTAGGCCTCCGAGCCTGGAACAGCATTGAGTCGTCCAGTTTCTGTGTCCCACAGTCTGGCGACTCCACTGGGGATAGAGAATCGGCCCTGAAATAATGCCTTGTAATGTATAGATTTATGTTTTAATTAACCGTGTCTACAAATGTGTGAAATGGGGGTTGTGATCAAAGGCATTTTGTCTACTCCACACGGTAGAAGCTATTATTTTATGTTTATAATATCTTCCTTGTATGCTTATGTTTGGGAACATTGCTATTTGAATCCATCTGGGTCTTTTGTCATGAGATATGGGCTTGTTGGGCCATTTAAACTGGGACAAGAATATATCTTATGACGATTGGGCCAAAAGGCTTCTAAATAACAATGGGCCATTTTATGATTGTGTTCGGAATATTATCATTTGGATTTAGTTGGGCTCTTTGCCATAAGACATGAACTCGTTGGGCCATTTAAACTGGGACGGGTTCACTCTTATGACAGTTTTCCCAAAAGCTTCTAAAATGATAATAGGCCGATTTGTTTGAGAATTTTATTTGATTTAGTATATGTTATATACTTCTTATGCACATCATGCATACATATACCTTGTTAACACCATCCGTGTCTCAAAAGACACCATAGATACCGTTTGGGTTAGGGAAGGAACCAGACTCACTAAGAGAACAGTTGGAAGCATGAGTGAATCAGATAATGAGGTGTCCCGAATGGATCAGTTAGAGAACAGTCTTGCAAAGATCACTGAACAGTTACAGGCATTGACTACTGCTGTGGCTGGTATAGCTGGGTCTCGTACTGGGGGAAGTTCAGAAAATACAAGGCAGGAAGTGCCTCCGGTCAGATCGGGGGATGATGTCCCCACTTTTGAGGATGATATGGCAGAGTATGCAGCGGGCAGAATATTGGGGTCTCAGGCAGAGATACAGAAACTCAGGGATCAGGTTGAATCCGTTACCCGCAAGATGAGGGGTAAGAATGAAGATTTGCTAGATTATGAGACAATGACGTTTGAGGAGCAGTTGCCGAGGGTGCATCTCCGTCAGTATGTATCTGTTATGAGTTCAGTTGGCCTGTCTCAGCGCCAAGTACAAAAGATGTTCGGGATGTCGCTCGAAGGGGCACCCGTAGTATGGTACCATAGCCTTGACAAGCAGATTAAGGAGGACTGGAGGGAGCTAGCTGATGCTTTCTTAAAGCAATATGTCACGGACCTGGAGATTGACTTGTCACTCCGTGACTTGGAAAATATCAAGCAGAAGCCAGATGAGAGCTTCAAGGAGTATGTGGATCGCTGGAGAAGCCAACTACTGAAGATGCAGACTAGGCCCTCTGAGAAGGACCAAATCAAGATGATTATCAAGGGCACAAAGCCCTCTATTTACAGTAAGTTGAGGAGGATGACCTCAATGATTGTAGACTTCCGACAGTTGAGGGAGACTGTCATGGACATTGAGGAGGAGGAAGCAGAAAACAGGAAGTTCTTTGGCCTAAATAGGAGGCCTGTTGGAGGTATGTCAGGTACCAAGCCCGTTTCAGCGGAGGTGGCTGCTGTCCGGAACTGGAGATTCTCTAACCTTGGGAGACCTTTATTTAAGGTATTTGAGAAATTGAAGAGGCAGGGACTCCTAAAGCCTTTAGAAGCCAAACCTATCCCAAACCCACCACCACCACATTTCAATCTCAACCTTTACTGTTATTTCCATCAGCAGAAGGGCCACGACACTGACAACTGTGCCCGACTGTGCCACGAGATCCAAGACCTCATTGACTCCAAGAAGATACCTGACCCCGAAACCGAACAACCAGACACAAACAGAAACCCCTTACCCAATTACCGAGCTGTACCCCCACCAACCTACATGATTAGTTCTGGCCTTCCAGAAGACTATGTCCTAAAAACCTTCTACCCTGAAGCCTTTTGCCTTGGAATTTGGGACAGCAGCAGTGAGGGTGAACCTGAGTTGGGGAAGAATTTCTGGCTTGACTTCTCTAGCAGTGATGAAGAAGAAGTAAAGGGAATGACACGCAGTGGGCGTTTTTATAGTGATGTGGCGGATAAGGGCAAAAAAACCTTGACTGATGGGAGAGAAATGCTTGAGAATTCAGAGAATATTGAAGGAGATGTACTGCTGAGACAATTGAGGAAGACTATAGCACAAGTGAGTATCTGGGAACTGTTATGTGCATCTCGGGAGCATAGGAAGGCTATGGTTGAGGCCTTGAGCAAGATTGTGGTACCGGAGGATGCCAACCCCGCAATGTTTGTTGGGTCAGTTCAGAAAGAGGCTTTACAGATATCCTTTTCTGAGGATGAACTCTCGGTGGAAGGAAGAAATCATAACAGGCCTCTATTTATCAGGGCCGAGGTGAGGGGCAAGAAAACTTCATGTGTGATGGTGGATGACGGTTCGTCCATCAATGTGTGCCCGCTGAAAATTTTGGCAAGATTGGGTATGAAAGCAACAGACTTGGATCCCTCCAGTATGACTATTAAAGCTTATGATGATAGTAAGCGCGGTGTTGAGGGTACCTTTGTGGCAATGGTCAAGGTAGGGCTGATTGAAGATGAGGTTGAGTTTACTGTGCTTGATATTCCAGCTACATTTGCTTTATTGTTGGGGAGGCCATGGTTTCACAAGCTTGGGGGCGTGCCCTCCACTTTGCACCAGATGATTAAGTTCCCATTCGGGGGAGAGATTGTCACCATCAAAGCTGAAATAGACAATGCAGTCGCCGCCTTGGAAAATACTGCATTTCACAAGGTTCCAAGTATCAGCAACTTTTGAGGAGTGGGTGGATCCCAAGGTAGCCCGGATCATGGAGAAGATGAAGTATGAGCCATGTGAGGGCTCGAAACTGCCAGATTTCAGAGGCCAGACAACCAGAAGAGGTTTGGGGTACAAGTCTGAGATGAGAAGCCAAAGATCAAGAAGAAGGGCATGAAACTGATGGAGTACTTTATGAAGGCTTCGGGGTACCAAGGTGAGCCTGAACCAGTAGAGGTGAATGGGGTAGTGGTGCCCGGATTTGAGATCTTCCAGGACCTGTTGGGAGAGAAGCTGTTGGTTGAAGAGAAGAAGCAAGAGGGTGAGAAATGGGAGGAGGAACTCATGAAGCTGGAGACATTGACCCTCAATGAGAAGAAGGAACCTGAGAAAGACATTGTTGTAGAAGAGGAAATATCCGTAGATGATGAGGATGTTTACCTCCCAGATTTATTTGAGTGTACTCCTTCTTTTGCTAGCAATAAAGACAGTATTTCTGCTTACTTGGCTGAGTCTTCTCTTTTCCCATTACATGATCTAAGCATATTTGATATCAACTCCACTAAGAAATGCCTTTAACTTGGGACACCTGAGGATCCTAAGGAAATTTTGATTGCAAGTGAGGTTACTTCTGAGGAAATGGAGAAAATAGAAGAAGTATTGATCAGGTATGCTAGAGTTTTTGCTTGGTCCTATGAAGACATGCCCGGGGTAGATAGAAGCATTGCTCAACATTCTATTCCGACTTATCCGAACATGAGGCCGGTGAAACAGAAACTTCGACGAATGAGACCAGAATGGGCTGAGAAGTTAGAGAAGAAGTCAAGAAACAAATTGACGTGGGTTTCCTGGAAGTGGTAAAATATCCTGAATGGTTAGCGAACATTGTGCCGGTACCGAAGAAGGATGGAAAGGTCAGAATGTGTGTGGACTATAGAGACCTCAATAAGGCTTGTCCGAAAGACGACTTTCCTCTACCGCATATAGATGTATTGGTTGATAGTGCAGCTTTGTCGGCCATGTATTCATTTGTAGACGGGTTTTCTGGGTACAATCAAGTTCTCATGGCAGAGGAATAATACACACAAGACTGCTTTGTCACCGAGTGGGGTACTTATTGTTACAAAGTGATGCCGTTTGGGCTCAAGAATGCAGGAGCTACTTATCAGAGAATGGCTACTACCTTGTTCCATGACTTGATGCACAAAGAGATCGAAGTATATGTGGATGACATGATGGTGAAATCCGAGAAAAGGACGGGCATATTGAGGCACTTGAGAAGTTTTTCAGAGGGTTGACAAGTACAATTTGAGATTGAACCCCAAGAAATGTGTGTTTGGGGTAACGTCAGGGAAACTGCTGGGACATACAGTTGGAATGGGAGGAATAGAAGTAGACTCTGAGAAGATCAAAGCGATCACCGAGAGATGCCAGCACCGAAGACAGAAAGAGAGGTCATGGCGTTCCTTGGAAGATTAAGTATATCAGTCGGATCATTGCCAAGTTGACTTCAGTGTGTGAGCCTATCTTTAAGCTGTTGAGAAAAGACCAGCCAGTAAAATGGAATGAACAGTGTCAGACAGCCTTCGACAGAATCAGAGAGTATTTGGTTAAAGCCACCTGTTTTGAAACCTCCGAGACCGGGAAAGCCTTTGGTACTGTATTTGGCTATAGATGAGGCATTTATCAAGAGGTAGAGAGAGATCTGTTTGCAGTAGTGTGGCTTTCAGAAAGTTGCGGCATTACTTCCAGTCCTTACAAGATCCAGGTAGTGGCAAAAGAGAACCCTTTGAAGTATCTGCATTCAGTGCCGTCGCTAGTGGGAAAGTTGGGCAGATGGTTAGTATTGTTGACGGAGTTTGACATTGAGTACCTCACCTCCAAGGTAATCAAAGGGCGAGCAGTGGCGGAGTTCCTAGCACTACAGCCTATTGAGGGGGATCAGTATAAGTTTGAGTTCCCAGATGAAGAAATCAGTGCTATAGCAGTCAGGGATGGAAAATGTATTTCGAGGAGCAGTTAATTACAAAGAGCCGGAATTGGAATTGTGATAGTGACCCCCGAGGGAGAAACTTTGCCCATGGCCAAGAGGTTAACATTCAGAGTAACAAACAACATGGCCGAATATGAAGCCTGTGCTTTTGGGTTGACTGCATTGATAGCCTTGAAAGCCGAAAGTGTTGAGGTCTACGGAGATTCGATGCTGGTAATCCGTCAGTTGCAAGGAGATTGGGAATTGAAAGAAGAACGATTGAAGCCCTATCTTTTCCACCTCAGAGAGTTGGCCCAGGCCATCCCCAATTGTAAGTTTCAGCACTTGCCGCGAGAAGAGAATCAGATGGCAGATGCACTGGCCACACTTGCAGCTACTTGGGAAAATCCAGAGAAGTTAGTGATGAGACCATTGGTATTGACTACAGCAAACAGGCCGATTTATGAGACAGAGAAAGTTCTGGAAGTGGAAATTGACGACGGTAAGCCTTGGTACCATGACATTCAGAGGTATCTAGAGCACGGGGAATTCCCAAAAGGGGCCGGCAGAAAAGAAAGATTGGCCATTCAGAAATTGGCCTCTCAATATGTGATCTTGAAAGGAGAACTGTACAAAAGACAAGCAAACGGCATTCAGTTGAAATGTTTGGGAAAAGAAGAAGCTCAGAAAGTGATGGAAGAGGTACATGCCGGGGTATGTGGTCCGCACATGAATGGGTTGAACTTGTCCCGCAAGATAGTGAGACAGGGGTTTTATTGGTCGACTATGGAGACAGACTGCGCAAGGATGGTAAAGCACTGTCACGACTGTCAGATACATGGCAATCTGAGTCATCTGCCACATACAGAGTTTCACGGGCTGTCAGAGCCATGGCCGTTCTCAGCATGGGGGATTGACATGATCGGGGAAATTCGACCGAATGCATCTAATGGGCATCGCTTCATAGTAGTAGTAGTGTGGATTACTTCTCAAAGTGGTAGAAGCTGAGTCGTTCCGGAACGTTACAGCAAAACAGATGGCCAAGTTCATAGCACGGAACCTCATTTGTTGGTATGGTATGCCGCACCACGTGGTCACGGACAATGGGGTACAGTTTCAAGGAGAGACAAAGGCAATGCTACAAAGGTACGGGATAGGCCATCATAAGTCATCACCTTATAGGCCACAAGCGAATGGGGCAAGTTGAGGCAGCCAACAAGACTGTAAAGACAATTCTGGTTAAGATGACAGAGAACTGCAGGGATTGGGCTGAGAGACTACCGTATGCCTTGTGGGGGTACAGAACGTCAATCAGAACAGCAACGGGTGCAACACCTTACTCTTTAGTGTACGGGATGGAAGCGGTACTACCGGTGGAAATGGAAATACAATCTATGAGGGTATTAGCAGAGACAGAGTTACCTGAGTCAGAATGGGCCGCACAGAGATTTGATTAGTTAGCACTGTTGGACGAGAAAAGGATAAGAGCCTTACATCACATGCAGTTATATCAGAAGAGACTAGCCCGGGCCTTCAACAAGAAAGTACGTCCCACAAAGATCAGAAAGGGTGATTTAGTACTTAAGCAGTCGAGGCCGTCGACGACAGATCCAATAGGGAAATTCAGGCCGAACTGGGAAGGACCCTACATCGTTCAGAAAGTCATGGGAAATGGAGCAGTGAAGTTGTCGGACCTCGAGGGAAATGAATTCACAGAACCAATCAATGTTGACAGGTTGAAGCTATACTTTGCTTGAGAAGACTTGGTCGCCAGTGGAAGACCTAACCCAACGGAATAAGAAAACCCATGCATACATGCATACACGTAACCTATATTGCATCTTTTTGTGTTTGTTCTGTTTTGTGTAAACAGGTGTTGAAGACAGAAAAGATCGAGGCCCATATCGGCTGAGGAGCGAGGCTCCACATTGTACCAGCTTGGGGGCGAGGCCCATATCGGCTGAGGAGCGAGGCTCCACATCCCATCATGTCAGCTTGGGGGCGAGGCCCATATCGGCTGAGGAGCGAGGCTCCACATTGTACGAGCTTGGGGGCGAGGCCCATATCGGCTGAGGAGCGAGGCTCCACATCCCATCATGTCAGCTTGGGGGCGAGGCCCATATCGGCTGAGGAGCGAGGCTCCACATCACATTATATCAGCTTGGGGGCGAGGCCCATATCGGTTGAGGAGCGAGGCTCAACATTGTACAAGCTTGGGGGCGAGGCCCATATCGGCTGGGGAGCGAGGCTCCACACCACATCGTATCGGCTGGGGAGCGAGGCTCCACATCACATCACGTCAGTTTGCGGGCGAGGCCCACATCCTCAACAGTATCGAGATGCGTCTCAGGATCGAGGTCCACTGCAGTGATCTGTTCTTTTTCCTTTGCTTCTTTTTCCTCCATCTGTTGCTTTGTTTCTTTTGGAACTTCCTCAGCAGTTGTTTTGGCTCCAACATCTTTGTTGATTTCAGTACCGCTTTTTAACATGATGGCATGACATTGCTCCTTCCCCATGTTTCTTGGATTTGGCTCTGTGTTGCTAGGAAGGGTATCTGGCGGTCTGTAACTCTGAGCATTGGCCAGTTGTCCAATTTGATTCTCCAGTGCTTTGATGGAAGCTGATTGGCTCTGAAAGATAACATCGTACTTTTTTAATTAGCCAGCAGTTCTGCTATTCCTGGTTCATTTGCCTGCTCCTGGCCTTTGTTCTGTTGCTGGAATCCAGGTGGTGGATAGTTCCGCTGTTGGCCTGAATTGTTGCTCCATGAAAAATTAGGATGATTCCTCCACTCTGGGTTGTAGGTGTTGGAATAAGGATTGTTCCATTGTGTAGGCATTGCATTTTCGCATGTGAAACCCGATGATGAGTCTCAGTTGGAGGCACTACTTTTTTAGCTAAGGATATTGCGGGAAACGGAGGTCGGAAGGGGAAATTCAGAATAAGTGCGTCATCAAGTTCATTCCACAAGTTCACTGTCTTCGTTGGTGCTGCGTTCGTTACTTCGTTCGAACGTCAGGCAGATTGCGGACGTTCATTCCACGTTCGAAATGGCGTTCGAACGGAGTCGGTATTTCTGGTTTTGCTGCTAGTCTCGCACCCCAGCCCAATTAGCCCCCCAAAACCCATAAAACACATCCCAATTTAAATAAATAAATATTAATTAAAACATTAACTAAATAAGATAATAATTAAATTAATTAAATAATTAAATAAAACATTTACCAAACATAAAATAAACAATTATCAACTTAAACTAAAATCATGCCTAATTTAAATAATTCATATACTAAAATTAAAATAAGATATGCCTAATTAAAATCAATCCTAACCAATCAAAGCTAATCAAATATTTGACTTCCTAATCTAATAAGACATCTACCAATTTAAATTAGTTGACTTCCTAATTCAATAAGATATCCACCAATTTAGATTAGTTGACTTCCTAATTTAAAATATTTTGTCCCCCCTCAATCTTGTATATACCATTCTTAGGACTCCTAATTTGGAAACAAATCTCTTCCTTGTGAGACAAGGGCAAACCTTAGCTCTCTTCTATATAAACATGCACTAACCTAGCCACCTCCTCTCTCCACTCTCTCTAGTTCACGCCCATCACAAACAAAAAAAAAAAGAAAAGAATTTCCAACCCCTAGCTCATACAGATAATAACAAACAACTCTCTTCACCCCCACTCTCACATTACCGAAAACAACAAGCCCTCAAACACTCTCATATTACCGGGAATACAATAGCCATTTACACCCCCTCCAACCACCAAAACAACTCCTAATCACCACCGAAAAAAGCAACCCCCTAAGCCTCCACACAACAGCCACTAAAGTACCCCCGAACAGCAGTAATTTAACCCCTAAAACAGCAGCAAAATACACTTAAAAAATTGCCTAAAAATCTTAAAAACAGTAACATAAAGAGACTGCATTCATAATCCTTAAAATAATCACACACAACTGCACTAAGAACCCACACAAACTTGGAACAGTTAATTGAAACGTCAAAACAGGTGGCCTGAGCAGTGAGCAGCAAAACAGAGGCCGAACAGGATCAGAACGGAGTTCGAACCGCAAGTAAAACAGCAAAGCAGTGAGCTAGGACGCTAAACCAGTGAACCGGAGAAGTTGAGGAGCTGTACCCTTCCGACGACCGTGAAACGCAAGCCTGAAAGTTGGCAAAAAGGTTAGACCTGAGGGTACTTTTCACACCCGTGTTTATGTAACTTTCGTTATTTATTTTGACTGTATTTTACTTATTTGTCGAATCTTGTTTGTGTATGATGTGTTGTGGGTATTGGATGAATGGAAGAGTGTCGTCTCTTGTGGTATATAGGATGGAAACCCAGATGTAAATTCCGTAGCCGAATCCGAATGGACGGTAGTGCGGTCTGTACTTGGGATACAACTCCATGTACCACTTGAGTAAACGGCACCCTCTTTTTTTTTTGTTGCTTTGGTTTATTTATTTTTCGTCACTTAAATTCTGCATGTTGCTTATTTGTGCATGACTCAATCGAGCGCATGGGCTTAGTAAGTGGAATGAAAGATCCCCTATGGGGAGGGGTTAAAGCCCTTTACCACGATGCTTTGCCGCACCGGTTGATGTGTGTTCGGTTGGATGTTAGATGTGTTCAATCGGGCATACTTAGTTTGATATGATTGTCTTTATGTTTGTATGCATGATGCGATCGAGCGCATGGGCTTAGTAAGTGGAATGAAAGATCCCCTATGGGGAGGGGTTAAAGCCCTTTACCACGGTGCTTTGCCGCGCCGGTTGACGTGTGTTCGGTTGGATGTAAGATGTGTTCAATCGGGCATACTTAGTTTGATATGATTGTCTTTATGTTTGTATGCATGATGTGATGTGACACGCATGGGCTTAGTATGTTGGTCTAAAGGTCTCCTCTTTGAGAGATCAAGAGCCCCAAAATGCCACCTTTACGGCAGTACTTCGACGCGCCCCTTTATTTTGTTGTTTATGTATTGCGTCCCATTTCATGCATCAGGTCTGTTCCCGTTCGAACGCGTTTACGAACGCAACTCGAACGCGCATGCATTTTGCCTTATCATGCATCAGGTCTCATTTCCGTTCGAACGCGTTCACGAACGCCATACGAACGTGAGCATTCTGTTTCATTTCTGTTCGAACACGTTCACAAACGCCACACGAACGTGAGTATTCTGTTTCATTTCCGTTCGAACGCGTTCACGAACGCCATACGAACGTGAGCATTCTGTTTCATTTATGTTCGAACGCGTTCACAAACGCCACACGAACGTGAGTATTCTGTTTCATTTCCGTTCGAACGCGTTCACAAACGCCATACGAACATGTGCATTCTGTTTCATTCCCGTTCGAACGCGTTTACGAACGCTACTCGAACGAGAACCTTCTGTTTACCGTTCGAACGCGTATACGAACGCTGCACGAACGCATACGGTAAACAGATTCTCTCGCATCACATTACTACATGTCCATCTTAGCATATGGTTACCCCTTTTTTACGCTATGCATTTGTATTACCTCTCTAGTTGTCTATTTCTGTTATGCGCCTACAATATTATTTGTCGTCATTTTGATTTCCTTTACATTACACGCAAATGTTACCATGACTGTTTGTGTTTATATTTACATGAATGATTGAATTCTTATGACGTTATGTGTTTGTTGTTGCAAAGGCCTACCTTTGAGCATGTGAATTTGGCAATAAGATTTGGTTTCATGTATGTTAGATGTAAACTATACTTTTAAGCATGTGAATCTAGGATTGTGGTGCACTTGGAAATGTATGTCATAGGCTTAGTTGGATTATTGCATAAATCTTTACATTACAAGTTGCATAAGTAAGGGACCATTCTGAACCCAATGGTTTGAGGTCTTCCCTTGCGAGGGGTGAGTGCGGCCTTAAATCTTTGTCTCGGTTCACACCGGGTGGCGACTCCCTTATTCTCCGGTTTAGTCCTCCGTTGGCTACTCCGTACTCTCAACTAGGCCCCCGAGCCTGGAACAGCATTGAGTCGTCCAGTTTCTGTGTCCCACACATTGTCTGTTGAAATTGTTGACAAAATTCACCGTTTCTTCAAGTTGGTTTGACTCTGGTATTCCTCCATATGGTGAACTTGTGGATCCAGTGGTAAGAGTCTCAATGAATTTGCATATCTGATCTAGCTTGGTGTTGACTGCTGTATTGGCTCCACTTTCATAAATTCCTGCAATTCTTTGGATCATGCTCATTTCTGTTGGCCACAAGGAATTGTTGTTGGCCATTTCTTCGATTAGTTCCCAGGCTTGATCTTCTCCTTTTTCCATTAAAGCTCCTCCAGCAGCAGCATCGATTGTGGTTCTCATTATTCCAGAAAGTCCATTATAGAATGTTTGGACTTGAAGCCATTTTGGAATCTCATGGTGAGGACATTTCCGGAGCAAATCTTTGTACCTTTCCCAAGCTTCGCAGAGGGATTCTGAATCTTGTTGTACAAAGGATGTGATGTCATTCCTCGATTTTCCGGTTCTGGCTGGTGGAAAGTACTTTGCAAGAAATTTGGTGGCTAAAGTGTTCCAAGTTGTGATAGAACCTGCTGGTAGTGAATGTAGCCAAGCTTTAGCTCTATCCTTCAATGAGTATGGAAAAACTCGCAATCTCATTGGTTCTTTCGCTTCTCTGTTGTAATTGAAAGTGCCGCAAACTTCCAGGAAGTTGCTGATGTGGGCATTAGGATCTTCAGTTGCATTCCCCCCGAATTGAACTGACTGCTGAATCATCTGAATGCATGTTTTGATGTCACACGCATTTGCTGGTAAGGGAGGAAGTACAATACAGGAAATGAGTCTGTCAACCACCGGAATGGTTCTGTCTCGAATGGGAATTGGTGGTGCAACGTTCAAAGGTTCAGGTTCCATGTTGACTAAAGTTTCTTGGCCTTCTCGTCTTTCCCCCCGAATTGAACTGACTGCTGAATCATCTGAATGCATGTTTTGATGTCACACGCATTTGCTGGTAAGGGAGGAAGTACAATACAGGAAATGAGTCTGTCAACCACCGGAATGGTTCTGTCTCGAATGGGAATTGGTGGTGCAACGTTCAAAGGTTCAGGTTCCATGTTGACTAAAGTTTTTTGGCCTTCTCGCCTTTCCCTTCTCAACTGTCCGATGGTTCTTTCAATTTCTGGGTCAAGCGGTCGTAGTTCAAAACTTCTGGTTCGTCTCATGAACTTTCTGAGAACCTGAAACACAAGAAAACAAAAACAATAAGTAAAAAGAAATTAGATACAAGTAACGTATCTAACCCTAAAACTAATAGTGAAAGATAAATAAGTCCCCGGCAACGGCGCCAAAAACTTGACCGGCATAAACACACGCGTATAACGCAAGCGCACGTATCGTTCAATTAGTATAAAAATATTGATCCCACGAGGACTTAATATCTAATCTATTAATTTTATGAGGTCAAATGATTACTAGTATCTAACAGGTTCATTGATTGATTTGGAATGGTGACGATTCTAAATTTAAAATCAAGTAAATAAAATTGTCGAAAATAGGTTTTAAGAAAATTCAATATTAAAAACTATCTAGGGTTGTGATTTCTTTGCAATATCATTTTAAAGATGAAGTGATTATCTTATAGTTGGGTAAAATATTGATTTATTAACCTGGAACACTAAATTATGTAAAAGCCTCTTCCGATGGTCAACTATAAATATCCAGTATAACCCAATTGAACCATATGTCTATGTCAACCAAATTACTTGGATTCATTACGATTAAGTTCTAATTATGGCTACCCCCCGCCCAACAGGTATATTCCTATCCTGTAAGGAAATATATTAAAGGGTTATCTATCCTCAAGGAAGATCGTGGGCTATTGAGTCTAAGGTCTTAAACTTAAAATCCCTATGTCTAGTTCATTTTAAGTTTACCAGTTCAATTTTATTAATGGCCAGTTAATAAAAAGCATTAAGATTAAGACTCAATAAATAAACATTTATATTACCCAAACTATAATTTAACCCGTTATAAACCGGTGATATTGGATTTCATCACAACCCCAGATAACTGGCTTAGTTACGACACATATTTACGGGTAGTAAAAATTTAATTAAAATAAAAGACATAAAGTAAATTCTGAAAATTAAATACTGAAAAGTAAATTGCTGAAAAGTAAAAAAAGTAAAAATTATAAGTAAAAAGTAAAAAGTAAAAAAAAATAAAAGTAAATTACTGAAAAGTAAATTGCTGAAATTAAATAAAGTAAAAGTACAATAAAAGAAAATGCTGGGGTTAGAGGATCAACTTTTATTACTACTATTTTAGATATCTCCCTTAATATAATATATTAACTTTGCGTGATAATTACCAACCAGCCATATAGGCGGTATCCTGATTAAGTCAAATTAATAATTAATTACCAACCGACCAACCAGGCGGTATCCATACTTAGTCAGGTTAAAACCAATTTATAATTAATTTCCAACCGGCCAATATAGCGGTATCCTCATTAAGTCAGATTTTAAATAGTTTATATTTTATATTTAAGGGAGATTAATCTAGATAGCAATAATAAAATCTTTACCTTTTACCCCAGTAAAGGGGAGTTACCTCCTCATTGCTTGAAAAATAAAAACTGCAAAAGTAAAGAAAGAAAAGGTTTGTGCGTAAAAGTAAATTGCCGAAACCAAAAACTGAAAAGTAAAGAAAAGAAAGTGCGAAAGCGGAAATTAATTACTGGAAGCTGTAAATAAACAAACAAGATACAATCTTCTTATTTATTCATTAGGAATTTCAAAGAAGAAAGTATGAATTTTACAAATGAAATGGCTTGGTATTTATAGGCAAAATTTTGCCTATATCAAATCATCCATCAAATTCTCCACCAAATCCATTATTAATTTCTCCACTAATTACTCCACCAAATCCATAATTGCTCCACTAATTGCTTATCTTGTTTGGTGTTGATTTGATAATTTTTATTAATTATTTATTAATTTATATTTTGCTTTGAAAATGATTGATAATGACTCTAATAATTACACATCACACACTTCTGGATGGTTCATCAATTTCGGTCATGAACTCTTCAGAATTCGAAAATATTTTCTCTTTCAAAGTTGTAGATCTTTGAGTCTTCTTTAATCTGGCACTTGAATCAGCTCAATCCGGTATCTGAGTAAAACGTTATGCCAAAAATACGACAGATGCGCAAAACTGGAATTCCCAAAACTGCACTTCGTCAAAACGCCCTTTCAAGTTTCCAATCTCCAAAATTAATATATCAAGTCCAATAATTGCCCTTATTTGAGCCATATTTCATCCTAAATGATTTCATTGAGGCCCGATATTATTTTATCTGCAAAATAAACTAAAACACATCAAAACGTTCATCAAACCCGAGAAACTAAACAAAATATTAAGTTAAAGGGGCGGTAAATATTGATATATTTTCCGCTCATCAAGAACTTATTTAGAATAAGGTTCCATAAAAATCTGTTTGACAGATTTCATATTAGATATGAACGGGAAAGAAACCGGGTTTCACATTTCTGATAATTTGGGTATGCTAGGCATACGTTTGGATGATACCAAACTAAAACCCAAATTGGATAATTGTCAATTGTAGGTTATCCTAGGGATACCAAAGTATTGTACTTATACAACTCACATGAGAACAATTAGATTGTTGCTCGCCATGTGGTTTTCCTAAGAGGAATACCGATATGCAGTGGTAAGTGGGAGGATAGTAAAACTCGATGAAAATCAGAGTGATACTATTCCAGGCACCGATCCTTAATGGAACATAAATAGTTCATCAGGGATGAAACTATTACCATTAATCTTCGAATACACAAGAACCGCGTATGTCGGAGAGAGTCAGAAAACAACCTGGGGTATGGGTTTCTGATCTCACCTCATAAAGATGTCAAACTTATTGTGGTATACCAACTGACTACGTATGAGGAAGTGATACAAGGTATCGACTCCCTATTATGACAAAGTGTCATGAATCCGAATTGGATTCCATGTATATCAACTATGTTTGGATACTAGTTGATGTACCACAAGGCATTGTGCCTATTGGTACTTTATAAGTCTTCATGGAAGACATTCATGGAAGGCAACATACCAACGTATAAAGCTAGGCTTTTAGTGGAAAGGTATCGTTATCAACATTGTGTTGATTACGATTCAACCTTTTACCTGTTGCCACGGTAAATCCATTTGGATAATGCTTGTTAAAGCTGCGTGTTTCATTTATGAAATATAACAGCTTTACGGTATCGTTATTTACGAGTGGCTGCTGCGCCTTACTACTGCAAACATTACCTGGATGTGTCCTTGGTGGCGTCTTAGTCATGTCACCATGGATTTCCTCGAACACTGCATACCCCTTCCCGGCCTACACTCCAACTCGTTCTATCTTCCCGCCAAGGTTCCTTGACAATATGGGTGTCTCCATCACCCTGTCCCTGGACAGTGTACTTTCCAAAGTGGGCCTCTGTCTCGCCGCCTCTTGGACCATTTGTAGATATGACCTGAAGCATGTAAGATAGTAGTGCGCCTTATTATTCCCACACGGTAGTGTTGTTCCATTCTCTTTGCTTGTTTACATTGGAGACAATGCGACTGTTAAGTTTAAGAGTGTCTGTATTTGAGTTTGTGTGCATGTGTCTGTGCGTGTTGTGTTTGTTGCGTGTTTTGTTCCTATTATGTTACATTTTATTTAAAAAAATATAATAATTAAAAAAATATGTAAAAATAAAATAAAATTTATAGATAGTGAAGTATAAGTTCAAATGATGAGTTTATTTTCCTTAGTATGAAGTTTTAGGAACCGATAAGTGCCTGGATTTCTTTTATCTGATGGTTTGAGTATGCCTTGAGTATGTGATCTGGTTAGACTCGTATACACTTAAAAGTATGTTTCTAGCAGTAAGAACCTAGTTAGTTGATAAAGTGATGAGTCGAGATAATTATTTGATGATGAATGATTGTTTGCTTATATATATGTCTCTATCTATTATATTTAAAATGTCTGTTATGGCTTAATAAAAAAAGAAAAATGAAATGAAAAAAAAAGTACCACTTATAACCTTTAAGCGTAAAGCTACCCATGGAAGAGTGTTAGGACCATCATTTGGAGAAATATTACTTTAAAGGGTAGTGTGAGTCAAGAACAAAAAGAAAAAATAAAATAATACAATGAAGTCGTACCCACACTGGACGCAAATAGTCAAGACAGAGCATTCTTGAGATATCTAGGTCTGTTTGACCTGTCAGACTCATAATTTCGAGATGAAATCACTAAGTCGACTTAATTAGGAATCGAGTTATTTGTTAGACATTTACACACACACACTTTGTGAGTCTGACTTAGATAGTTTATTCAAGAATTTGGATTTTTGTTGATTCGGGCACTTGAAGGTTTCTTAGGCTTCGTTACTAGACATTCTCTGAGGACAATATCATGTCTAACTCCCCAGGATTGTTTTGTTTGCGTTAATTGTTTCTTTTTGTATATTTGTGTATTTGTTTGATAGACGTTTGTGGGTGTCGTCGCTGTAAGCCCTCATGAGACTATAACTCGTCCACTAAGACCGCCTAATGGTTTAAAGTCATGTTGCATATGCTAAATGCAATCATGATCCCTACGAAAGTGGCTTAGTTAATTTACTTAAGTTTTTTTATTTTATTTTATTTATTTTGTTTATTTTTTTTATCGAGGACAAGAAATATCTTAAGTTTGGGGGTGTGATGAACGATCAATATATCTATATTTACCGCCCATATATCCTATATTTTGAGGGTTATTGTGAGATTTATGATCGTTTTGAGGAGTCCATTATAGTTTTATAGGATATGATATATGTGAAAAGGCACAGGTTTCAAATATCGACAAATCAATGTGTTTTGCACTAGTGACCTCCTGATTTGTGCAGCCTTAAATATTTTATCCCTAACTTTTTCATACAATGTCAAAATGAGATGATTCAGGTTGCATTGGAAAGAAGACTCAATTACCTATAACTTTGTAGTTTAAGTCAAAGACTGAATCGGAATCTACGATGGTCAAAAATGAGCCTAAAAATATGAGTAATTTGTCTCCCATTGGTGCCAATAGGACCTAAAATTTGATGATGCTCACTGTCTTTCACTATCTGACAATGGACCTGGAATTCCTATTTTGATTAGAAATCAAATTTCTTAATAAAATAAGCTCCCAGCAACTCTTATATAAGTACAAGTCCGTCCAAACCACAAGAAGATATATTTTTGGAGACTCAAGAGCTGAGAAAAATACCCAGAGTAAGATAAGAACCAAATCTCAATCCAGAATTAAGATTGAAGCAGATGATCTCACCAAAATAAGTTCTTTCTTCCTTTATTCTTTCAATCTAGTTTTATAATATCTTACCGTGTACAAATGAATTATTTGTACTTAACGACAAGTATATGTAACTAATTCATTAGTCTAGGCTTGTAATGGACCCTGGGTATAATATAATTTAATTTGTATTTTTTAGTTCTTTTGAGTGTTACTTGGGTTATTTATTATTCTCTATGATTAACGTGTTTTATTGTCTGGCCAATAATAGGATAGTTGTGGTAAACTCATAGGAACTTGGAAAGGGGAATTTGGGTTTAGCCTTGGGTGTAATAGCGTGTGATTGCATCCATTGAATCAATTTCCGTGTATGATAGAAATATACGTGTAGGGCATACGTAGCTAATATTAGAACATGAGCTTAATGAGTTTGACTTAAACTATTTATTATAAGAATATAAGTAATTGAATTAAATTAGGCATTTCTGCCTAACCATTGGAAGATGCTTGTAGATAATTTATCGTTTTAGGTTAATAATCCATCACAATTACTCAATTGAATGAAAAGTGCATAAATATTGTTTACATGCTTATGTGAAGTTACAACCTTAGGTTTTCACTTGCATAAAGTTTTTTGAATGTCTATTACTGTTTTCTTTAGATTTTAGTTAGACACTCTTAATCAACCAAAATTATTGAATCATTTGTTTAGTTTTAATAAAGTAGGTATAATTGTAGGAATTAATAAGATAAATAATAAGTCCATGTGGAAATAAATAATTAGTTCTTTTTCTTTGAATGGAGTCTGATTCCTCCATAGATTTGGATCTATGAAGGGTTTTATCCATTAAATTGAGATCATCTCACCTCCATGACATCAGGGAAGACGATCAAAACTTTAAAAACTTAATAATTAATTATGCCATAGTACATTTTCCCTATAGTTGGGGCATGGACTTGAGATGTAAATAAATACTACAATGCAGTGCATTGATGTAACCTATATCGCGATACTGCATTCCATGCTCATGAACTAGAAACATCTCGTAGCACGTTGTAACACGATCCATTCAACTTTGGGTTTGAAATCCTTCTCGAGAGTGATTGCTGTCACCACAATTTGAGTAGTTATTATACATATATTTAACGTTCAAAGGAACAATGATGCTTTGAAGTACAGTCAGATGTTATAAGATATGGTTGGAGGCCAGAAAGATCAATATAGACATGGACCATAATCTAGTTTACTACTTAAACATGATAACCTAGGATTCCAATCTCCCACACGACCAAGCTTCCCAATACTTGCATTAGTCCTACAATGCACCTTTTCTCATAAAGTTGGAAAGCTTCACAATAATTATGATTATATCTCTAAAACATCACATCTAGCTCTAAAAGCATAGAAGCAATGGGGACCATAAGCATTACAGCTAAATTATGCCACCACATTGTATTTGGAACTATTTTAACCCGGGGGGACCTCCCAGCTACAATATATGTGCGGCTGAGTACTATTTGCTTCATCATTCATGTTAAGATATAAGTTCCTCTTCTTGATTTGACAGTTTAAAGAACCCCTCTAATCTCATTTCGAATCAAAGTAATCGGAGATGATTTTTATTTTATTTTTTAACAGAAGAGATGATTTAAATAAAAAATCAATCCCATAGGAAATATGAACTCCCATCATTATAAATCTTCACAATGCATAAAAAAAATACCATCTCTGATCTCAGTAAATGAAGAACGCTTTTATTCAATTTCATTCAGTGACCTAATCTATCTACACACATAATAGCATCTGCCTTCTTCTAAATAAACCACAGAGTACAGAAGCAAGCACTAGAAACATCAAGACAGAAACACAGGAAGTGGACAAGAAAGAAATTTACCATTCAAGTTTGACACAAGTGAAATATCAAATCAAGAGCTCTTATCTTTCTCTGCTATTGCAGATGACTTGAACCAAGGTATCCAAACCGATGTTGTCTTCTGATACAGCCTGTATGTTTCAGCTCTATACTCTTGTTTTAGCATCCGCTCTTCAACAAGTATTGTCACATAAGCTAAGCACATGCTATTGATGAGTGACCCAATAAAGGTCCATCCATGTCCCAGGCTCCACGCAAATATAACTAATCCCCACCACCACAATTGCTCCCCAAAGTAATTTGGATGCCTTGAATAACACCACAGTCCCCTATCAAGATTAAGAACCACTGGCTTTCCAAGTTGTTTCAGCTTTTCATTTCTACTTACGAATTGATGGAGTTGAGTGTCTGCACAGTAGGCAATCACAATGCCACATAAACAGACAAGAACAGCAACCAAATCCCATATACTCAACGGCTTGTCAACCGAATGCACAACATATAACGGCAGACACACTCCTATCAGAAATACCTGCAAAAGATATATACCAATAACCTGCTTTGAGATATATCAAATAAACTCCTTTAAAAGGTGATGAATTCCAGAAGGGTATCACTATTTTAACATTTATAGATGAGTTTCATGAAATTCAAAACGACTAGATCCATTGCTTGTCGGTATTTAAATCATGTACATTAAACCAAAAATAAAACACAGGAGCTCATTGCAGCATTTGGTCGAGCATTTGCTCCAAATTAAGAAATCTTATATTTTATCTAAGATATTAACAAAATTAGCAACAAGGAGAAATAATTTGGATTTACCTGTTGCGAGAGGTAGACGGAAAAGAAGGAAAGCCACCACCAGTGCTTGCCGTACTGAGCTCGCATGTCGTTGAAGCGCCAGTCTTCCCTGGCACCCCACCGCCATTTCTCACGCCTGAAGTAGTTATGAGTCAGCCTTAAACTCCAGACCCAAGTCAAAAGTATGACCACTTTTGACCTCAAATAGTTATTCTGGGCCAGTGGGTGTGCTGCAAAGTAATGAACAAGCATCACAGGAATCACGGTCCAGTACAAATCTATCATCTGCAAAAACCACCAAAAGAAAATTAAAATCAATTAATAATTATGTCAAGAGGGAGAGAAAGAACTTACCCAGTGGCTGTTCTGGATGTGACTGATGAGCCAGAATATAACGTTGACATTGAAGAAGAAGAGAACGTTGGCTAAAAGAAGAGGATGGTGATAGCACCATGACCAAATTGGATTTGTCTGAGATTCTTTAAGGAATGAAAGATAGAAGATAATAGAAGGAAGTGGGGCTAGTAATGCAATCACTGCGTTTTTCAAGTTACGACCCATGTTTGCTGCTTGCTGATGATCTTTACATTGGAAGAGAGTATATGTAAATTTATAGTCGCAAATCTTATGGGCTTTACATTTTCAAATGTTGCTCTCTCTGCACGGTTATGGTGGTGGTTCCCCACAGTCAATCATAATTGGGGGCTACTATGTTCAATTGTTCCATTGCCAGTTAATTGATCGCCCTTTAGGGTTGAATAGAAAATTCAAAATACCCATATTCCAATTTCATATCATTTGGTATGGTATTTTTTTTTTGTTTTTTTAAAAAAGAAAGTTGGAAATATCACCGTCAAATCATCTAATTCGTGCTTAAATAGAATAGGAATAGGTAAAACTCTCGATTCCCACAAGTTAAAAATTTACCCCTGGATTCGAACCCAAGAATTGACAACTAAATCATAAATCATTTACTACCAAACCACAATATTTTAATATTGTTGGGGTTTTAGGCAAAGGGCGCGGCAGAAGCGCTGTTCGGGCGAAATCATAATTTTAAAACTTTTAAAATTACCGAATAAATTATTTAATATCTAATATGAATAATTCATTCATATTTCACCTAAACATATTTATTCGATATCAAATAACGACATAAATAAGTAAAAAACGTCACAAAATTTTTACGAAAAAATGTTTTTCCGCAAAATGATGCAAAACGCGTTTTTTACCGAACTGACCACACAACACTTATGGGGACTGCCTAGGTCAGCTTCAATTGTGTTAGGGCAGTTCATGGGCTGCCCGAACAGTGACAAATTCACTGTTTGGACAGCCGTCACCCGGTAGGCTTAAAAGTCATCCGGTAACGCCGTTTTTCGCCGTTTTCGCTTATTTCAACTCCGAAACAATTTCCGGTAAATGTTCCAACACCCAAAACACATCCAATACATTTTTAAGACATTATTTTCATCAACATATTCACTATTTTTCCAGAACTGATCCAGACCACAAAATTATCAATTTTCATGCTTTAAATCCAATTTTTCAAGATTAATCCAATTAATAATTAAAAAAAAAAAAAAAACCCAATCTAAGTCACCACACATGAACCACCCAAGAACAATTCTAGGCATTACAAGAGTGGTCATAACACTCTAGAATGACAACATATCATCAAATGAACAAATTGGATACATATTACAATAATAGCACCCAAAACACCTCACACATGCATCATCACTTCCATATCCATCCACCAAAACCAAAAGCCCCAATTTTAACAAACCAAGGAACCTTATAACTATTCTAACAATTCAAGAAAACAAGAAACTAATTTCCAAGCTTAGAGTTGTAGAAGATTACCTTTAATCTCTTGATTTCCTAAGCTTTTTCTTGAATTTTCCTTCATTTTTCTTCATGATTTGATCAAACAAATCTTAAGGCTATTTCTTCTTAAAGTTTCGGCCATGGAGATAGAATGAGGAAGAAAACAAAATTTTCTAGATTAAAAAGGAGAGTGACCGACTTTGGAGGGGCTTTTTGGTCATTTGCCACATTTAATCCAATTTAATAAATCAAACTGTAATTTAATAAATCATATTTACACACTTAAAGTTTAATTAAACCATGTCATGTATTCCAATAATAATTAAACATATTTCACAACATTTATGAAATATGGATATTATTTAACTATTCAAATATTTAACAATTAAATATCTAAATAATTAATTAATATAATTATTATTATATGTCTATTTTTATTTACATTAAATAACAAATACATATATTAATGGCATGTGTCAAAATCTCATTTGACAATTAATTAATGTGTATCTAATCAAATTATATATCAAATACAAATATACAAGAATTATTAAATGATCAAAATCCCTTAATGCATATGTTATCGTTTAACCGTTTAAACGATTCGAATTAACTCACTTAATCCGATGAAGTATTCTGAATAATCTGTATTATTCATAACGCGTTGCCCAAGTGCTCAACGAGTACACTTCATATTGTGAGACTCTCTAAGTTTAGGTTTATCCGTCACGAAATCAAATTTCGTGTACATAATTCACCCACTCATGAATTATGATGACCACTGAGGATCTTGCTAAACTATGCAAGTCAATGTCATTGCATACGTATAATCTTCTGTCACATACTATCCATATTATACATGTGATATAGATAATAACGTCAAATTCTTTCGGCATAATATAGTTGACTTTCAATTTACAATTTCTAAATAACTCTCGGAACTGATTTCCGAAGTTATACCATGGCCATAGATTTATTAGATCGTAAACACATGTAGGATGCATATGCCTTGTACACATGACTGACGAATTCTATCTTGATAAGCACTGGATATCATGAGCATCAGTCCACACCCAATGAACAGGCGGAGGTCTGATCTAAATAGATCGGTGAAGTGACTGCCATCAAAGTGTGGAGGACAACTCATATATCACACTGTGGTATCTCAAGTTGAAGGACCACTATGCTCGCTCAACTCGAGAAGATTCATATTGACGTTGGTGTACCATCTATTAGGAAATCTTCAGTGAGTCGTTCAGTGTTTATCAAATAAACATCTACATGTCTATACGAGTCTCCCGAGAGTCATGGTTCATTGGGATAAACCATCGGACCAAGTCACAATATACGACATATACTGGTCTCAATGGATTTTGCTAACCGACCCGTGTTAGTAAATCTTGACCATGAACTTTAGTTAAGGACATACAACTTATAGTGACGCTTCCCAATGTCAATTACAAATTACGTTGTAACTACGCACTACGTTGTAAATCCTAGGGTCTTTGTCTAATATACATGTATCACTAAATCAGATTTAGTTTCAATCTAATCATAATTAGATATCTAATTACAATTAGATCGAATATGTGTATAAAAGACAAGAGGTGATACTATTAAATAAGTAATAATATGGAAAAATGAATTGTTCGTATTTATGAATCGGACAAAAATACGATCTGGATTGGCACTCTAACCACCAACCCTAACAAATATGATACTGATTAAACCTATCCAATTGCCAATCCTTCTCCGTGTTTCCCTTATGTTATTTCCTCTTCTTTACCCACAAAACTTTCAATAAATTTCAAAATGAATCATTATATTTTATGAAAGGTTCTGAAAGAATATGAAAAGTTTGGGAAGATTTTTGACAAATTCTCTTTTTCCCTAGGTTTGAATTAATTTATTATTATTCAGCAGTAAAATTTTGACCACGCTGTAATCCGATTTAAGTACACATATATCACACTTGTGAGATTGTCACCATGCTTGTGATGTCAATAATGATGCTTGCGGCCAAAAGTGGAGTGCTTAATCATAAACTCGAATCCACTCACATGGCCACAATCATTACCTGGCCACCCCCTTCCTGCGGCCCTCTCTCATCACAACTCTTCCAAATCTCCGCAATCTTCGCAAAAGGATAGCTAAACAGCTGAAATATACTCCTGCTACGATGGAAGCGGAGGGACCATCAAAAGCCGAAAGGGTCCACTCAATGGAGGTATTATTTTTCATCTTTAGCATGCATAGGTCTGCAAAATAGGTTTCTTTTTAGCACGCATTGGTAGGCTCAGGGGATTTTTATCACAACACAGCATAATAGTGGTGGAGACATAATGCATGCGGTGTCATTCAGACAACTCAATGAATCAAAATGGGCTGCAATGAAGCAAGAAGAAGTGTATGATAATTAATGTATCAACACCAATGATGTCCTCTGCTAAGTTACAATGGATTGTTATTAACAGAACATACAACCAAAAAGGAAATATCTAGCTGAAGGGAAAGGGAAAGAACATCAAATTAAAAGATAAAGATTCAAATATCCTGACACAACTAACACAGGTCAAACAAGTCCCTGTCATCTGATATCCCGCTTGTTTAAGCGCACAGATGATATGGTAGTACCTGTTACGGACTCTAGCTAATATGCGCATAATGCAAAACTCAGAGATACAGTAAACAAAATATTCAGAAACACCTCATGATAAACAACCATAATAACACTATTAAGACTGGGCAAGTTGGCATGATCAATGTGTGCAGTTCTTAGTAAGGTTTCTTTTCCTTCGCAAGATCACTTTTTATTGCTCCTTCGATCCATTTCAGGATGAACCACTGCCACATTAAAAGAAAAGACAAAAGCCAAAAAAAAAAAAAATTTAAAAAAAAATTAGTTATTATGCTAGCACAGTCAACTAAATTTCAGTATTCTAAACGTCGGTGATAAATGAGAAGGCTGCTGGCATTTTAAATTCACGATATATGTCAAGCCAGATATATATACGACTAAATCCAGCTAGACATTCGAAAGGAATATACATCCGACCGGACATATGTTAAAAATTTTCACAGAAAGTCATTCAAAAGGTAGAAAGCCGAAGGCGAAGCCCTTTCGAGGAAGAATACTGAGATACACCAACTGCTTGCAGGAAAATATCTGGAGATAAATTAAAAACTTGGGGTGTACAATAGAATACATACTATCAACAGAGATCGGAGCATCTCAAATCTCGTCAAAACACCGGAGGACTTGAGGGTCTAATCACAGCAGAGGTGGAAGCATCTCAAAAAACGGTCGAAGCACTAGGGGACTTAAGGGTCCAATCACAACACCGGTCGAAGTATCGGGGGACTCGAGGGTCCAATCACAGCAGAGGTCAAAGCATCTCAAAAAATGGTCCAAGCACCAGGGGACTTGAGGGTCCGATCACAGCAGAGGTCGAAGCATCTCAAAAATTGATCAAAGCATCAAGGGACTCAAGGGTCCAATCACAGCAGAGGTCGAAGCACTAGAGGACTCGAGGGTTCAATTATAGTAGAGATTGAGGCATCTTACAAGCGGTTGAAGTACTAGGGAACAAGCGTGTTCATCACCTATCACACATTCACAGCAGGGATCAAGGCTTCCCATTGGCCTGAGGGCCATCTTTCTATCAACAAGCCATTACAGAATCAGGTAAGTCCGCGCGACACTCGATGAGCCAGGTAAGTAAAAAAATAGGTAAGTAAAAAAATACATGTATAACTTTGATATGCATGTCACTGTCACACATTGCACAAGCCTACTAAAGTGGGGCGACTATAGACATTGCATTTTTTATGTATATAGCCTGGTGGTGAGTCTCGTAAAGGGGGACACCTCTGGAAAATTATGAAATTGCAAAGATGAACTCCGTGAATGAAGGAACTCTAAAAAACACTGCCAAAATCCAGCCGAACATAAATTATGTCCATCCTACCTTCTCTCAAACCAGAAGATCCGGTCGGAATATGTCCTAGTGTAACATCCCCAATTCGGGAGATGCTACCGGCAGGGAATAAACCGTACTATCCCCTTGAGCTTTTGTCTTGTGACAGCTACTATTCTTATCTCATATATAAACTCATGCATGGGACCATTGCCCAACTCATCAACTATGAATGCATAACACTTTTAATACTAAGAACTCTGTTTTAATACACATTGCAATTATGAGAATGATCACTATATTGCAATATATATGTAGTCTTTACCATATAACATATATGTTACATGACATTTCCTAACTCTGACCGGACTGGACTTTGTCACTGACTTCACCTGGTGGACTAACTCCCTAGTGACTGCCATCAGTATCCACCCTCCCAAACTCATCCTCCAAGAACTTGCAAAATAAAATACTGTGAGTGCGAGGTTAGATCGTTTGAACAATCTAAGTGAGTGGACGATTTTGAAATGAAAACTGAAATACTTTATGAAAACTCATGTTTTAGAAATCACATCGGATCATTTTTTTGAAAGTCTCTATAAAGCTATTGTTTCTGAAAATTTTCATTTCCAGAAAACCTTTCTCTGAAAACTATTTCTAAAATCTGTATCTTCAAACTGATCTCTGAAAACTGTTTTCTAAAAACCTGTTATCTGTCTCTGAAAAACCTGACGCATGAGGGCATTACGTATCATTGTCCCCTCATACGCCTAACTATAGCCAAGAGTGAAAATCCATTACATTGGAGCGTTACGTATCGCCGTCCCCCAAAGCATGCCACTACATGTCCTTGAAACTAGTGGTCTCGGGGTGTTATGTATCGTCGTCCCCTAAACCACTGAACTAGAATTGGAGGTGTGGATCTATGCTACCCTCCAAGCTCTGAATCTAGGATCTAGGGACATCTATGGGCGTTACATATCGTCGTCCCCCCAGTCCTCTACATGTGCACATGTTCTCTCAGTTAGTTCCATATCTGAATCAAGTTACATACTGATGTGGGTTTTTCCCCCATGCCTCGAAAACATAAAACTCAAATTCTAAAATCATTCTTTCAAAAACTCATCATGTAATAAAAAATTTCTTTTAGAAACATGCTCTTCTTTAAAAAAACTGAGACAATATCTGGATAACGCCCTAAGTGCTTAAAAATAAGTCTGATATCAAGACATATAAGTCAAATGAACTTTGAAAAGAAAAGTCCACTCACTTATTTGGAATCCTTGTATTTCTTCGCTTGTTGAGGGAATTGTGGTTGCTGCAATGACTTTTAATTAATAACTTTGATTAGAAAATGGACTGAAGAATATATATATCAGAATTAGGCTAAATTTAGTTATTCAAATGGTTGCTACCACTCCGAGGCGTAACATACTTATATCATGATGTAATATATGTATACGAGTTGATACGAGACCCTTGAGGTGGCCTCTAACATGCTAGGATGAAACTGGAATGAACTAAAACTGATTTGGAAAAGTTCTTGATCATGCGTCGCGACGCTGTCCCTTTATGCGTTGCGACGCGCACACACGCTGATGAACCACTGAGCAAATCTGTTTTCGTGTCGCGACGCAGGGCCTTGCGCGTCGCGATGCGCACAATTTCTTAAACATATCTGGGAAAATTCCTACTACGCGGAGCATTTTACGCCAAATTTAGGTCTTTACTTCAACCTTCCATGCTAAATTTGTTCAACACTCTTCCCACACTTCCACATTACAATTTCTACTTATCAATTCTATAAACTTCAATATAAATACATCCTAAACCAATACTCCTCAATATAACTTAACTCTTTAATCTCATAGTCTCAATAGCTCAATACCTAGGGTTTCCAAGTATTTGGTCCTTACTTAATTCAATCAATTTCCATGCTCATATGTCACTAAATACAATGATTAATGTACTCATAATATTCATATAACATCTTATAAACAAAACTTCTCAATCCAAGATTTGGGTCAAGATTATTTACCTTCTTTCTCTTGATTTCCTTCACTTCCCAAGCTTTTAATGGTTGCCAAGCCTTTTCTTTGTTTCTTCTTCCCTCTTCTCTTTTTCATTTGGGTCAAGATTATTTACCTTCTTTCTCTTGATTTCCTTCACTTCCCAAGCTCTTCTTCTTATTCTTCTTCTTCTTTTGGATGTAGGAATAGTATCCCCCTTTTTATACTAGGGGCCACTTGTAATTTTCAATTTTGAAGAAATGTGTAGAAATTTTGAGAAACTTAGAGATTTCTCTAGATAGGTCCAAGTACTATTCATCCAGATTTTTTATCTATATTTTCAATCTATTTCTGGTTTACATTTAGAAAACTGTTCAACGTAGAAGTTGTAGGTCTTGATCTTATCTTTCCGACGATATAAAGTTCATAAAAATCAGAGTTTGTATGAGAAAGTTATGGCCCAAATATCGTAGGCTGTTCGGAGTGGAATATTATACGGTTTCGTATCAGAATTTCGAGGAATATACTGATTGTTCCCAAGGTCATTTCATGAGTGTATATGTGTCCATACAAAATTTATGTTATGTGACACTTGTCTTATAATGTAACAGTAGTCGAGATTATCGGTCGTTACAAATTCTCCCCTCTTTAAATATGATTTGTCCTCGAATCTTTTCTATGGTCTAACTCTTAGATTCATCTTGGTTCGAGAATATCTTGTGTTTCTGATATACTTATCTTCTTTACCTTCTTTTCTGCTCTCTTGTTCGAGGCTTTATCTTATTTACCTTCCTTTCTGCTCTCTTGTTCGAGGCTTACTATTTAAATCTTCTGGAAACTCTTGTCATACTTGTATGTACACTCCAAGATTCGTGGGCCTCAGTGAACTTCTACTTAGTACTTTACACTTACCGTTACACTATATCTAACTTTATGCATCCTGGAAATCTCATTTCTAAACCTTTAGTTATATTCAACGTTCTCTATTTCAGTTATTCGCAAAATCTATCACTTTTGAAAGTTTATAGTATATATTCGTGACTTGTCGTCCTGCTCATCTTAGTTTCATTCTGATTTGGAACCTTCAAACCTCTTATCATGATAACAAAAATTCCTAAATATCCTTAGGAATTTCTGTTACTCTTTATGCTTAAATTATCCTCATAGTACCTTATATTATAACCAATAATTTTCACTTTCCCTTGACATGTGTATACTTCGGGTTCTTCAGTTATTTACTTAAATAACTTAATAAGATATACCTTATTTTTCCTTCAAGTTTTCGCACATACGACTATCTATGGGTTTAAGACTTCATGACTCATAATTAACTTTTTCCATGTATTCTCATTGTCAGCTGATGGTTCCGATAATTAGGATGTTACTTCAGAGTAGTTTTCTCTGGTGATCATTCTTAATTGGCCAAGGCGTTTTGGGACAAGGTATCTATACTAAGCATGACTGTATACACCTTTATGCTAAAACTATATTATTTATTATCAATATTGTCACTAGTTATGTTGTTCTGGTTTACTCTTCTGTACCTTAACACGACTTATTCTTTATGCTTGGTTGCATTCTAAGATATTTCCCTTTTGTTGTTCTCATAGTCTTATTCTGCTAAGTTGTGTTAACCGAACATATGTAAGTATATGGGACTTATGAATCTTATCTTCACCCGCGGTCCGCTTACGTATTATACCGTGATAACTCACTTATTATGCTGAATGTAATTTTACAGTAAACTTATTTCCTCGATCCCATATTATACTACATATCCACCAAACCACCCAAACCCGTGGCTAGGACCATCCCAGACCCGGGGTGGTTTGGTCAACTTAACTATGGCCGATTACTTATTTAGTTATACCAAATTTATTGTTAACACATCTATGGTTAATTGCTTCCCATACTGACCCATTTTTCTCACCTAGTTGTACTTCTAGGGTATCCCACTTTCAGTCATTTCTATAGTCGTGTCCTATCAGGTGTTGTTCTTGTCTCTTCAATATTGGTTACCTAGTTTTTTTTACCATTATAATCATTAGTCATGTTTAACATTGTCACTCATATATTCCTGACCTTACTTGTATATTGCTTCCTATTTCCATCAATCTATCTAGGCAGCCTCTCCCCTAAATTCTTTATTTATAGTTTCTTTTCTATTCTCCTATGCTATTATCCTATATCTAGAACTTTTGGGTTCCATATCTTTATCTTCTTCCCTGAGGGGTATTATCTTTCAATTATCTCTTACCATACCTTATAGAATATTTACTACAATATGGTTTTTACTTGTTTCTGGGGATATTCTGAGGCGATCAACAAGGTCCATCTTCGCTACTGTGGTATAATAAGGTGGGGCCTGAGCCTTAAACCTCTTTGGTTATAATGATCTCACTGGCTACCTGTGTTGTAGTTGCACCTACTGGTCATTCATTGATCTAGAACTCCCATTATCATATATATGGTGTTGGTTTCTCACTGAGATACTCCTACTAGATATTACCTAGATTGTCTCCAGTTTTACTTCACTCCTGATCTGCTTTCTGAGTATCAATCATACTACCTCTTATTGTGAACCCTATCTAGAGTCATGCTCTTTAAATACTTTATTATTCGTCTCTACACTTCTTTCTATTAATTTCTGTTGTTTAACCACTTTAAGTTGCTACACTTTCTCAAAATCCTAATAAGCTTTATTTGTTATTCCTCCTTATAAAGTCTACTCTGCTACTTAGATTTTCTTCTCATCTTAATTTTTTTTTGAACTCCCTATATCTTTAGTTAGGACATCTCCACTAAATTTCTTACTTTGGGTGCTACTCTCTTCTAGTTCTTCTTTCTCAATACCATGAAACTTTTATGAGTTACATATTGTATCCCTGAAAATTATTATCTCTAATTTCTTCGTACTTATGAGTCTTTACTCCTTTAAAGATTTCTAATTCAATGATGGGTTCCAGATCTAGGCTCGAATTATTGTGACTTCGAACTATTCTATCTCATGCTTCTTATTTATATTCTTGTAACTTCTTTGATTTGACTATCTAGCTATTTCTCGACTTGTTTATCTTGTCAAATACACTCATTTGCCGGTCATTCTCTTTATTAGGCCCTGAGTATGGGGGTGAGTATATACATTCCATGGAAATTATGAATACATATTTGTGTTGTTTACTTAAACTTGTAAATGATCTAATTAGGTTTTCCCAAGCCTACTAGAGTCGGGACTTATGTAAGAAAGAGTTGTCAATCGCTCCATTGGGACCTTGTTGGGAAATTCTACGATCCCGATGATCGAATAAAGCGATGAAACAAAGTGTAAATACATCAAAGAAGTTGCGGAATACTTACATTGAGCGGTTGAGCGATGCGACGAAGAAAAAAAACTTCAAGCACACTCCTAGAGTACTCTCGGCAGTGCAGAAAATTGGCCTCCAAGTTTGTTCCATTTTCAGTCCAAACTCCAAGCTTTTAGGTGGTGATTCCAAGCTCACAAGTGCGGTTCCCTATCACCTTCGCAAGACCCCGAAAGTGTGCTAGCACTCGGTAATTTTTGCCACAAAAATCACCTTGCCTCTCCTCTTGATTCTCGGTGAAACCAGAAAACAGAAGAAGAAAATAAGGCCCTAGGCCATGAGAGAGAGATGAAGAGAGAGAGATTGTTTTGTTGATTATAAGATTTCTAAAATCCAAATAATACATATACCAAAAATTTGGTATTAGCCTTTCAAAAAGGTCAACCAAATTTTGGAGCCAAAAGGCATTTAATGCCATCCACCAACTCACATCAATCACAAGTGACATGTTGTCAATCACTCAAAGTGACTAGACATCACATCAATCAAAGTGACTAATGATTTGACGCTAGATGTGACTTGTGGCCGCACTTGAATTCGAAATAAAGTGCGTCCGCAAACACTCTCGGGCTCGGGTTCGCTAATTCCAAATTAACGAATTTTTCGTTGCGACGTAATTAAATAATTATTCCTAGCAAAATCACTATTCACGTTGCTAACGAATTAATTCTAAATTAACTCGTTCGCCCGAATTAAAATCTAATTTCAATTCCGCGTCGAAATCCAATTTCGTATAATAATCAAATATATTATTTTATCGATTAATTCCAAATTAATCGTTCTCTCTCTTTAAATGATATTTTATCCCAGATAAAATATCTCCGTAATTAATCCCAGATTAATAAAGTGCGAGTCATACGTCATCGGTGAATCTTCGGGAAGCGACCCATGAGATCCCCGGATATGTTGGCAGTAAATGCGGCCATCGGACTATCCGAACACGTAAGTACCTAGTACTATGTTTGTACCGATTTACAAGACAATGTTGGCTTCTAGCAAAGCGCCATGCCTACCCAATTCTCCAGAAATATCCTTACAGGAATATGTGATCTATATCAGGCATAGTATACGTAGTATTGCGTATTTCGATCCAGTATCGGATGTCACATGCAAGGCCTGGGGATGGAATTATGTCTGCCTTATACGAAGCATGTATCGGATCTCTGGTAACTAGTCTCTATAATCGGATAAACATGACCTAGTCATTTTATCCCGATGAATGCAATACATAAGAGAACCAGTTCCCTATCCTACATGACCATCATCTCCACTATGACTGGAGTGATACTTCCGTCTTGACATCACACCCAACATACTACGATTCTCAATATACCCAGCAGAGGCGTACACAGAACCTGTTAAAGCCCAGGACGACCTAAAACCAAAGTATATTGATTGTCGCAAGTATTAGCGGTTCAAGTCTCAGGTTAAGACCCAAATACACCTACCCTGATTCGGACTTCCATAGACACATAGTCATACTACCAATGGAGTTCTGAGGGGTATATCCAGAGCGAAGCTGTTTTCCGTACTGTGGGAACACATGAACTGGACAACGCATGCTGTTCCAGGCTCGCGGCCTAGTCGGGAGTACGGAGTAGCCAACGGAGGACTAAACCGGAGAATAAGAGAGTCGCCACCCGGTGTGAACCGGGACAAAGATTTAAGGCCACACTCACCCCTCGCAAGGGAAGACCTCAAACCATTGGGTTCGGAATGGTCCCTTACTTATGCAACTTGTAATGTAAAGATTTATGCAATAATCCAACCAAGCCTATGACATATATTTCCAAGTGCACCACAATCCTAGATTCACATGCTTAAAAGTATAGTTTACATCTAACATACATGAAACCAAATCTTATTGCCAAATTCACATGCTCAAAAATAGGCCTTTGCAACAACAAACACATAACGTCATAAGAATTCAATCATTCAGGTAAATATAAACACAAACAGTCATGGTAACATTTGCGTGTAATGTAAAGGAAATCAAAATGACGACAAATAATATTGTAGGCGCATAACAGAAATAGACAACTAGAGAGGTAATACAAATGCATAGCGTAAAAAGGGGGTAACCATATGCTAAGATGGACATGTCGTAATATGATGCGAGAGAATCTGTTTACCGTATGCGTTCATGCAGCGTTCGTATACGCGTTCGAACGGTAAACAGAAGGTTCCCGTTCGAGTAGCGTTCGTAAACGCATTCGAACAGGAATGAAACAGAATACACACGTTCGTATGGCGTTTGTGAACGCGTTCGAACGGAAATGAAACAGAATACTCACGTTCGTGTGGCGTTTGTGAACGCGTTCGAACAGAAATGAAACAGAATGCTCACGTTCGTATGGCGTTCGTGAACGCGTTCGAACGGAAATGAGACCTGATGCATGATAAGGCAAAATGCATGCGCGTTCGAGTTGCGTTCGTAAATGCATTCGAACGGGGACAGACCTGATGCATGAAATGGGACGCAATACATAAACAACAAAATAAAGGGGCGCGGCGAAGTGCTGCCGTAAAGGTGGTCTTTTGGGGCTCTTGATCTCTTAAAGAGAGGACCTTTAGACCAACATACTAAGCCCATGCGCGTCACATCAAATCATGCATACAAACATAAAGACAATCATATCAAACTAAATATGCTCGATTGAACACATCTTACATCCAACCGAACACACGTCAACCGGCGCGTCAAAGTATCGTGGTAAAGGGCTTTAACCCATCCCCATAGGGGATCTTTCATTCCACTTACTAAGCCCATGCGCTCGATCGCATCATGCATACAAACATAAAGACAATCATATCAAACTAAGTATGCCCGATTGAACACATCTAACATCCAACCAAACACACATCAACCGGCGCGGCAAAGCATCGTGGTAAAGGGCTTTAACCCCTCCCCGTAGGGGATCTTTCATTCCACTTACTAAGCCCATGCGCTCGATTGAGTCATGCACAAATAAGCAATATGCAGAATTTAAGTGACGAAAAATAAACAAACCAAAGCAACACAAAACAAAAGAGGGTGCCGTTTACTCAAGTGGTACGTGGAGTTGTATCCCAAGTACAGACCGCACTACCGTCCATTCAGATTCGGCTACGGAATTTACGTCTGGGGTTCCATCCTATATACCACAAGAGGTGACACATTTTTCATTTTAATCAAGGGCCACAATCATGCATCATACATTACTTTATCTAATCAAGGGCCACAACATGCATTACTACATAAGAATCATGCGAACGAATCTCAATAAATAATAAAAATAACACTGAAAATGGATGTGAAAAATACCCTAAGGTCTAACCTTTTTGTCGGCTCTCGGACTTGCGTTTCACGACCGTCGGAAGGGCTATCACTCCGCAACTCTTTCGGTTCACTGGTTTAACGTCTTAGCTCGCTGTTTCACTATTTTGGTCGCTGTTTTACCTTCGTTTCGCTGCTGTATTCATTGTATTTTCTGCTCACTGTTCAGTTGTGTTAGTGGACTGTTTCGGGACAGTTTTGGGCGGTTTCCGGACTATTTTACTGGGTAGTTTATGGGTTAATTTTAGTGGTGCAGGGGCTGTTATTGTCGGTTAATGGCTCGGGTTTTAGGGCTTATTGTTATGGTCAGTATGCGGTTGAGTGGCTTACGTTTAAGGTGGCTTTCAGGAGTGTGAAGGAGGCGTTAAATGGCAGTTTGTTCGTGAGTCTTACTTGCGTTGGTCAAGCGTGAGGCTTATTTGCGTGGCTTGGCTGAACGTATTGATGAGTCTGTAGGGTTGATGAAGGCTTGGTAGGTACTTGTACGTGGGTGAGTGTTTGATTTGTGAGGTGAGTGGCGTATGCTTATTGTATCAGGGCTGAGCGTGGCTGTTTATTGTATCAGGGCTGAGCGTGGCTGTTTAGGTGCTCTTCGTGAATGGATTTTTGGGCGAGATCGGCAGGTGTTGATGCGTTGAAATGGGGCAGTATGTCGTGACGAGGCAATGGGCTACTGGCATTAGTGAGAAGGGCTGTTTGAGTGCTAGGGTTGTGAATGTGATCAGCAATGGAGGGCTAATTGTGGGCTATTATTTTTTTATTTGGTTTGTTACGGTTTGTCTTGTCGTTGTTGAAGAGCCGTGGAGGTGGAGTGTGAATGAGAGAGATCCCTAGGGTTGATTTTAATTTGTTTATATAGTTGCATGGGTATTAGGGTTTGTGCAAGGTTTTGTTTTAGGAATGAAATCAATTAATTAGGTGTATTGGTATTTGATTTTAATTATTTAGGCAAGGATATTGTACTTTTGGTGGGTAATTTCATTAAATTGGTGATTAAATTATTTAAATTAGGAATTATTTTATTTTGATTGATTTTAATTTGGAAGTGAATTATTAATTTAATTTGTTTTATTTAATTTGTGAAATGATTTTATTTAATGTTTTATTTTAATTGGATATATGACTTAATTAATTAATTAATTTTAATTTCAATTTAGTTATTTGATTGATTTAATTATTTAATTAGTTTGTGAATTTAATTAAAAATTTGTGACATGTTTTTAGATCTTTTAATTCTTTTAAATTCAATTTGTGACGTGTGTTTTAAAACGGAGGTCCAACAAGCGAACCCGAAGCTAATCCAGCGAATAAGAATTAATCAAAATACCGGTTCCCTTCCGACGATCGTTTCCCGCAAATTCCTCGACTAAAAAAGTAGTGCCTCCAACTGAGACTCATCATCGGGTTTCACATACAAAAATGCAATGCCTACAGTCGCCCCCACTTTGATGGGACTTGTGCAGTGTGTGACTTTGAACAATCCTATCAAAGTTATGCAATGCATTTTTACTTACCTGGCGCGCCAGCTGCCACCTGACTTGCATGTTGCTCCGCCGAGCTGATGATGCAGTGGACCTCAATCCTGGGACGCATCCCAATAACTGCAACCGACAACGGGGGCCTCGACACTGGGACGCATCCCAATACCGCTGACAAAATGGGCCTCGGCCCGGGGACGCATCCCCAAAAATGATGCAGTGGGTCCACGACCCTGGAACGCATTCCAATAACTGCAACCGACAACGGGGGCCTTGACCCTGGGACGCATCCCAATACCGCTGACAAAGTGGGCCTCGACCCGAGGACGCATCCCAAAAAATATGATGCAGTGGGTCCACGACCTTGGGACGCATCCCAATAACTGCAACCGACAACGGGGGCCTCGACCCTGGGACGCATCCCAATACCGCTGACAAAGTGGGCCTCGACCCGGGGACGCATCCCCAAAAATATGATGCAGTGGGTCCACGACCCTGGGACGCATCCCAATAACTGCAACCGACAACGGGGGCCTCGACCCTGGGATGCATCCCAATACCGCTGACAAAGTGGGCCTCGACCCGGAGACGCATCCCCAAAAATATAATGCAGTGGGTACACGACCCTGGGACACATCCCAATAACTGCAACCGACAACGGGGGCCTCGACCCTGGGACGCATCCCAATACCGCTGACAAAGTGGGCCTCGGCCCGGGGACGCATCCCCAAACTGGAATATTCTTACGATGATGTGGGTCTCAACCCTGGGACGCCCCCCAAACTGCTGAAGATGATGATGTGGGTCTCAACCCTGGGACGCATCCTCAAACTACTGAAGATGATGATATAGGCCTCGACCTTGGGACTCGTCCCCAAAACTTGATATTGTAGCTGATGTGGGTCTCAACCCTGAGACTTATCCCCGAAACTGATACTGTAACGGATGTGGGCCTCGACCCTGAGACTCATCCCAAAAACTGATATTGATATCGACGTGGGTCTTGATCTTGGGACTCATCCCCGAAACTGATGTTGATGCTGATATGGGTCTCGACCCTGGGACTCATCCCCAAAACTGATACTAATGATGATGTGGGCCTCGCCTTCGGGACTCATCTCCACAACTGATACTGATGCTTATGCTGAATGTGGGCCTCAACCCTGGGACTCATCCCTATAACTGATACTGATGATGACGTATGAGACCCATCTCTGAAACTGATGCTGATGTGGACCTCGTCCCTAACCGGTACTGATATGGCCCTCGCCCGCAAACTGATACTGACTTGGGCCTCGCCCCCAGGCCGATACTGATGCGATGCGGGTCTCTCCCCTAAAGTGTCGTACTCCGTAGGACTGATTTTGTTAAGGATGTGGGCCCCGCCCCCCAAAGTGCCATACCCGGCAAGACTGATAAGGATGTGGGTCTCGCCCCCAGAGTGCCATACTCGGCAAGATTGATTCTGAAAAAGATATGGGCCTCGCCTCCGAATTGTTATTGATAGGGGCCTCGCTTCCAAAACTGATACTGATATAGGCCTCGCCCCTATGCTGATACTGATATGAGCCTCGCCCCCATGCTAACACAACTGATACTGATGTAATGTAGGCCTTGCCCCCATAATGCCATACTCGACAGAAACTGATACTGATGCTGATGATTCCTCTTAGCATATTGCACTTCCTCTCACGAGATAGCCCTTGATAACTAGATATATTTTCGTCCTCAACGAATGCTTGGTGTCAAAGCCAGAGAATCTTCAAAGTACTCGATATGCTCAACTCCGATCGTCTGAATAGGTGATCCGAACTAGACTCATAGTGTGTGTGTGCCAAGGACCCTTCGCAGCTTATTCCTCAAGCAAACCAATTCGATGATTTCACTTCGGAGAATCGGACCAGTGGGTCTAACCAACATGAATGTCTTAATCACATTCTGTGATTACTTCAGCATACTCAACATGATATGGTCTCTTGCATTTCACTCTTGTCTCTTTCTTCTCATTTGGAACCTTTTCTTTTTCTCTCTCTTTTTTCTTTTTCTTTTTCTCTTTTCTCAGTACGGTTACCCTTTAAGGTAGCATTTCTCCTCATGGTGGTCCTAATACTCGCCCATGGCTAGCTTCACGCTTATCGGTTATAGGCGGCCTGTTTTTCTTTTTCTTTTTATCACAGAGACTTTTTCTTTTATTTCTCGACCATATCATATATCATAGCGTCTGTAATCCAGGGTGGACATCCAGGCAAACAGTCATTCACCGATCCACTATCTCTTCAGCTAGTCATCTCATCAACTACTCAGGCCTCCACTGTTGAGATCCCGTAATCAAGTGCTCGCGAGTCCAACTGTGATCAATCTATTCAGAGTACCGGACAAGAGCACGTCTCGCACTTATCGTTTCTCAAGCTTCTCCCTACAGCAAACAATGTCATCACCGGACATACGTCTAACTATCAAAGATTTATTTCTCTAATTTTTTCTCTTCTTTTTTTTTCTCTTTTTTTTTATCACTCACTCTAAAGAATTCTTCTGTCATCTTCCGATAATGTGGGCTTCACCCCTTGAGATCCATTCTCGAGACTCAAACTCATATGGGCCCCAGCCCTAGGACGCCTTCCCAAAACTAGTACCAATGTGGGCCTCAACCCTCAGATCACTATCCGAATCTGACACAGTGCTTTTGCTGTTTCTGAATGGCTTGTCTTTGCCGCTTTCTCTTTAGAACCTGCGAACACAAACAAAAAAAAAACACAAAAGGAATGCGAAATGGGTTACGTGTATGCATGCATGTATGTGTTTCTTATCCCGTCGGGTTAGGTCTTCTACCAATTCCCTTGATGACTGCTCAGTCCTTTCTTCCTCAAGCAAAGTAATGTTTCAATCTGTCTGCGTCGATCTGTTCGGTGAACTCATTCTCCTCTAAATCTGACAGTCTCACTGTCCCGTTTCCCGTTACTGAATGGCTATCATGTCCTTTCTGTTTGCTTCTTCCAAAAATATACCGTGTTCTGAGTGTCACTGAATGTCATGGAATCAAGGTTGTATGCTTTTGTCAAATGTACTCATGTTGCAGAGACTCAGGCAAGTTAACAAAATGAACATCTTTATTATCATTAAGAAAAGGTTCGAACAAACAGATAAAATCAATGTCTCTAATAATAAATGCTGGATCACAACTGAATAAGATCTGGGAGACAAACATCTTCATAAATTGCAACTTTATCTTCCCTTGCTTTCTTATTTCCTTCGACGATCAATTTATCTAGGTACATTAGTTCCTCTTCCCATTCACTTCTCCTTTTTGCAACCTCCGTCTCATCACTGTCTGAGAAGTTTTCCCAAGGATCCTCTCTCTGCTTTATTTCACTTTTACCACTGTCGCCCCGTACCTCCATGCGAGAAGTTTGGTAGTTGTGGGTTTGAAGGACACGGTTGTCGGGTAGGCCGGATTTGTTCATGTAGGTAGGTGGAGGTTTTCTGTGTATATTGGCTTGTTCTTTTTCCGGGTCTGGTATTTTATGGGAGTCGATGAGGTCTTGGATCTCGTGCCTAAGGCGGAAGCATTTGTCAGTTTCATGGCCTCTTTGTTGGTGGAAGTAACAGTAAAGGTTCAGGTTAAGGTGGCGTGGTACAGGGTTTGGAAGTGGTTTAGGTTTTAAGGGACTTAGGAGTCCTTGCCTTTCTAGCTTTTCAAACACCTTTGACAAAGGTCTACCTAAATTGGAAAATTGCCTGTCCCTGATAGGGAAAATTTCAGAAGGAGGGAGTTTGGTCTTTGAAGGTTCCCCAATGATCTTTCCAATCTGATTGTACATTTCTCTGTTATCAGCTATACGGAGTACGGTCAAACTGGCCACAACTTTAGTCAGAGCTTGCAATATCTCAATAATTCATGTTACTTGGGTCTCCATTGATCCAGGCGGGATCCCTCATTGGCTGACTCACTCATATTAGCTGAAGGTCTCTTGACAAGTCTTCCCCAACCCAACGGGTATCTATGATGGCTTTTAGAACACAAGGGGTTAGCATGATGCGTGTATGCATGATGTGCATGAGGAGCATATAATATATAAATCATACTAAGTCAATAAAATTTCAAACAAATCGACTTATTATCATTTTAGAAGCTTTTGGGGCTGACTGTCATAAGAGTGAACCCGTCCCAGTTTAAATGGCCCAACGAGTTCATATCTTATGGCAAGGAGCCCAACTAAATCCAAATGATAATATTCCGAACACAATCACAAAATGGCCCATCGTCATTTAGAAACCTTTAGCCCAATCATCATAAGATATGTTCTTGTCCCAGTTTAAATGGCCCAACAAGCCCATATCTCATGACAAAAGATCCAAATGGATCCAAATGGATCCAAATAGCAATGTTCCCAAACACAAGCATACAAGGGAGATAATATAAGCATAAAATAATAACTTCTACAGTGTGGCCCACCATCATTTCAGAATTTTTGGGCCTAATTGTCATAAGATACGAACTCGCCCCAGTTTAAATGGCCCAACAAGTTCACATTTTTGACAAAGAGTCCAACTGCATCAAAATAAGGGTGGAACTAAAGTACAATGAAATATTTGTTATAGGCTATACAACCCGGTCTACGCGTGGGTTCGTGAGAGTATGGACAAAGACTCTTGTCGGCGAAGGATTGCCCACAACTAGGTCTCCCCACTCAAGGGTTCGAGCGACCAAGCAAGCGCACCTTTTTTTTATACCTTACGGTACGTGCCAACAAGTCATGGTGTGTGACTAACTGTCAAATGGATTCCTTGTTGCAGATTCCCCAGAGGGAAGGTGGAGCGAGGCTCAGTTAAGTACCCAAGCCTCTTAGGCTCTTATCGCTTGGTGACAGGAATAAGCAACAAATCCTCCAAATTAGTATGTCACAACAGGCTAATTGTAATGATCATTTAGGTGCCTTCACAGCTTTTCCTCGAAAGGTAGTGAGTGAAGGAAGACACCAAACCACTAACTAGCCTTAAAATGTCTTTAATCAACAACCCCCATTTTACCCATTTGTAGACACAGTTAATTAGAGCATAAATCTATACATTACAAGGCATTATTTCGGGGCCGATTCTCTATCCCCAGTGGAGTCGCCAGACTGTGGGAACACATGAACTGGACGACGCATGTTGTTCCAGGCTCGCGGCCTAGTCGGGAGTACGGAGTAGCCAACGGAGGACTAAACCGGAGAATAAGGGAGTCGCCACCCGGTGTGAACCGGGACAAAAATTTAAGGCCGCACTCACCCCTCGCAAGGGAAGACCTCAAACCATTGGGTTCGGAATGGTCCCTTACTTATGCAACTTGTAATGTAAAGATTTATGCAATAATCCAACCAAGCCTATGACATATATTTCCAAGTGCACCACAATCCAAGATTCACATGCTTAAAAGTATAGTTTACATCTAACATACATGAAACCAAATCTTATTGCCAAATTCACATCTCAAAGGTAGGCCTTTGCAACAACAAACACATAACGTCATAAGAATTCAATCATTCATGTAAATATAAACACAAACAGTCATGGTAACATTTGCGTGTAATGTAAAGGAAATCAAAATGACGACAAATAATATTGTAGGCGCATAACAGAAATAGACAACTAGAGAGGTAATACAAATGCATAGCGTAAAAAGGGGGTAACCATATGCTAAGATGGACATGTCGTAATGTGATGCGAGAGAATCTGTTTACCGTATGCGTTCGTGCAGCGTTCGTATACACGTTCGAACAGTAAACAGAAGGTTCCCGTTCGAGTAGCGTTCGTAAACGCATTCGAACGGGAATGAAACAGAATGCACACGTTCGTATGGCGTTTGTGAACGCGTTCGAACGGAAATGAAACAGAATACTCACGTTCGTGTGGCGTTTGTGAACGCGTTCGAACAGAAATGAAACAGAATGCTCACGTTCGTATGGCGTTCGTGAACGCGTTCGAACGGAAATGAGACCTGATGCATGATAAGGCAAAATGCATGCGCGTTCGAGTTGCGTTCGTAAATGCGTTCGAACGGGGACAGACCTGATGCATGAAATGGGACGCAATACATAAACAAAAAAATAAAGGGGCGCGGCGAAGTGCTGCCGTAAAGGTGGCCTTTTGGGGCTCTTGATCTCTCAAAGAGAGGACCTTTAGACCAACATACTAAGCCCATGCGCGTCACATCAAATCATGCATACAAACATAAAGACAATCTTATCAAACTAAGTATGCCCGATTGAACACATCTTACATCCAACCGAACACACATCAACCGGCGCGGCAAAACATCGTGGTAAAGGGCTTTAACCCCTCCCCATAGGGGATCTTTCATTCCACTTACTAAGCCCATGCGCTCGATCGCATCATGCATACAAACATAAAGACAATCATATCAAACTATGTATGCCCGATTGAACACATCTAACATCCAACCGAACACACATCAACCGGCGCGGCAAAGCATCGTGGTAAAGGGCTTTAACCCCTCCCCGGAGGGGATCTTTCATTCCACTTATTAAGCCCATGCGCTCGATTGAGTCATGCACAAATAAGCAATATGCAGAATTTAAGTGACGAAAAATAAACAAACCAAAGCAACACAAAACAAAAGAGGGTGCCGTTTACTCAAGTGGTACGTGGAGTTGTATCCCAAGTACAGACCGCACTACCGTCCATTCGGATTCGGCTACGGAATTTACGTCTGGGTTTCCATCCTATATACCACAAGAGGCGACACATTTTTCATTTTAATCAAGGGCCACAATCATGCATCATACATTATTTTATCTAATCATGGGCCACAACATGCATTACTACATAAGAATCATGCAAACGAATCTCAATAAATAATAAAAATAACACAGAAAATGGATGTGAAAAATACCCTCAGGTCTAACCTTTTTGTCGGCTCTCGGACTTGCCTTTCACGACCGTCGGTAGGGCTATCACTCCGCAATTCTTCCGGTTCACTGGTTTAACATCTTAGCTCGCTGTTTCACTGTTTTGGTCGCTGTTTTACCTCCGTTTCACTGCTGTATTCGTTGTATTTTTTGCTCACTGTTCAGTTGTGTTAGTGGACTGTTTCGGGACAGTTTTGGGCGGTTTCCAGACTATTTTACTGGGCAGTTTATGGGTTAATTTTAGTGGTGCAGGGGCTGTTATTGTCGGTTAATGGCTCGGGTTTTAGGGCTTATTGTTATGGTCAGTATGCGGTTGAGTGGCTTACGTTTAAGGTGGCTTTCAGGAGTGTGAAGGAGGCGTTAAATGGCAGTTTGTTCGTGAGTCTTACTTGCGTTGGTCAAGCGTGAGGCTTATTTACGTGGCTTGGCTGAACGTATTGATGAGTCTGTAGGGTTGATGAAGGCTTGGTAGGTACTTGTACGTGGGTGAGTGTTTGATTTGTGAGGTGAGTGGCGTATGCTTATTATATCAGGGCTGAGCGTGGCTGTTTATTGTATCAGGGTTGAGCGTGGCTGTTTAGGTGCTCTTCGTGAATGGAATTTTGGGCGAGATCGGCAGGTGTTGATACGTTGAAATGGGGCAGTATGTCGTGACGAGGCAATGGGCTACTGGCGTTAGTGAGTGAGAAGGACTGTTTGAGTGCTAGGGTTGTGAATGTGATCAGCAATGGAGGGCTAATTGTGGGCTGTTATTTTTTTATTTGGTTTGTTACGGTTTGTCTTGTCGTTGTTGAAGAGCCGTGGAGGTGGAGTGTGAATGAGAGAGATCCCTAGTGTTGATTTTAATTTGTTTATATAGTTGCATGGGTATTAGGGTTTGTGCAAGGTTTTGTTTTAGGAAAGAAATCAATTAATTAGGTGTATTGGTATTTGATTTTAATTATTTAGGCAAGGATATTGTATTTTTGGTGGGTAATTTCATTAAATTGGTGATTAAATTATTTAAATTAGGAATTATTTTATTTTGATTGATTTTAATTTGGAAGTGAATTATTTAATTTAAATTTGTTTTATTTAATTTGTGAAATGATTTTATTTAATGTTTTATTTTAATTGGATATATGACTTAATTAATTAATTAATTTTAATTTCAATTTAGTTATTTGATTGGTTTAATTATTTAATTAGTTTGTGAATTTAATTTAAAATTTGTGACATGTGTTTTAGATCTTTTAATTCTTTTAAATTCAATTTGTGACGTGTGTTTTAAAACGGAGGTCCAACAAGCGAACCCGAAGCTAATCCAGCGAATAAGAATTAATCAAGATACCGGTTCCCTTCCGACGATCGTTTCCCGCAAATTCCTCGACTAAAAAAGTGGTGCCTCCAACTGAGACTCATCATCGGGTTTCACATACAAAAATGCAATGCCTACACGTACCATCGGTAAAACACATCCTTCTACTACACTTGCATGAGTATCTTATACCCAAATATATGAGAACTATGTCGTTATGCCCTCACAATGCGCACAAGTGTAATACTAGTCTTTTCCGTATTATCGATGTCCAATCTCGATAATACTCTGACTAGGGATATTTAATGATTAAACCTTCGTGGATTGATACTGTCTCATATCATCTCAATCCAGGAACTAATCATATGGACCTTTCATTATTTATACATCTTGGTGATCTAATCACAAATGATAAAAGAGCAATTTCCTTTGTCACATAGTTAATTTGTACAACAACACCATGATATGTACAAATAGTGACGCTATGGGTCATAACTGTCCAACAATCTCCCACTTGGCCTATAGTCAGTCACTCAAGTGTCTTACACCCGAACTATGTACGGTTCGCTCAAATTTCTGAGAAAATACTTTCGTCGGCGGATCTGCATGATTATCATCTGATGCGATTTATACGATCATCACATCGCCATGATGTATGATCCGAACGAATCAGAAGAATAGTCAAAGTATTTATCTGGATCGTTGATGAGACCAATTAATTCTTTAGCCTGCGCTGTAGCCTAGCTCAGCTGTTAACAGAACTATATCTAATCTGATTAGAATTATTATCAATCCAGAAGGCTTCTATTGCTGCCTCGGCTGCAGCAATAACCCACTTTTGTTGTTTATCCGATAACAGTATCTTGCTTGGAAGATTTCCAGCTCACTGTTCCGTTATTCAAACTGTATAGTACCGTTGTTACGACTTATAGTCGTTTTATCGTTAGGAAACTTGCAGTAGTGAACCCAGTCACTTCAAGTTCTCATTCTCCATAGTATAAGACAACATCCTTAGTTCCTCTAAGATACTAAGGGATGTTCTTAACATCAATCCAGTGACTATCACTTGGATTGGCCCGATTGTGACTTCATATGCTTAAAGCGTATGAGACACCAGGTCACGTACATTTTTCAATGTACGATTTCTCGGAGATGTATCAACAACTTTAAATCTATCCCAGTAGATCTTTATTCCTAGAATAAATGTTGTTTCTCCCAAGAATTCTACAGAGAATTTCCTTGAAAGCCTAGCTTTCACCGATTGTTATTTGGGAAATTTCATTTCCAAGAAATGATATGTCATCATTATTTATAGGACTTTCATTGTCAGTGCGCTCCCACTAACCTCCTTATATACACAAGAATCATTTTCGTTTTGAATTAAATCATACACCATTATGATTACATCAAAACGATAATTCCAAGAACATTATGCTTGCTTCAATCCATCCATGGATCGAATAACCTGCAAACCTTATTTGCTAGTTATGGTACGACAAAACCGTCAAGATGTTGTAAACATCCTCCAAAAGGTTTCCGTTAAGGAAAGCGATTTTGGCATACAGCTGCCACATTTCATAAATGAAACATGCAAGCATTATCCAAATGGATTTACCGTGGCAACAGGTAAAAGGTTTCGTCGTAATCGACACAATGTTGATAACGATACCTTTTCACTACAAGCCCAGCTTAGTACATTGGTATATTGCCTTCCATGTATGTCTTCCTTGAAGACTTATATAGTACCAGTAGGCACAATGCCTTGTGGTACAACAACTAGTATCCAAACTTGGTTGTTATACATGGAATCCATTTCGGACTTCATGGCACTTTGCCATAATAGGGAGTCGATACCTTGTATCACTTCCTCATACGTAGTCAGTTGGTATTCCTCAATAAGATTGACATCTTAACGAGGTGAGATCAGAAACCCATACCCCAGGTTGTCTTCTGACTCTCTCCGACTTACGTGGTTCTTGTGTATTCGAAGATTATTCGTATAGTTTCATCCTTGATGAACTATTTGTGTTCCATTAAGATTCGGTGCCTGGAACAGTATCACTCCGATTTTCATCGAGTTTTACTTTCCTCCCACTTACCACTGCATTTAGGTATTCCTCTTAGGAAAACCGCATGGTGAGCAACAATTAAATTGTTCTCTGGTGAGATGTATAAGTACTATACTTTGGTGTCCCTAGGATAACCTACAATTGGCACTTATTGATGGGTGGTATTTATATCACTTTTTTTCACTCATTAAACTTAATATTTTGTATAGTTTCTTGAGTTTTGTGAATGTTTTGATGTGTTTTATTGTTATTTTGCAGATAAATAAAGTTTGGACAGCACTGGAGGCAATTTGGGGCAAAACCGGACAAAAATGCGTCAACAGGGATATTTTTGTCTTTTGCGCGTCGCGACGCTGAAACACTGTGCGCCGCGACGCCCAGCGTGAGCCGAATCTGCTAACGTGCGCCAGTTCAACGGTCAACAATTTGAGAAGTTTTGACTTTGCTAAAATGCGCCGTGCCACGTGTCACCATCACATCCCATCTGCTAACATGCGCCGTGCCACGTGTCATCATCATATGCTGCCGACACTCAGACTTGACACGTGTCGCCTCGTCATCAGCCACATCATCGGTCAACAAGTCAACCTTGCCACGCGTCGTGCCACATCATCGTCCACATCAGCAGGTCAACCGAGTCAACATGCCACGTCAGTCTCAGCCAATCACAACTTGACACGTGTCGCCACGTGTCGCAATCCTATTGTGCCGACAAGTGAACAGTCAGCCGCCACGCCACATCATCGCCACGTCGTCGCCGCGTCAGCATGACGTCATCACAATAATTGAGAATTAGCCGCCTTGACACGTGTCGCGTGAACAGTCAGCCGCCTTGCTACGTGTCTCCTTCTCATCGTGCCACGTCGACAAATCCAGCGTCGCGACGCTGAGGTCCTTGGCGTCGCGACGCGTGAACAGTGAAAAATTTTCCTATAAATAGAGCGCGAAATTTCAGATTTCAGGACACCATTCCCTCTCTCTTATTTGATGTAAATAGGGAATTCTTCTCTCTCTAAGTTTCGTTTTTAATTTTTAGTTTTTACTTTTGTAATAATTTTAATTACTTTTTGTAATAATAGTAATCTACTTTCTTATTTTACAGTTTTTTACTATTCATTATGCGGAGGTAACTTCCCTATGCTAGGGTGAAAGGTAATTTTTTACTATTGTTATTTAGATTAATCTCCCTTAAAAATAATATATTTATTATTTAAAATTCTGATTAATAAGGATACCGCTATATTGGTCGGTTGGCAATTTAATTTAATCTGGTTTAAACCTGACTAATCAAGGAAACCGCTATATTGGTCGGTTGGTAAATTTATTTTCTGTTGGTTTGAACCTGATTAATCAAAGATACCGCCAGATTGGTCGGTTGGTAAATTTATTTTGGTACCGCCTTTATGGCTGGATTATGGACAAATATTACCACCTATATGGCTGGTTGTACTTAATTTGACTTAATCAGGATACCGCCAGATTGGTCGGTTGGTAAAATATATCACAAGTTTATATATTATTTTATGGGAGATATCTAAATTAGTAGTAGTAAAAGTAATTCCTTTTGCCTTAGCATTTTATTTCATTTGTAATTTACTTTTCAGCATTTTACTTATCAATTATTTTCAGCATTTTCATTTTATGTCTTTTAAGTTTTTACTAGCCCTAGCTATGTGTCATAACTAAGTTAGTAATCTAGGGTTGTGATGAAATCTAATATCACCGGTTTATAAGGGTTAAATTATAATTTGGGTAATATAAAGATTTATTTATTGAGTCTTAATCTTAATGCTTTTTATTAACTGGCCACTAATAAAATGATAAGGTAAACTTAAAATGAACTAGACATAGGGATTTTAGGTTTAAGACCTCAGACTCAATAACCCACGATCTTCCTTGAGGATAGATAACCCTTTAATAGATTTCCTTACAGGATAGGAATATACCTGTCGGGCGGGGGTAGCCATAATTGGAACTTAATCTTAATGAATTCAGATAATTTGATTGACATAGACATATGGTTCAATTAGGTTAAATTGGATATTTGTAATTGACCATCGGAAGAGGCTTTTACATAATTTAGTGTTCCAGGTTAATAAATCAATATTTTACCCAATTATAAGATAACCACTTCATCATTAAATAATATTGGAATAAATCACAACCCTAGATAGTTTTAATATTGAATTTTCTCAAAATATATTTTCAAACCAATTTTAGTTACTTGCTTTTAAATTTAGAATCGTCGCCATTTCAAATCAATCAAACAACCTGTCAGATATTAGTAATCATTTGACCTCATAAAAATTAATAGATAAGATTTTAAGTCCTCGTGGGATCGATACTTTTTATACTACTTGAACGATACGTACGCTTGCGTTATACGTGTGTGTTTACGCCGGTCACTTATCCAATTTGGGTTTTAGTTTGGTATTATCCAAACATATGCCCAGCATACCCAAATCTTCAGGATTGAGAAAACCCAGTTTCTATCATGTTCATATCTAATATGAAGTCTGTCTAACAGATTTTTATGGAACCTTATTCTAAATAAGTTCTGCACTGTTTATGCGTATCCGTTGAAGGAAATGGTAGCTCAGAGCGACTCATGATTAACCTTATCATGTCCAACAAAATTCGGTCTCTCCCCTTGGACACACCGTCAAATTGACGTGTTCCGGAAGGAGTCCTTATTGAAAGAATACTATACTCTTTCAAGTATATGAGAAACTTATTACTTAAGTATTTTCATCATAGTCTAACCGTGATGGTTTAATACTTTAGCCGATCTGTTTGTCTATTTCGTGTCGAAACTTTAAAAATTTCCGATATGTGTTTCAAAAGAAACACATAACCATAACGCGATGCCACATCCGTAAAGGTCAGGAAATATTCATATCCACCTCTAGCCTAGCTAGTCATGGGCCCACTTGCTTCACTATGAACTAGGGCTAACAGATCGGTGGTATTTTCACTTTTACCAAGTAAAGAGTGTTTTAGGCACTTTGCCCAATAAACTAGTTCGTAGACTTTATTTGAATAGTATCAAATATGTCCTAGTACCCACTCTTCGAAAGTGTGGATATACGAGTCTTGTTTAATTGTGTCCCAGACAACAATGCCACAGCTAAGTCTCTTCTGATCAAATCAGTTTGAGCTATTTGTTTGTCATGTCATATGTTTGAGATTTATTTATATTCAAAATATAAATACTGTTATTCACATCTAATGTGTTTATCTCAATCTAAGGTTTATCTCAATATCATCTTCATAAAATAAAACACCTTAGTGTTCTAAAATATAATGGTATACCCGTAACGGGTTAAACCCTGATATAGAGATAATGTATCTAGTCAAACTAGTACATTGTAACAGTTTCCTAATTTAAGTACACACCCGAAGGCAGTTCCTAAACTTAGGTATCTACGGTTAAAACAACGACTTTTGTCCCGTTTCCGATTCGCAGATTAATCTCATCTGAAGTCAGTATCCTGCTCATAGCAGATTCTGTACACCAGTACATATTTATGTACCACACTAAGTATTTAAAATCCAATTTTAATACTAGTAGTGAACATAATTATGACAAACATATTTGAAGTCAGAGCCTTGGTCGTCTTCAATTCCTTCATGTCTGCCTTTTCCATACGGCAGTCACGCTTCCGTGTCCCCGTTTACCACAATTTAGGCAGACATCGTGGGATATGTCATTTGTCTTCCCAGAAGACTATAATGATTTTGCCTTTGCCCTTTTCCACACCCCAGAAGCCTTTGGCCAAGCCTTGTCCTTCTAGAACATCGAAGTAAGGTGCGCCTTGCGCTTCTTGCCATATTGCAAACTTTGGCTTTGAATCCTTGAGTATAGCCATTAACTCTCCAAGAGTTTACTATTGCAATTTAGTACTTCAAAGATATATGAATAGATCTATGAAGATCCTTCAATTTCATTATCATACTTTAAGGATCTAATCCTTAGTTCTGATTAAGAAATTAAGGAGTCTTATTTGGCAAGCATAACGGATTAAGCACTAAAGTTATCATCACATGAATATTCCAAATATCATGCTCTACTATTTGCTTAACTCCGGACTTAGGCCTAATATGTTATTTTATCAAATAAAGTAACTTATTAGTTTCTAGGACCATCCTGAAACATTATTCCCAATTTGAAAATTAAAGTCGTTTAAATACATTTTCACCCAGGATTATGTTTTAAACACTAATCTTTCAATTATCTTGATTCTAATAGTCCAACTATTTAATCAACGAATTAGGTACTATTTATTATAATGATTACTATAGTCCAACTATATAATCAACTATAATTCAATTGATTAAATTCAATTATATTGATTACTATAATCCAATTATAAAATCAACTATAATTGATCAATTAAATTCAAATATATTAATTACTGTAATCTAATTATATAATCAACTATAAATGAATAGTTTGAATACAGTCCAACTGTTTATTAAAACAACATTAAATATTAGTCCAACTAATAAATAATTACGTATTGACGAAAATTGATATTGAGCGCGTATGGCAAGTAACTAAACGAATATTGCAAATTTAATACTTGCCTCCCACTATTTTTCGGCGAGCCTCTAACCCTCTGTGGAGTACTCGGGAAACCTTGTTTCCTAGTGGGCTAGGATCCCGTTAAATGTCACACAATCTTGACTTTGGCCAACAAATTGTATGATAATTAACTAGGTAGATCTCTAACAATTGGATCCCATCCAATTCCTAGATCCAGTAGGGGGACATCCAAGTCCGAAACATATATCTTATATATGCCAATATATCCAATATATTGCCTAACCTTTTTTCCTCTGAATCAACTAAGCCTTGGCTTTGGCACAACAAACTTAGTGATCCCAGTTAAGCGGAACCCATTGACCATGGAAAGCTTCGTAATCAATGTCGATGGACAATAAGTGATCTTGACTTTGGCCAACAAATCACAACTTGGACGAGACACCGATATGGAACAAAGCCTTTGTGATTCAAACACATCCTCGACGGACAAAGGTCTTGACTTTGGCCAACAAACTAATGCCAGTCTTGGATCTTGAGTAAGAATCACTCAATGGAAGGAAAAACGCTTAATATTATTTGAGGGTTTTTCGCGTGCAAATTGGCAACCAATTTATTATCTTTGTTAAGGTCTCATCATCATACACCCTTAAACATGCATTCTAAACACATAATAAGGCGCGTAAAATAAATAATAATGATATGCGGATGGATACTTAACACATTGTTCCTAGAATAAATCTCTCTCTTTCCTCTCTCCCGCTAGCACAAGTATTACTTCTACCCGTTACATAACACTTCTAAAGAAACCTCATTTACATTGAGGGGAATAGGTGAGAAGAGAAATACAAAGAGTAAGGAGGTAATAGGCTGGACACGCAGGTCCAATTAATAAATTCTAAATTTATTACAACAATTTCCAAAATTACCCCACCCATCTAATATCAACCTGATATACATTATTCATGCATCGCAACCAAATTAACATTTCTAAAATTCCAAAATTCCAATTTCACAATTTATTTACTCAAAGTGTAATGCCATAATTAATCACCCAAATTAACATTTCTAAAACATCAACTTACACAATTAATTATGCTTATTAACATTAAAACAAGTCCAACACATTTTAATCAAAAATCTAACCCAAACATGCTCATATAGTCTCGGCAATTTGGGCATTTTTATGTCCGATTCGAATTCAATCCAATTAAATCCAATTCAACATTAAATCAACATTCCCAATTGATTTCAAGTCATCCAATGAATCAAAAATCAAAAATACCAAGACATTTAGGGCAAGGTAGTATTCGGCCAAGCCTCACCAATTGGGCAAAAATTGATCCAATCAAATTTCATGAAATTAATCCAATCAAACTTTAATTAAACATCATTTAAGCATACTTAATCAAACAATTTCATCAAATCATGCTCAGAATCAATTTACCCAAATTTAACCCTAAATTCAAGTTTCATGCTTTTACTCCGCTCTGATACCATTGTTGGGAAATTCTACGGTCCCGAGGATCGAATAAAGCGATGAAACAAAGTGTAAATACATCAAAGAAGTTGCGGAATACTTACATTCAGCGGTTGAACGATGCGACGAAGAACAAAAACTTCAAGCTCCCTCCTAGAGTGCTCTCGGCAGTGCAGAAAATTGGCCTCCAAGTTTGTTCCATTTTCGGTCCAAGCTCCAAGCTTTTGGGTGGTAATTCCAAGCTCACAAGTGCGGTTCCCTATCACCTTCGCAATACCCCAGAAGTGTGCTAGCACTCGGTAATTTTTGTCACAAAAATCACCTTGCTTCTCCTCTTGATTCTCGGTGAAACCAGAAAACAGAAGAAGAAAATAAGGCCTTATGCCGTGAGAGAGAGATGAAGAGAGAGAGAGTGTTTTGTTGATTATAAGATTTCTAAAATCCAAATAATACATATACCAAAAATTTGGTATTAGCCTTTCAAAAAGGTCAACCAAATTTTGGAGCCAAAAGGCATTTAATGCCATCCACCAACTCACATCAATCACAAGTGACATGTTGTCAATCACTCAAAGTGACTAGACATCACATCAATCAAAGTGACTAATGATTTGACGCTAGATGTGACTTGTGGCTGCACTTGAATTCGAAATGCGAGTGCGTCCGCAAACACTCCCGGGCTCGGGTTCGCTAATTCCAAATTAACGAATTTTCTGTTGCGACGTAATTAAATAATTATGCCTAGAAAAATCACTATTCACGTCGCTAACGAATTAATTCTAAATTAACTCGTTCGCCCGAATTAAAATCTAATTTCAATTCCGCGTCGAAATCCAATTTCGTATAATATATCAAATATATTATTTTATCGATTAATTCCAAATTAATCGTTCTCTCTCTTTAAATGATATTTTATCCCAGATAAAATATCTCCGTAATTAATCCCAGATTAATTTTCTCTCTCATTTAATTAATACCAGATTAATAAAGTGCGAGTCATACATCATCGGTGAATCTTCGGGAAGCGACCCATGAGATCCCCATTTATGTTGGCAGTAAATAAGGTCGTCGGACTATCCGAACACGTAAGTACCTAGTACTACGTTTGTACCGATTTACAAGACAAGGTTGGCTTCTAGCAAAGCGTCATGCCTACCCAATTCTCCAGAAATATCCTTACAGGAATATGTGATCTATATCAGGCATAATATACGTAGTATTGCGTATTTCGATCTAGTATCGGATATCACATGCAAGGCCTGGGGCTGGAATTGTGTGTGCCCCGTACGAAACATATATCGGATCTCTGGTAACTAATTTCTATAATCGGATAAACATGACCAAGTCATTTTATCCCGATGACTGCAATACATAGAACCAGTTCCGTATCATACATGACCATCATCTCCACTATGACTGGAGTGATACTTCCGTCTTGACATCACACCCAACACACTATGATTCTCAATATACCCAGCAGAGGCGTACACAGAACCTGTTAAAGCCCTGGACGACCTAAAACCAAAGTATATTGATTATCGCAAGTATTAGCGGTGCAAGTCTCAGGTTAAGACCAAATACACCTACCTTGATTCTGACTTCCATAGACACATAGTCATACTACCAATTGAATTCTGATGGGTCTATCCAGAGCGAAGCTGTTTTCCGTACTATCGGTAAAACACAACCTCCTACTACACTTGCATGAGTATCCTATACCCAAATATATGAGAACTATACCGTTATGCCCTCACAACTTGCACAAGTGTAATACTAATCTTTTCCGCATTATCGATGTCCAATCTCGATAATACTCTGACTAGGGATATTTAATGATTAAACCTTCGTGGATTGATACTGTCTCATATCATCTCAATCCAGGAACTAATCATATGGACCTTTCATCATTTATACATCTTGGTGATCGAATCACAAATGATAAAAGAGCAATTTCCTTTGTCACATAGTTAATTTGTACAACAACACCATGATCTGTAGAAATAGTGACGCTATGGGTCATAACTGTCCAACAGACCTAGTTTGACTTACTCCATGTCTTAGGGTTCCACGACTTCCTCCTCTTTACTCTCTTGGGTAGACTTCTTGGATCTCTACTATCTAGTTTCATAGCTTATTTTGAACTTCTGAATGTAAACCAGGATGATTACGAAATAATTCTTAACTGAAGGAAGGATCATGGTCACTTTCTTACGAAGAGAATTCAGATAGCTTGGGAATGCTTACTAACCTATTTATAAGACTTTAGAAAGTACTCGAGGATCAGATACTGGAGTAGTAGTGTCTCATATATGGATATCACGGATATACTGCGTATACAATACCCCAGCACTCTACCCATTGCAGTCACTGACTCCCTAGACCATGCTCCGATACCATCTTTGTAACATCCCAAATTCGGGAGATGCTACCGGCAAGGAATAGACCATACTATCCCTTTAAGCCTCTGACTTCTAAAAACTACTATTATTATCTCAAATATAAACTCATGCATGGGACCATTGCCCAACTCATCAACCATGAATGCATAACACTTTTAATACTTAGTACTCTGTTTTAATACATATTACAATTCTGAAAATGATCACTATATTTCAATATATATGTAGTCTTTACGACATCACATATATGTTACATGACATTTCTAGACACTGACCGGATTGGACTTTATCACTGACTTCACCTGGTGGACCAACTCCCCAATGACTGCCATCAGTATCCATCCTCTCGAGCTCGTCCTCAGAGAACATGCAAAAAAAAACACTGGGAGTTGGGGGTTAGATCGTTATAACGATCTAAGTGAGTAGACGATTTTAAAATAAAAACTTAAATACTTTATGAAAAATCATGTTTTAGAAATCAAATCGGAATTTTTTTTGAAAGTCTCTGTAAATCTACTGTTTCTGAAAACTTTTCTCTGAAAATTATTTTTGAAATCTGTATCTTCAAACTGATCTCTGAAAATTGTTTTCTAAAAACCTGTTATATGTCTTTGAAAAACCTGACGCATGGGGGCATTACGTATCGCCGTCCCCCTATACGCTTAAATAGAGCCAGAAGTGTAAATCAATGACATTGGGGCGTTACATATCGACTGTTAGGGTTGGTACTCGGGGTGCCAATCCAGATCATATTTATGTTCGATTCATGAATACGAACAATTCCTTTTACCATAATATTACTTATTTATGGTAGTACATCTTGCTTTTATATACATATTTGATCTAATTACAATTAGATTGAAACTAAATATGATTTAGTGATATGTATGTATTAGATAAAGACCCGGTAATATATTTTGTAGTGCGCAGTTAAAAAGTAATTTGTAATTGACATTGGCAAGTGACACTACTAGAAGTATATTATCAAATAAAGTTCCTAGTCAAGATTTACTAACATTTGTTGGTTAGTAAAATCTGTTGAGACCAGTACACGTCGTATATCGAGACTTGGTTTGATGGTTTATCCGAATGAACCATGAGTCTGGGGAGACTCGTATAGATGTGTAGGTGTTTATATTGGATAAATACAGATAGACTCACCGAAGATTCTTAATAGATATACACCAACGTCAATAAGAATCTTCTCGGGTTGAGTGAGCATAGTGATCCTTCGACTTGAGGTACCACTGTGGATGTATGAGGTTTCCTCCATATTTTGATGGCAGTCACGTCACCGATCTATTTAGTTCAAACCTCCGCCTGTTCGTTGGGTGTGGACTGATCCTCAGGATATCATGTGTGTATAAAGATAGAATCTGTCAGTTCTGTGTACAAAGCATACGTATCTATTATGGAATTAGCAATCTATTAAATCCATGGGCTAGTGGTACAATGTAGAAGTAAGTTCTAAGTGTTACTAAGAGATTTCTAATAGAATCATTGATGGGATTATACCTATAGAGATTCGACGTTTATATCTTTATCTCTGGGATAATCCGGAAACCTATGACATAAGGATTATACGTATGCAGTGACCTCGACCTGTATGGTTCAGGGAGTTTATCTGTGTTCATCATAAATTACGGGTGGGTAGATTATGGACACGAAATTAGATTTCGTGACGGATATGCCTAAACCTTGAGAGTCTCACTAATGAAACATACTCGTAGAGCACTCAGGCTACCTTTGTAAATAATATTGATTATTTATAGATCGTTTAATGGTTAAACGATAAATACACGCTTTAAAGGTTTTTTCGGCTATTTCCTAATTAGTGCATATTTGATTTAAATGCTAGATTTTATTAAATTCACATTAATTAATTGTCAAATAAAGTATTTGACACTTGTCACAAATATATGTATTATGGAATATTTAATGTAAATATTATACATATACTTGGATATTTATATTTGTAATTATCCAATTATTTAATTGTTAAATAATTAGATTAATTAAATATAAATATCATTTAACTTTAATATGGAAAAATGTAATTGGTACATTTGTGCATATATTAATTAAAATGGTTGAAAACTTGATTTTAAGCATATTTAATATTTGATTAAATTTACAAAATCAAAATTTCCATTTTGCCCCTCAATAGTCGGTCATGCCCTAATGTTTTAAGCTTTGAGTTTTTCATTTTGCTTCACTTTTGGCTTTAAAATAGATTACAAAAAAAAAGGGAGTTGAGAGAAAAACAAAGTGCTATAGGTGATTTGTGAAGGAAGCTTTGAAAATTAAGATAATTTCATACTTTTCTTTACTTGAAAATTGTTTCTATGCCTTTAGACTTCAACATATGATGTTGTCATGTTTTCTCTATTCTCTTGGGTTTGTAATAAATTTGTATGAAGCATGAATCAATGGCGTTAGCATGTGTATTTTGTAAAGGAAGCTTATTAAGTGTTATTAACCATACTTTTAGTTATTTGATAACTTGGTAGCCATTCTATAGTTGTTTAGCCACTCATAAATGACCTAGAATTGTTCTTGAGTTGTTTCATGATGGTGAGACTTGTTTGGTGTGGTAAAGATTAAATTAAATTGTTGAATTTAATTAATTTGGTGTCCAAATTTGGGGTTTTTTATATATGTGTTAATTAATGATGTATATATGATGCATATTAATTTTGGTGTTGATTGGACTTGATCTTGAATGGTTTTGAACCAATCTAGACTAAAGTGTAATTCTTGGAAACTTGAGGGACCTCTCGGTAATTTGAAAAAAATTGTTTTCTTTATTTGTAATTTTTATTTTCATGGAGAAGACATGTATAGCATTTTGGTAGTGATTTGGAATCACCTAATTATGTATTTGACAAATTAGGACTAAAATGATCAAAATGAAAAGTCTATGGACATTTCTGTAATTACTGACAAATCTGGAAAAATTTCGGATTTTTGTTTTAATGTATATTTGATGTACAAATCATTTTGGTTGTGATTGGAAACCACCTAAGCTAGTTTTGAACAACTTAGGACTAAAATGATTAAAATGGAAAGTTTTAGGGTTGTTTGGTGATTTACTGAAATTATGATTTCTGGGTTAAAAATTTATGTTTTTGAGTATTCAGTGATTAAAATAAATAAGTTTATTTTAATTATCCACTAAAAATTAAAGAAATAGGAAAATTTGATTTTCCCGCATTCCGCTGCATAATCCGAGTATTTTACCCAAAACCCCAACAAAAATGGTATCAGAGCAGGTCTGAACCTCAAAACATGATATGAATATGCCTTTAAATTCAATGTTTAATTTTGTCTTTACTTTATGCATGCTTGTATTTATTTAATTTGATTAAATTGAATGTGTAACATCTTTACGGAAAATCCCTAATTAATAAGGTTTTAAAGTAATATGCATTAAATTCATATTTATTGGTCCGTCTTGTCAATACGGTTTATGGATATTTGTTCTATGGATGCATCTGAGAAAGTGCCAAAGCAGTGAGGGTGTGGTTGATAGAAATTTATTCATACCGGATGTATATGTGATACTAGATAAATTCAAGCGAAAGCGATGTTAGTGTCCTAGACATGCCCAAGGTCTCTAAACATGATATGTGTGTGAATAAATCAAATGGAGTTTGCAGAAAAAACTACATTGGTTGGTTGAAGTTCAAAACTTTTCCATGGATGTAGAAGCTCCAAGCTTTGAATATGAATTCCAAACTCAATAATGAGTTTCCCTATCACCTTTCTTTGACTCTTTAAGTGCTAGCTTGGATGAAATTTTGCAACAAAATTTCAAGAACAAGAAGAGGTAAATTCGGCCAAGGGAGGGGAAGAGAGAATGAGATGAATAGTTACCTTCTAAAGTTGACTTAACTCTTAAAAAGTTAGTGTTGTGTTTTCCAAAAACCAACTTAAGTGTGTTAGAAGAAAAATGCATTAAATGCATCCAACCACTTCCATCAACTAACGACTAGTGATGTAAGTTAGTGGGTCCCACCACTTTGAATTCAAAATTCAAGTTGGCTTACACAACACACTTTGAGCTCAGGTTCGTTTAATCCGATTAAACGAATTTTCCGTCGCGACGTAATTAAATCCAATTTAATTAAATAATAATGCCTAGCAAAATTATTACGAAAGTCGCTTACAAATTAATTCCAAATTAATTCGTTCGCTCGAATTAAAATCCAATTTTAATTCCGTATTGAAATCCAATTTCAATTAATATATCTGATATATTATTTTAGCCCAATTAAATAAAATAAATAGAAAAATCTAATTTAACTATTAAATTTATTTTACCGATTAATTCCAAATTAATCGTGTTCTCTCTTTTAGACGAATTTAATCCCAGATAAATTCTTGCCGCAATTAATCCCAGATTAATTTTCTCTCTCATAATTAATCCCAGATCAATTCTGTTCGAGTCAAATGTCATCGGTGAATCTTTGGGAAGCGACCCAAGAGATCCCTGGATATGTTGGCAGTAAATACGGTTGTCGGACTATCCGACATGTGCGTACCATGTACCACCTTCTCACCGATTCATAAGACATGGTTTGCTTCTAGCAAAGCACCGTGCCTACCCAATTCTCCAGAAATATTCAACGAAAAATATACAATCTGTATCAGGCGTAGTATACAATGTATTGCGTATTACGATCCAGTATCAGATGTCACATGCTAGGCCTGGGGCTGGAATTGTGTCTGCCCCGTACGAAGCATATATCGGATTACTAGCAACTAGTCTCTGTAATCGGATAATCATGACCTAGTCATACTATCCCGATATCTGCAGCATATAAGAGTACTAGTTATGTATCTATGCATGATCATCATCTCTATATGAATGAAGTGATACTCTCATCTTGACATCACACCCAATACACTACGATTCTCAATAAACCCAGAAGAGGCGTACACAGAACCAGTTAAAGCCCCGGACGACCAAAACCAAAGCGTACTGATTGTCGCAAGTATTAGCGATGTAAGTCTCAGGTTAAGACCACATACACATACTCTGATTCGGATTCCCATAAACACATAGTCATAATACCAATGGGATTCCGATGGGTCTATCCAGAGCGAAGCTGTTCCCAGTCCAACTCTAACAGAACCTCTTATCACACTTGCATAAGTATCCAATAGTTAAATATATGAGAACTATGTCGTTAAGCTTCCATAACACTCACAAGTGTAATATTAGTCTATTCCGCATTATCGATGTCCAGTCTCGATAATACGACGACTAGGGATATTTAATGATTAAACCTTTCGTGGATTAATATTGTCTCATATCTTATTAATCTGGTACTAATCATATGGACTTTTATCATTTATATATCCAAGTAATCCAATTACAAAATGATAAAATAGCAATTTCCTTTGTCACATAGTTAATTTTTACAAAAACACCATGTCTTTTACAAATGGTGATGCTATGGGTCATAATTGTCCAACAATCTCCCACTTGGCCTATAGCCAATCACTCAAGTGTCCAACCCCTGAACTATGTACGGGTCGCTCATACTTTTGCTGAGATATCGCTTTCATCAGCGGATCTGCAATGTTATCATCTGAAACGATCTTTTCGATCTTCACATCGCCACGATGTGTGATCTCACGAATCAGATGAAACCGTAGAAGTACATACTTGGATAATTGGTGAGAACATGGTTCCTTAGCCTGTTCTGTAGCCCAGCTCAGCTGCAAACATAACTACTCCTAATCCAATTAGGAATTTTATGGATCCAAAATGTTTCTTTTGCTGCCTCAGCCGCAGCAATGTATTCCGCTTTTGTCGTTGAATCAGCAAAAATATCATGCTTGGAAGATTTCCAGCTCACTGTTCTGTTATTCAAACAAAATATGTACCTTTTTTGCATGTTTTGGCACGACAAAACCGTCAGGCTGTTGTATATAAACATCCTCCAAAAGATTTCCGTTAAGGAAAGCGGTTTTGACATCCATCTGCCATATTTCATAATCGAAATATGCAGCAATAGCAAGCATTATTAGAATGGATTTAATCATGGCAACAGGTAAAAGGTTTTGTCGCAATCGACACCATGTTGATGATGATACTCTTTTTGCTACAAGCCTAGCTTTGTACGTTTGTTTGTTGCCATCCATGTCTGTCTTCACCATGAAGACTCATTTGCTACCAATAGGCACAATTCCTTATGGTATATCAACCAGTGTCCAAAATGGTTGGTATACATGGAATCCATTTCGGACTACATGGCCTCTTGCCATAAAGTGGAGTCGATACCTTGTATCACTTCCTCATACGTAGCCGACTCATTATCCTCAATAAGATTAATATCTACATGAGGTGAGATCAGAAACCCATACCTCTAAGGTTGTTTTCTGATTCTCTCCAACCTACGTGGTTCTTGTGTATTAGAAGATTGTGGAACAGTCTCATCCCTGATGAACTATTTGTGTTCCGTGGGGGGGATCGGTGCCAGGAATAGTATCACTCTGATTTTCATCGAGTTCCACTTTCTTCCCACTTACCACTGCATTTAGGAATTCCTCTAAGGAAAACAGCATGGACATCAACAAAAATTTTGTTCTCTTATGGGTTGATAACCAATTATAAATAGGCACTTATCTGATTTGGGTTCTAGTTTGGTACCATCCAAACGTTTAATGTATGCCCAGCATCCCCAAATCTTCAGGAATGAGAAATCCGGTTTCTTTCCTGTCCATATTTCATATGGAGTCTGTCCAACAGACTTTGTCGGAACCTTATTCAAAATAAGTATTGCACAGTTCAATGCGTATCCCTAAAAGGAAATTGGTAGCTCATTGCGACTCATCGTTGACCTTACCATGTCCAACAAAGTTCGGTTTCTCCGTTCAGACACACCATTCTCCGTCCAAGTATCCATTCTTTGAAAGAGTGGAAATACGAGTCTTGTTAATGTGTCCCAGACGACAATGCCACAAATAAGTTTCATCTGTTTTACTCAATTTGAGCCTTTTGTTTGTCATGTTATATGTTTGAGATTCGTTTATATTCAAAATATAAAGACCATTATTAACATCTGATGTACATATCAAAATGTCATCTTTATATACAAAACACCCAATGTTCATGAATACAAAGGTATACCCGGATCGGGTTAAACTAGATACAGAGATGATGTTCCTTAGTCAAACTAGGTACATAATAACAGTCACCTAATGTAATTACATGCCCTAAGGGCAGATACAAAACATAGTTCCCAACGGCCAAAACAGCGAATCCCGTCCCGTTTTCGACTCGTAGGTCGATCTCGCCTGAAGCCAGTCTCCTGCTAATCAGCAGATCCTGCACATCAGTACATATGTGATTACCACATCTAGAATCAAAAATCCAATTTTTTAAAACCAGTAGGGGACATGTTTATAACAAACATACCTGAAGCCAGAGCCTTGCCCGCCTTCACTTCCTTTATGTATTCCTTGTACTCACGACAGTCACGCTTCCGGTGACCCCGTTTGCTACAGTGTAGGCAGATATCTTGGGATATGTCCTTAGTCTTCCCAGAAGACTGTGATGGTTTGGCCTTGCCATTTTGTTCCTTTTCTTCACACCCCCAGAAGCCTTCGGCCAAGCCTTGGCCTTTTGGGATGTCGAAGTAAGGTGCGCCTCGCGCTTCTTGCCCTTCAGAAGATCTGGCTCTGCTTCTTTCAGTATCGCCATTAACTGTCCAATAGTCTTTTCTTGGTTCATCATATTGTAGTTCATGACGAACCCGCCCCAACAGTCGGGCAAAGACTGTAAGATCAAATCTATAGAAGTCTCGACCTCAAAGGTTACCAGCTGACCTAGTTTTTCGATGTCAGCAATCATCTGCGACACATAGTGCTCGACATATGTACCCTCTGACATACGCGAGTGAAAGAACTTCTTTTGCAATTCATACTTCTGAGATCTAAGGTTAGATCTGTGAAGATCCTTCAATTTCAACATCATACTATAAGGATCCAATCCTTTATTCTGACGACCAAACTGAGGAGTCATTGCGGCAAGCATGACGGATTGAACACTAAAGTTATCATCACGATGAGTCTTCCAAAGCTCATGCTCTACTATTTGCTCAACTCCGGGCTCAGGCCCGAGAGGTTTCTCTATGACATAGAGTAACTTCTCAGCCCCCAGGACTTTCCTAAGGTTCATCTCCCGATCTGGAAAATTGGAGCCGTTAAAGACATTATCACCCATGATGATGTCCCTAACGCTAATCTTTCCAGCCATCTTGATTACAATAGTCAGACTATCCAATCAACGATATCGGGTACACTCAAAATATAATGGTTACTATAGTCCAACTATATAACCAACTATAAGTGGAGTAGTGTCTTGTACAGTCTAACTGTTCAAAGAAAGCAATAAAATAATATTAGTCCAACTAATATATTTATAACGATGATAAATAAAATAAAAGAGCGCGTTTAGCAAGTATTAAATAAAATTACAAATTTAATACTGGCCTCCCACTATTTTTCGGCGAGCCTCTAACCCTCTGTGAAGTACTCGGGAAACCCAGTTTCCTAGTGGGCTAGGATCCCATTAAATAACACACAACCTTGACTTTGGTCAACAAACTGTATGAAACTTAACTAGGTAGATCTCTAAGATCAATTGGATCTCATCCAATTCCTAGATCCGATAGGTGGACCTCTAAGTCTAAAGCATATATCCAATATATCATCCTAACCTTTTCCTCTGAATCAACTAAGCATTGGTTTTGGCTCAACAAACTTAATGATTTCAGTTAAGCGTGACCCATTGATAGTGGGAAATCTTCGTAATCCACGTCGATGTACAGAAGTGACCTTGACTTTGGCCAACAAGTCACAACTGCCCAAAACATGCGATATGTAACAAAGCTTTCGTGGTTCAAACACATTCGCGATAGACAGTGATCTTGGTTGGGTTTTCTAGGTCAAACCAAGATCAAATTAAGCAAGAAATCATGTGAATACAACAAAGTAAGAATGCGGAAAATACTCACTTTGATCGGATTTTGGATGCGTTGAACACAAAACTTTTTCTCCTTGTTGTTTCGGCCAAGGTCTCCTTTGGGGATGAAATCCAAGCTCCAAGCTTTTGAGTTGATTCCAAGCTCAATGATAGGTTTCCCTATCACTTTGAATGATCATTTGATGTGCTAGCAATGGAAATTTTTGCCACATAAATCACCTCTTCTTCCTTTGATATTTTCGGCCAAAGAAGAAAATTAGGAGAGTGTTTTTGGTTCCAAAACCGTGAAGGAGAGAGAGAGTGCAAGACATGTGTTTTTGTTTTCTAAAAGCAAATACACTTATGAAAAAACAAAGCCAAAATTTGGTATATCCTTTCCAAAAGAATAAAGCAAATTGGAGGGAAAAAAATAATTAAGGCTTCCAACCACTCCCATCATGAATAGTGACTGGATGTCAATCATAAAAATGTGACTTGACTTCCATCACTAAAGTGACTGGCGATATGACTTGCGATATGACTTATGGTTCGTACTCTAATTCAAATGCGAGTGGGCCCGCAAACACATTCCGGGCTCGAGTTCGTTAATTCCGAATTAACGAACTTTATATTGCGACGTAATCAAATCAAATTTAATTGAATAATTATGCCTAGCAAAATTACTATTCACATCGCTCGTGAATTATTTCTAAATTAATTCGTTAGCCCGAATTAAAATCCAATTTTAATTTCGCGTCGAAATCTAATTTCTTTTAATATATCAAATATATTATTATCGATTAATTCCAAATTAATCGTTATCTATCTTCTAATAGTATTTTATCCCAGATAAAATCTCTTTATAATTAATCCCATATTAATTATGTTCGAATCATACGTCATCGGTGAATCTTTGGGAAGCGACCCATGAGATCCCTGGATATGTTGGCAGTAAATCCGGTCATCGGACTATCCGAACACGTACGTACCTAGTACTACATTTTTACCGATTTACGAGACATGGTTGGCTTCTAGCAAAGCACCGTTCCTACCCAATTCTCCAGAAATATTCTTAAAGGAATATATAATCTATGTCAGGCGTAGTATACGTAGTATTGCGTATTACGATCTAGTATCGGATGTCACATGCTAGGCCTGGGGCTGGAATTGTGTCTGCCCCGTACGAAGCATATATCGGATCTTTGGTAACTAGTCTCTATAATCGGATAAACATGACCTAGTCATATTATCCCGATGACTGCAGTACATAAGAGTATTAGTTCTGTATCCTGCGTGATCATCATCTCCATATGACTGAAGTGATACTTCCATCTTGACATCACACCCAATACACTACGATTCTCAATATACCCAGAAGAGGCATACACATAACCTGTTAAAGCCCTGGACGACCAAAACCAAAGTATATTGATTGTCGCAAGTATTAGCGATGCAAGTCTCAGGTTAAGACCAAATACACCTACCCTGATTCAGACTTCCATAGACACATAGTCATACTACCAATGGAATTCTGAGGGGTCTATCCAGAGCGAAGCTGTTTCCGTACCATCGGTAAACACAACCTCCTATTACACTTGCATAAGTATCCAATACTTAAATATATGAGAACTATGTTGTTATGCTCCCACAATGCGCACAAGTGCAATACTAGTCTATTCTGCATTATCGATGTCCAGTCTCGATAATACTACGACTAGGGATATTTTAATGATTAAAACTTAGTGGATTAATACTGTCTCATATCTTTTTAATCCGGAACTAATCATTTGGACTTTTATCATTTATGTATCTTGGTAATCCAATTACAAATGATAAAAGAGCAATTTCCTTTGTCACATAGTTAATTTGTACAACAACACAATATTCTGTACAAATAGTGATGCTATGGGTCATAATTGTCCAACAATCTCCCACTTGGCCTATAGCCAATCACTCAAGTGTCATACACTTGAACTGTTGGACAGTTATGACCCATAGCGTCACTATTTGTACAGATCATGGTGTTGTTGTACAAATTAACTATGTGACAAAGGAAATTGCTCTCTTATCATTTGTAATTAGATTACCAAGATGTATAAATGATAGGAGGTCCTTATGATTAGTTCCTAGATTGAGATGATATGAGACAGTATCAATCCACGAAGGTTTAATCATTAAATATCCCTAGTCAGAGTATTATCGAGATTGGACATCGATAATGCGGAAAAGACTAGTATTACACTTGTGCGTGTTGTGAGGGCATAACGGCATAGTCCTCATATATTTGGGTATAGGATACTCATGCAAGTGTAGTAGGAGGTTGTTTTTTACAGATGGTACGGAAAACAGCTTCGCTCTGGAAAGACCCCTCGGAATTCCATTGGTAGTATGACTATGTGTCTATGGAAGTCCGAATCAGGGTAGGTGTATTTGGTCTTAACCTGAGACTTGCACCGCTAATACTTGCGACAATCAATGTACTTTGGTTTTGGTCGTCCAGGGCTTTAACAGGTTCTGTTTACGCCTCTGCTGGGTATATTGAGAATCGTAGTGTGTTGGGTGTGATGTCGAGATAGAAATATCACTCCAGTCATAATGGAGATGATGGTCACATAGGATGCGGAACTGGTTCTCTTATGTACTGCAGTCATTGGGATAAAATGACTAGGTCATGTTTATCCGATTATAGAGAATAGTTACCAGAGATCCAATATGTGCTTCCTATGGGGCAGACACAATTCCAGCCTCATGCCTAGCATGTGACATCCGATACTGGATTGAAATATGCAATACTACGTATACTACGCCTGATATAGATCACTTATTCCTGTAAGGATATTTCTGGAGAATTGGGTAGGCATGGCGCTTTGCTAGAAGCCAACCTTGTCTTGTAAATCGGTACAAATGTAGTACGAGGTACGTACGTGTTCGGATAGTCCGACGACCGGATTTACTGCCAACATATCCGGGGATCTCATGGGTCACTTCCCGAAGATTCACCGATGACGTATGACTCAAACTTTATTAATCTGGGATTAATTAGATGAGAGAGAAAATTAATCTGGGATTAATTACGGAGATATTTTATCTGGGATAAAATATTATTTAAAGAGAGATAACGATTAATTTGGAATTAATCGATAAAATAATATATTCGATATATTATACGAAATTATATTTCGACGCGAAATTGAAATTAGATTTTAATTCGGGCGAACGACTTAATTTAGAATTAATTCGTTAGCGACGTGAATAGTGATTTTGCTAGGCATAATTATTTAATTACGTCACAACGGAAAATTCGTTAATTTGGAATTAGCGAACCCGAGCCCGGTAGTGTTTGCGAGCGTACTCGCATTTCTAATTCGAGTGCAGCCCGCAAGTCACATCAAGCGTCAAATCACTTGTCACTTGATTGAGTGAATAGTGATGGAAGTTGATAAGAAATGATGGATGAGTGTTGGACACTCAAGTGTGATTGAAAGACATATACCATTATTTTATTAAATGGTATTTGACTTTTATTTTTTTTTATATATATAAAAACACACAACACTTTTACAACTTCTACTCTCTCTCCCTTACACGGTTTGGAGCCAAAATTTCCCTCTTCTCTCTCACGGTCTTGGACCTATTTTTCCTCTTCTGTTTTTACTCACTGCCGAGACATGAAGGAGAAGCAAGTGATGATTTTGTTGCAAAATCAAGAGTGCTAGCACACAATGGAGTCATCCTAAGGTGATAGGGAAACCCACTTGTGAGCAAGGAATCACCATTCGAAAGCTTGGAGCTTGGAGCTTGGAGATGGCCGAATTTGAGGAGGACAAAAATAACCCCACTGCCGAGAGCTTCTCAAAGGGCTTAAAAAGTTTTTGTTCTTCATCGCATCGCCTCAACCGATCGATGTAAGTATTCCGCAACTTCTTCGATGTATTCACATGTTTGTTTCATCGCTTTATTCGATCCTCGGGACCGTAGAAACTCCAACAATGGTATTAGAGCGAGTAAAAGCATGAAATTTATATTAAGGGCTAAAATTGGGCAAAATTGATTTGAGCATGTTTGAGTGAAATTGGATGTTTGAGTATGCTTAAATTATGATAACATTGTGTTATGCATTGTCAATTTGATGAATTTTGAATTGGACAAATTTTCCCCAAAACAATTGGCTTGGCCGAATGGTTTATAGTGCCCTAAGTCTTGGTATTTTTTGTTTCGTTGATCATTGGATGACTTGAAACGATTGGGTAATGTTGATTTGTAATTCAATTGGATTGAAACCGAATTGGTCATTAAAATACCCTAATTGCCGAGACATAGAAAGCATGAAATGGGTTTGATTTTTGATCAATTGTGTTGGACACTAATTGTTGATTATGAGAATAATTAATTGTGTAAATTGATGTTTTAGAAACGTTAATTTAGGTGATTAATTATGGCATTACACTTTGAGTAATTAAATTGTGAAATTGGAATTTTGGAATTTAATTATGTTGGGCTTAAATTGGATTTGGGCTTGAAAAGTTGTAATTGGGCTTAATGGGCTTGGTTGTACCAAGATTGGTTTAGGCAAATTGGTTGGATCCAATTGGGCCCAAAACCAAATCCATAAAGTCCAATTATGACTTATTGACCTTTAACTTTAATTGGGCCTAATGGGCCTAAATTGTTTTCTAGGCATATAAGGGTGATTCCTTTAAATGGGCTTTGGTTATTGGGTTTGACCCAAGTTGACCAAAAGTCCATGCCTTAAGAAATTAATTAAAAGTCCATTGGACTTTAATTAAATTGACATTGGATGTTAATCGGGCATTGAGACCCGTAACGGTTAGATTTAGAATCTAAGTCGTAAAGGTTCGTTAATAAAGTGTAATATTTAATTTGGAATTAAATAGTGAATTAGTATTAAATACATATTAAATTGGATTTAATGTTGTAGTTTAATTTAATTCAAGAATTCGTACTTTGAGTACTTATTCGTAAAACGAGTTGGACTCGCGCAAAATCAAATCGTTGTTTGAACATTGGATGGTCATTAATTATCAGATTAATTAATTGGATTAGATTGATTGATAACATGCTTGTGTGAATACATGGTTGCGATGCATGAATAATGTATATCGGATGGATATTAGATGGGTGGGGCAATTTTGGAAATTGTTGTAATAAATTTAGAATTTAGTAATTGGACCCGCGTGTTCAGCCTATTACCTCCTTACACTTTGTATTTCTCTTCTCACCTATTCCCCTCAATGTAAATGAGGTTTCTTTAGAAGTGTTATGTAACGGGTATAAGTAAGAATAGTGCTAGCGGGAGAGAGGAAAGAGAGAGGTTTGTTCACCCCCATATCATTATTATTTTATTTATATGAGCCTTATTATGTGTTTAGAATGCATGTTTAAGGGTGTATGATGATGAGACCTTAACAAAGATAATAAATTGGTTGCCAATTTGCACACGAAAAACCCTCACAAAATATTAAGCGTTTTTCCTTCCATTGAGTGATTCTTACTCAAGATCCAAGACTGGCATTGGTTTGTTGGCCAAAGTCAAGGCCTTTGTCCGTCGAGGATGTATTTGAATCATGAAGGCTTTGTTCCATATCTATGTCTTGTCCAAGTTGTGATTTGTTGGCCAAAGTCAAGATCACTTCTTTTCCATCGACATTGATTACGAAGCTTTCCATGGTCAATGGGTTCCGCTTAACTGGGATCACTAAGTTTGTTGTGCCAAAGCCAAGGCTTAGTTGATTGAGAGGAAAGAGGTTAGGTAATATATTGGATATATTGGCATATATAAGATATATGTTTCGGACATGGATGTCCACCTACTGGATCTAGGAATTGGATGGGATCCAATTGATCTTAGAGATCTACATAGTTAATTATCATACAATTTGTTGGCCAAAGTCAAGATTGTGTGTTATTTAACGAGATCCTAGCCCACTAGGAAATAAGGTTTCCCGAGTACTCTACAGAGGGTTAGAGGCTCGCCGAAAAATAGTGGGAGGCAAGTATTAAATTTGCAATATTCGTTTAATAACTTGCCATACGCGCTCATATCAAATTATTCGTCAAATAAATTAATTATTAGTTGGACTAATATTTAATAGTTGTTATAAAACAGTTGGACTGTATTCAAATTATTCATTTATAGTTGATTATATAATTGGATTATAGTAATCAATATATTTGATTTAATTAATTATACTTGATTTTATAATTGGATTATAGTAAACAATATAATTGAATTTAATCAATTTAATTATAGTTGATTATATAGTTGGACTATAGTAATCATTATAATAATAAATAGTACCTAAAATCGTTGATTAAATAGTTGGACTATTAGAATCAAGATAAATTGAAAGATTAGTGTTTAAAACATAATCCTGGGTGAAAATGTATTTAAACGACTTTAATTTTCAAATTGGGAATAAAATTTCAGGATGGTCCTGGAAACTAATAAGTTACTTTATCTGATAAAATAACATATTAGGCCTAAGCCCGGAGTTGAGCAAATAGTAGAGCATGATCTTTGGAAGATTCATGTGATGATAACTTTAGTGTTTAATCCATTAAGCTTTCCGCATAGACTCCTTAATTTCTTAATCAGAACTAAGGATTAGATCCTTATAGTATGATAATGAAATTGAAGGATCTTCATAAATCTATATTTAGATCTTAGAAGTACAAAATTGCAATAGTAAACTCTTGGAGAGTTAATGGCTATTCTCAAGGAGACAAAGCCAAAGTTTGCAATAAGACAAGAAGTGCAAGGCGCACTTTACTTCGATATTCTAGAAGGCCAAGGCTAGACCAAAGGCTTCTGGAATGTGAAAAGGGGCAAAGGCAAAATCATTATAATCTTCTAGGAAGACAAATGACATATCCCAAAATGTCTGCCTAAATTGTGGTAAACGGGGACACGGAAGCGTGACTGCCATATGGACAAGGCAGACATGAAGGAATTGAAGACGAGCAAGGCTCTGACTTCAAATATGTTTGTCATAATTATGTTCACTACTAGTATTAAAATTGGATTTTAAATACTTAGTGTGGTACATAAATATGTACCGGTGTGCAGAATCTGCTATGAGCAGGATACTGACTTCAGTTGGGATTTATCTGCGAATTGAAAATTGGACGAAAGTCGCTGTTTTAAACGTAGAAACCTAACTTTAGGAACTACCCTTTGGGTGTGTACTTAAATTAGGAAACTGTTATAATGTAACTAGTTTGACTAGAAACATTATCTCTGTATCAGGGTTTAACCCGTTGCGGGTATACCTTTATATTCTAGAACACTAAAGTGTTTTATTTTATAAAGATGATATTGAGATAAACACATTAGATGTGAATAACAGTATTTATATTTTGAATATAAATAAATCTCAAACATATGACATGACAAACAAATAGCTCAAACTGAGTAAATCAATTGAAACTTAATAATAGCATTGTTGTCAGTGACACAATTAAATAAGACTCGTATATCCACACTTTCGAAGAGTGGATACTAGGATGGATTTGATTCTATTCAAATAAAGTCTACAAATCTAGTTTATTGGGCAAAGTGCCTAAAACACTATTTACTTGGTAAAAGTGAAAATGCCACCGATCTGTTAGCCTTAGTTCATAGTGAAGCAAGTGGGCCCATATCTAGCTAGGCTAGAGGTGGATATGAATATTTCGTGACCTTTACGGATGTGGCATCGCGTTATGGTTATGTGTTTCTTTTGAAACACAGATCGGAAACTTTTGATGAAATCAAAGAGTTTCGACACGAAATAGACAAACAGATCGGCTAAAGTGTAAAACCATCACGGTTGGACCATGATGAAATTACTTAAGCAATAATTTTCTCAATACTTGAAAGAGTATAATATTATTTCAATGAGGACTCCTCCCGGAACACGTCAGTTGACGGTGTGTCCAAACAGAGAAACCAAATTTTGTTGGACATGATAAGGTTAATAATGAGTCGCTCTGAGCTACCATTTCCTTCAACGGATACGCATAAACAGTGCAAAACTTATTTAGAATAAGATTCCATAAAAATCTGTTAGACAGATTTCATATTAGATATGAACAGGAAAGCAACAAGGTTTTCTCATTCCTGAAGATTTGGGAATGCTAGGCATATGTTTGGATAATACCAAACTAAAACCCAAATCGGATAAGTGCATAATTGTGGGTTATCCTAGGGAAACCAAATTATAGTACTTATACATCTCACAAGAGAACAATGTAATTGTTGCTCGCCATGCGATTTTCCTAAGAGGAACACCTATATGCAGTGGTAAGTGGGAGGAAAGTAAAACTCGATGAAAATCGGAGTGATACTGTTCCAGGCACCGATTCCTAATGGAACATATATATTTCATCTAGGATGTAACTATACCAATAATCTTCGAATACACAAGAACCACGTAAGTCGGAGAGAGTCAGAAAACAACCTGGGAGGTATGGGTTTCTGATCTCACCTTGAAAGGATGTCAATCTTATTGAGGAATACGAACTGATTACGTATGAGGAAGTGATACAAGGTATCGACTCCCAATTATGGCAAAGTGCCATGATATCCGAAATGGATTTCATGTATACTAACTATGTTTGGATACTAGTTGATGTACCGCAAGGCATTGTGCCTATTGGTACTATTAAGTCTTCAAGGAAGACATACATGGAAGGCAACATACCAACGTACTAAGCTAGGCTTGTAGCAAAAAAGTATCGTTATCAATATTGTGTCGATTACGACGGAACCTTTTACCTGTTGCCACGGCAAATCCATTTGGATAATGCTTGCTAATGCTGCATGTTTCATTTATGAAATATGTCAACTGAATGCCAAAACCGCTTTCCTTAACGGAAACCTTTTGGAGGATGTTTACAACATCTTAACGGTTTTGTCGTACCAAAATAAGCAAACAAGGTTTGCAGGTTATTCGATCCATGGATGGATTGAAGCAAGCATAGAGTTCTTGGAATTATCGTTTTGATGTAATCATAATGGTATATGATTTAATTCAAAACGAAAATGATTCTTGTGTATATAAGGAGGTTAGTGGGAGAGCACTGACAGTGAAAGTCCTATAAAATGATGACATATCATTTCTTGGAAATGATATTCCCATAATACAATCGGTGAAAGCTTGGCTTTCATGAAAATTCTCCGTAGAATTCTTGGGAGAAACAACATTTATTCTAGGAATAAAGATATACTGGGTTAGATCTAAAAGTTGTTAATAATCTCCGAGAAATCGTACATTGAAAAATATACACGACCTGATGTCTCATACGCTTTGAGCATATGGATTCACAATCAGGCCAATCCTAGTGATAGTCACTTGATTAATGTTAAGAACATCTGTTAGTATCTTAGAAGAACTAAGGATGTTGTCTTAAACTATGGAGAATGAGAACTTGAAGTGACTAGGTTCACTGTTGCAAGTTTCCTAACCAATAAATAAACGACTGTAAGTCATAACAACGATACTACAAAGTTTGAATAACGGAACAGTGAGCTGGAAATCTTCCAAGCAAGATACTGTTACAGAATAAACAACACAAGCGGAATATTGATGCAGCTGAGGCAGCAATAGAAGCCATTAGGGTCGATAATAATCCTAATTAGATTAGGAATAGTTCTGTTAGCAGCTGAGCTAGGCTTCAGCATAGGCTAAAGAATTAATGGTCTCATCAACGATCCAGATATATACTTCGATATTCATCTGATTCGTTCGGATCATACATCATGGCGATGTGATGATCGAATAAATCACATCAGACGATAATCATGCAAATCCACTGACGAAAGCCTTTCCTCAGTAGAAATTTGAGCGAACCGTACATAGTTCGGGTGTAGGACACTCGAGTGACTGGCTATAGGCCAAGTGGGAGATTGTTGGACAGTTATGACCCATAGAGTCACTATTTGTACAGATCATGGTGTTGTTGTACAAATTAACTATGTGACAAAGGAAATTGCTCTCTTGTTATTTGTAATTAGATTACCAAGATGTATAAATGATAGGAGGTCCTTATGATTAGTTCCTGGATTGAGATGATATGAGACAGTAACAATCCACAAAGGTTTAATCATTAAATATCCCTAGTCAGAGTATTATCGAGATTGGACATCGATAATACGGAAAAGACTAGTATTACACTTGTGCGCGTTGTGAGGGCATAACGACATAGTTCTCATATATTTGGGTATAGGATACTCATGCAAGTGTAGTAGCAGGTTATGTTTTACAGATGGTACGGAAAACAGCTTCGCTCTGGAAAGACCCCTCGGAATTCCATTGGTAGTATGACTATGTGTCTATGGAAGTCCGAATCAGGGTAGGTGTATTTGGTCTTAACCTAAGACTTGCACCGCTAATACTTGCGACAATCAATGTACTTTGGTTTTGGTCGTCCAGGGCTTTAACAGGTTCTGTTTACGCCTCTGCTGGGTATATTGAGAATCGTAGTGTGTTGGGTGTGATGTCGAGATGGAAGTATCACTCCAGTCATAGTGGAGATGATGGTCACGTAGGATACGAAACTGGTTCTCTTATGTACTGCAGTCATCGGGATAAAATGACTAAGTCATGTTTATCCGATTATAGAGACTAGTTTCCCGAGATCCGATATGTGCTTCATACGGGGCATACACAATTCCAGCCCCAGGCCTAGCATGTGACATCCGATACTGGATTGAAATACGCAATACTACGTATACTACGCCTGATATAGATCATTTATTCCTGTAAGGATATTTCTGGAGAATTGGGTAGGCATGGCGCTTTGCTAGAAGCCAACATGTCTTGTAAATCGGTAAAAACATAGTACTAGGTACGTACGTGTTCGGATAGTCCGACGACCGGATTTACTGCCAACATATCCGGGGATCTCATGGGTCGCTTCCCGAAGATTCACCGATGACGTATGACTCGTACTTTATTAATCTGGGATTAATTAGATGAGAGAAAATTAATCTAGGATTAATTACGGAGATATTTTATCTGGGATAAAATATTATTTAAAGAGAGATAACGATTAATTTGGAATTAATCGATAAAATAATATATTCGATATATTATACGAAATTGGATTTCGACGCGAAATTGAAATTAGATTTTAATTCGGGCGAACGAGTTAATTTAGAATTAATTCGTTAGCGACGTGAATAGTGATTTTGCTAGGCATAATTATTTAATTACGTCGCAACGGAAAATTCGTTAATTTGGAATTAGCGAACCCGAGCCCGGGAGTGTTTGCGAGCGCACTCGCATTTCGAATTCGAGTGCGGCCCGCAAGTCACATCAAGCGTCAAACTTGTCACTTGATTGAGTGAATAGTGATGGAAGTTGATAAGAAATGATGGATGAGTGTTGGACACTCAAGTGTGATTGAAAGACATATACCATTATTTTATTAAATGGTATTTGACTTTTATTTCTTTTTTATATACAAAAACACACAACACTTTTACAACTTCTACTCTCTCTCCTTTACACGATTTGGAGCCAAAATTTCCTTCTTCTCTCTCACAGTCTTGGACCTATTTTTTCCTTTTCTGTTTTTGCTCACTGCCGAGACATGAAAGAGAAGCAAGTGATGATTTTGTTGCAAAATCAAGAGTGCTAGCACACAATGGAGTCATCCTACGGTGATAGGGAAACCCACTTGTGAGCAAGGAATCACCATTCGAAAGTTTGGAGATTGGAGCTTAGAGATGGCCGAATTTGAGGAGGACAAAAATAACCCCACTGCCGAGAGCTTCTCAAATGGCTTAAAAAGTTTTTGTTCTTCGTCGCATCGCCTCAACCGATCGATGTAAGTATTCCGCAACTTCTTCGATGTATTCACATGTTTGTTTCAACGCTTTATTCGATCATCGGGACCGTAGAAACTCCAACATGAACTATGTACTGGTCGCTCAAACTTCTGTTGAGAATCAGCTTTCGTCAGCAGATTTGCATTGTTATCATCTAATGCAATTTATTCAATCATCACATCGCCACGATGTATGATCCGACGAATCAGATGAAATAGTTGAAGTATATACTTAGATCATTGATGAGACTATTAATTCTTTAGCATGCTGTAGCCTAGCTTAGTTGCTAACAGAACTACTCTTAATCCAATTAGGATTATATAGATCCAAAGTGCTTCTATTACTGCCTCAGCTGCAGCAATATTCCACTTTTGTTGTTTATTCGGCAACAGTATCTTGCTTGGAAGATTTCCAGCTCACTGTTCCGTTATTCAAACTATATAGTACCCTGATTACAACTTACAGTCGTTATTTTCGGTTTGGAAACTCGCAACGGTGAACCCAGTCACTTCAAGTTCTCATCCTCCATAGCATAAGAAAGCATCCTTAACTCATCTAAGATACTTAAGGATGTTCTTAACATCAATCCAGTGACTATCACTTGGATTGGTCTGATTGTGACTCCATATGCTCAAAGCATATGAGACACCAAGTCGCGTACATATCTTTCAATGTACTAGCCCTCGGAGAGTGCCAACAACTTTTAGATCTATCCCAGTAGATCCTTATTCCTAGAATAAAGGTTGTCTCTCCCAAGTAGTCTACGGAGAATTTTCATGAAAGGCAAGCTTTCACCGATTGTATTATGGGAATGTCATTTCCAAGAAATGATATATCATCATTATTTAGGACAATCACTGTCAGTGCGCTCCCACTAACCTCCTTATATACACAAGAATCATCTTTGTTTTGAATTAAATCATATATCATTATGATTACATCAAAACGATAGTTCCAAGAACGCAATGATTGCTTCAATCCATAAATGGATCGAATTAACTTGTAAACCTTGTTTGCATGCTTTGGCACGAAAAAACCGTTAGGATGTTTATAAACATCCTCCAAAAGGTTTCCGTTGAAGGAAAGCGGTTTTGATGTTCAGCTGCCATATTTCATAAATGAAACATGCTGCATTAACAAGCATTATCCAAATAGATTTTAATCATGGCAAGAGGTAAAAGGTTTCGTCGTAATCAACGCAATGTTGATAGCGATACATTTTCGCTACAAGCCTAGCTTTGTACGTTTTGGTTGTTGCCATCCATGTTTGTCTTCCTTGAAGACTCATATAGTACCAATAGGCACAATGCCTTTCGGTACATCAACCAGTGTCCAAACTTGGTTGATATACATGGAATCCATTTCGGACATCATGGCACTTTTTATAATAAGGAGTCGATATCTTGTATCACTTCCTCATACGTAGCCAGTTCGTATTCCTCAATAAGATTGACATCTACATGAGGTGAGATTAGAAACCCATACCTCTCAGGTTGTTTTCTGACTCTCTCCGACTTACACAGTTCTTGTGAATTCGAAGATTGTGGTACAATTTCATCCCTGATGAACTGTTTGTGTTCCATTAAGGAATCAGTGTCTGGAACAGTATTATTCTGATTTTCAACGAGTTTTACTTTCCTCCCACTTACCACTGCATATAGGTATTCCTCTTAGGAAAACCGCATGGAGAGCAACAATTATATTGTTCTCTTGTGAGTTGTATAAGTACTATACTTTGGTTACCCTAGGATAACCTATAATTTAGGCACTTATCCGATTTGGGTTCTAGTTTGGTATTATCCAAACATATGCCCAGCATACCCAAATCTTCAGGAATGAGAAAACCCGGTTTCTTTCCTGTCCATATCTAATATGAAGTCTGTCAAATAGATTTTCATGGAACTTTATTCAAAATAAGTTTTGCACTGATTAATGCGTATCCCTAGAAGGAAAATGGTAGCTCAGAGCGACTCATAATTAATCTTACCATGTCCAACAGAGTTCAGTTTCTCTATTTGGATGCACCATCAAATTGAGGTGTTCCGAGAGGAGTCCTTTATGAAAGAATACTATACTCTTTCAAATATTCGAGAAACTTATTGCTTAAGTATTTTCCACCACGGTCTAACCGTGACGGTTTAATATTTTAGCCGGTCTGTCTGTCTACTTCGAGTTGAAACTCTAAAAGTTTTTTACTTGTGTTTCATAAGATACACATAATCATAACGCGATGCCACATCCGTAAAGGTTACGAAGTATTCATATCCACCTCTAGCCTAGCTAGATATGGGCCCACTTACGTCACTATGAACGAGGGCTAAAAGATCGGTGGCATTTGCACTTTTACTAAGTAAAAGGTATTTTAGGCATTTTGCCTAATATACTAGATTCGTAGACTTCATTTGATTAGAATCAAATCTGTCCTAGTACTCACTCTTCGAAAGTGTGGATATATGAGTCTTTTTAATGTGTCCCAGACAACAATGCCACAAATAAGTCTCATCTGATTAAATCAGTTTGAGCTATTTGATTGTCATGATATACGTTTGAGATTCATCCAAAATATAAATATTGTTATTCACATCTAATGTGTTTATCTCAATATCATCTTTATAAAATAAAATATTTAGTGTTCTAGAATATAAAGGTATACCAGCAACGGGTTAAACTAGATATAGAGATAATGTTTCTAGTCAAACTAGGTACATTATAACAGTTTCCTAATTTAAGTACATACTCAAATGGTAGTTCCAAAACTTAGGATTCTACGGTTAAAACAGCGACTTTCATCCCGTTTTTGACTCATAGGTCGATCTCAATTGAAGTCAGTCTCCTGCTAATCAGCAGATTCTGCACATCAGTACATATTTATGTACCACATCTAGTATCAAAAATCCAATTTTGAAACTAATAGTGAACATGTTTATGACAATCATACTTGAAGCTGGAGCCTTGCCCCGCCTTCACTTCCTTCATGTCTGCCTTGTCCATACGGCAGTCACGCATCCAGTGACCCCATTTTCCACAGTTTAGGCAGACATCTTAGGGTATGTCCTTTGTCTTCCCAGAAGACTGTAATGATTTTGCCTTTGCCCATTTTAGAAGCTCTGGCTCCGCCTCCTAGAGCATAGCCATCAACTCTCCAAGAGTTTTCTCTTGGTTCATAATGAACCTGCCCCAGCTTTCGGGTAGAGACTATAAGATCAAATCTTTGGCAGTCTCGGTCATGTAGGTAATGCCCAGCTAACCTAGCTGATCGATGTCAGCAATCATCTGCGACACCTAGTGCTCGACAGATGTACCCTCTGACATTCATGAGCGAAAGAGCTTCTTTTGTAATTTGTACTTCTAAGATCTAAGAATAAATCTATGAAGATCTTTTAATTTCAACATCATGGTACAAGGATCTAATCCTTAATTTTGATGACGGAATTAAAGAGTCATTGCGGTAAGCATAACAGATTGAGCACTAAAGTTATCATCACCATGAGTCTTCCAAAACTCATGCTCCACTATTTGCTCAACTTCGGGCTTAGGCCCGAGATGTCACTCTATCAAATAGAATAACCTCTCAGTTCCCAGGACCATCATGAGGTTCTATTCCCAATCTGAAAATTGAAGCCGTTGAAAGACATTTTCACCCAGGATATGTTTTAAACGCTAATCTTTCAGTTATCTTGATTCTAATAGTCCAATTATCGAATCAACGATTTCGGGTACAATCGAATATAATGATTACTATAGTCTAACTATATATAATCAACTATAATTGATTGGTTAAATTCAAATATATTTGATTACTATAATCCAATTACATAATCAACTATAAATGAATAGTTCGAATACAGTCTAATTGTTTAATTAAAACAACAATTAAATATTAGTCCAACTAATATATTTATTAATGACGAAAAATGAAATGAGCGCGTATTGGCAAGTATCTAAACGAAAATTGTAAATTTAATACTTGCCTCCCACTATTTTCGGCGAGCCTCTAACCCTCTGTTGAGTACTCGAGAAACCTAGTTTCCTAGTGGGCTAGGATCCCGTTAAATAGCACACAACCTTGACTTTGGCCAACAAGCTGTATGATATTTAACTAGGTAGATCTCTAAGATCAATTGGATCTCATCCGATTCCTAGATCCAGAAGGTGGACATCCAAGTCCGAAACATATATCTAATATATCCCAATATATCTGATATATTCGCTAACCTTTTTCCTCTGAATCAACTAAGTCTTGGCTTTGGCACAACAAGCTTAATGATTCCAGTTAAGCGTGACTCATTGACTTTGGAAAGCTTCGTAATCGATGTCGATGGACAAGAAGTGATCTTGACTTTGGCCAACAAATCACAACTTGGACAAGACATGCGAAATGGAACAAAGCCTTCATGATTCAAACAAATACGCGATGGACAAAGGTCTTGACTTTGGCCAACAAACCAGTGCCAATCTTGGATCTTGAGAGAGAATCACTCAATGGAAGGAAAACGTTAAATATTTGTTGAGGGTTTTTCACGTAATTGGCAACCAATTAATTATCTTTAATTAGGTCTCATCATACACCCTTAAGCATGCATTCTAAAAGCATAATAAGGCGCGGTAAATAAATTAATAATGATATGCGGATGGATATTTAAAACATTTTGTTCCTAGAACAAATCTCTCTATTTCCTTTCTCCCGCTAGCACTATTCTTACTTCTACCCAATTACATAACACTTCTAAATAAACCTCATTTACATTGAAGTGAATAGGTGAGAAGATAAATACAAAGAATCAAGAGGTAATAGGCTGGACACGCAGGTCCAATTTAATAAATTCAAAAATTATTACAATAATTTCCAAAATTGCCCTCATCCATCTAATATCCATATGATATACATTATTCATACATCACATCTATGTATTCACACAAAGCATGTTATCAATCAATCTAATCCAATTAATTAATCTTTGATTAATGACCATCCAATGTTCAAACAACGATTTGATTTGCGCGAGTCCAACTCGTTTAAGAATAAGTACTCAAAGTACGAATTCTTGAATTATATCGAACTACAATATTAAATCCAATTTAATTTGTATTCAATACTAATTCTTTATTTAATTCTAAATTAAATAATTACACTTTAATGTGTCTTTTAGACTTGGATTCCAAATCCAATCTTAACGGGTCTCAAAGGCCAATTAGTATCCAATACTATTCAATTAAAGTCCAATGGGCTTTCAATTAATTTCTTAAGGCATGGACTTTGGCAACCAAAGCCCAATAAGGAATCACCCTTTGCCAAAAATCAATTTAGGCCCATTAGGCCCAATTAAAATTTTAAAGGCCCATTATATTATATTTGGACTTTATGGAAATGGTTTTAGGCCAAATTGGATCCAAGCAATTATCCTAAACCAAACTTGGCACAACCAAGCCCATTAAGCCCAAATAAAACTTTAATAGCCCAATTCCAAATTAAGCCTAATTAATTAAATTTCAATTTTCCAAATATCACAATTTAATTAACTAAAGTGTATTAGCCATAATTAATTAGTTAAATCAATATTTCCAAAACACCAATTACACTAATTAATCATGCTTTATAATAACCAACTTATGTCCAACACAAATTGAAGCAAAATCAATTCCAACATACTTCCAAGGCTCTCGGCAATTAGGGACTTTTTATATCAATTTTGATTTCAATCTAATTAAATCACAAACCAATATATCTCATGCATTTTAAACAAATCCAATTGTCTAAAATTCAAAAATCACCATGAGCTAGGGTACTCATCACATTCGGCCAAGCTAATGCATTTGGGGAAAATTAATCCAATTAATTTTTTAATCAAATTGATTATGTACAACTCAAAGTTAACATATTATAAGCATGCTCAAACAAACAATTTGAATAAAACATGCTCAAATCAAAAATACCCAAATTAAAGTTAAGAACCCTAAATTCAATTTCATGCTCAATTATGGCTCATGATATCATTGTTGGGTTTTCTAGGTCAAACCAAGATCAAATTAAGCAAGAAATCATGTGAATACAACAAAGTAAGAATACGGAAAATACTCACTTTGATCGGATTTTGGATGCGTTGAACACAAAACTTTTTCTCCTTGTTGTTTCGGCCAAGGTCTCCTTTGGGGATGAAATCCAAGCTCCAAGCTTTTGAGTTGATTCCAAGCTCAAGGATAGGTTTCCCAATCACCTTGAATGATCCTTTGATGTACTAGCAATGGAGATTTTTGCCACAAAAAGCACCTCTTCTTCCTTTGATATTTTCGGCTAAAGAAGAAAATTGGGAGAGTGTTTTTGGTTCCAAAACCGTGAGGGAGAGAGAGAGTGCAAGACATGTGTTTTTGTTTTCTAAAAGCAAATACACTTATGAAAAAACAAAGCCAAAATTTGGTATATCCTTTCCAAAAGAATAAAGCAAATTGGAGGGAAAAAAACAATTAAGGCTTCCAACCACTACCATCATGAATAGTGACTGGATGTCAATCACAAAAAGGTGACTTGACTTCCATCACTAAAGTGACTGGCGATGTGACTTGCGATGTGACTTATGGGTCGTACTTTAATTCAAAATGCGAGTGAGCCCGCAAACAAATTTCGGGCTCGGGTTCGTTAATTCCGAATTAACGAACTTTCCATTGCGACGTAATTAAATCAAATTTAATTAAATAATTATGCCTAGCAAAATTATTATTCACGTCGCTAGCGAATTAATTCTAAATTAATTCGTTAGCCCGAATTAAAATCCAATTTTAATTCCGCGTCGAAATCTAATTTCATTTAATATATCAAATATATTATTTTATCGATTAATTCCAAATTAATCGTTCTCTCTCTTTGAATAGTATTTTATCCCAGATAAAATCTCTCCGTAATTAATCCCAGATTAATTATGTTCGAATCATACGTCATCGGTGAATCTTCGGGAAGCGACCAATGAGATCCCTGGATAAGTTGACAGTAAATCCGGGCGTTCCTACTATCCGAACACGTACGTACCTATACTACGTTTTTACCGATTTACGAGACATGGTGGCTTCTACCAAAGCACCGTGCCTACCCAATTCTCCAGAAATATTCTTAAAGGAATATATATCTATGTCAGGCGTAGTATACGTAGTATTGCGTATTACGATCCAGTATCGGATGTCACATGCTAGGCCTGGGGCTGGAATTATGTCTGCCCCGTACGAAGCATATATCGGATCTCTGGTAACTAGTCTCTATAATCGGATAAACATGACCTAGTCATATTATCCCGATGACTGCAGTACATAAGAGTACTAGTTCCGTATCCTGCGTGATCATCATCTCCATATGACTGAAGTGATACTTGCATCTTGACATCACACCCAATACACTACGATTCTCAATATACTCAGAAGAGGCGTACACAGAACCTGTTAAAGCCCTGGATGACCAAAACCAAAGTATATTGATTGTCGCAAGTATTAGCGATGCAAGTCTCAGGTTAAGACCAAATACACCTACCCTGATTCAGACTTTCATAGACACATAGTCATACTACCAATGGAATTTCGAGGGGTCTATCCAGAGCGAAGCTGTGTCCGTACCATCGGTAAACACAACCTCATATTACACTTGCATAAGTATCCAATACTTAAATATATGAGAACTATGTTGTTATGCTCTCACAACGTGCACAAGTGCAATACTAGTCTATTCCGCATTATCGATGTCCAGTCTCGATAATACTACGACTAGGGATATTTTAATGATTAAACCTTAGTGGATTAATATTATCTCATATCTTATTAATCCGGAACTAATCATATGGACTTTTATCATTTATGTCTTGGTAATCCAATTACAAATGATAAAAGAGCAATTTCCTTTGTCACATAGTTAATTTGTACAACAACACAATGTTCTGTACAAATAGTGATGTTATGTGTCATAATTGTCCAACAATCTTGACTTTGGCCAACAAATCAAAGTCAATCTTGGATCTTGAGAGAGAACCACTCAATGGAAGGAAAAACACTTAATATTAAAGTGAGGGTTTTCGCGTAAATTGACAACCAATTTATTATCTTTGATTAGGTCTCATCATACACCCTTAAACATGCATTCTAAAAGCATAATACGACGTGATAAATTAATAATGATATGCGGATGGATATATAATACAATTTGTTCCTAGAATAAATCACTCTCTTTCTCTCTCCCGCTAGCATTTTACATTCTTCTACCCAATTACATAATACATAAAGAAACCTCATTTGCATTGAGGGGAATTGGTGATAAGATAAATACAAAGAGAATAAGAGGTGAAAGGCTCGACACGCAGGTCCAATTTAATAAATAAGTACCATACTTACAATAATTTCCAAAATTGCCCCCACCCAACTAATATCCATCCGATATACATTATTCATACAAATACATCCAAGTATTCACACAAAGCATGATGTTCAATCAATCTAATCCAATTAATTAATCTTTGATTAATGACCATCCAATGTTCATACAATGATTTGAATTGCGCGAGTCCAACTCGTTTAAGAATAAATACTCAAAGTACGTATTCTTGAATTATATCGAACTACAATTTTAAATCCAATTCAAATTGTATCCAATATTAATTCGTGTTTAATTTCAAATTAAACAATTACACTTTTAATGGTGCCTTTTAGACTTGGATTCCAAATCTAATCCATTTGGGTCTCAAAGGCCCAATTAGCATCCAATGCCAATTCAATTAAAGTCTAATGGGCTTTCAATTAATTCTTTAGGCATGGGCTTTGGCCATTATGGATCCAACCCAAGATGCCAAGACCCAAGTTAGGAATCACCCTATACCACAAAATCAATTTAGGCCCATTAGGCCCAATTAAATTATAAAGGCCCAATAGTCATATTTGGACTTTATGGAAATGGTTTTATGCCCATTTGGATCCAACCCAATTGTTCAAAACCAAACTTGGCCCAACCAAGCCCATTAGCCCAAATATAACAAATTAGCCCAATCCAATTTTAAAGACTAATTTATATTAACATAATATTCCAAATATCACATTAATTTTATTAAAGTGTAATTAATATAATTAATCAATTAATCTAATGTTTCTAAAACATAAATTAATCTAATTAATCATACTTTAATTTCAAATTCATGTCCAACACAAAATTGAGGCAAAATCAATTCATTCAACATGCTTCAAACTCACGGCTAAGGCAAGAAATAATATCCAATTTTGATTTCAATCCAATTAAATCAACAATCAATATTCATTTCATGCTTATAACACATCCAATTGTCTAATTTTCAAAAAATCACCATGAGCATACTAGGCTCAAGATTCGGCCATGATAAAAAATTTGGGAAATTTTTGATCCAATCAAATTCTCAAATCTAATGATGCACAAATCCAATTCATCATCATATAAACACAACCAAACAATCAATTTGGAACAATCATGCTCCAAGCAAAAATACCCAAATAAAGTCCATAAACCGTAGAAATCAAATCATGCTTAGATATGGCTCTGATACCATTGTTAGTGTCCTAAACATGCCCAATGTCTCTAAACATGATATGTGTGTGAATAAATCAAATGGAGTTTGCGGAAAAAAATTACATTGGTTGGTTGAAGTTCAAAACTTTTCCATGGATGTAGAAGCTCCAAGCTTTGAATATGAATTCCAAACTCAATGGTGAGTTCCCTATCACCTTTCTTTGAATCCTTAAGTGCTAGCTTGGATGAAATTTTGCAACAAAATTTCAACAACAAGAAGAGGAAAATTCGGCCAAGGGAGAGGAAGAGAGAATGAGATGAATATTTAACTTCTAAAGTTGACTTAACTTTTAAAAAGTTAGTGTTGTGTTTTCCAAAAACCAACTTAAGTGTGTTGGAAGAAAAATGCATTAAATGCATCCAACCACTTCCATCAACTAATGACTAGTGATGTAAGTTAGTGGGTCCCACCACTTTGAATTCAAAATTCAAGTTGGCTTACACAATACACTTTGGGCTCGGGTTCGTTTAATCCGATTAAACGAATTTTCCGTCGCGGCGTAATTAAATCCAATTTAATTAAATAATAATGCCTAGAAAAATTATTACGAAAGTCGCTTACGAATTAATTCCAAATTAATTTGTTCGCTTGAATTAAAATCCAATTTTAATTCCGTATTGAAATCTAATTTAAATTAATATATCTGATATATTATTTTAGTCCAATTAAATAAATTAAATAGAAAAATCCAATTTAACTATTAAATTTATTTTACCGATTAATTCCAAATTAATCGCACTCTCTCTTTTAGACGAATTTAATCCCAGATTAATTTTCTCTCTCATAATTAATCTCAGATCAATTCTGTTCGAGTCAAATGTCATCGGTGAATCTTTGGGAAGCGACCCAAGAGATCCATGGATATGTTGGCAGTAAATACGGTTGTCGGACTATCCGACACGTGCGTACCCCATACCACGTTCTCACCGATTCACAAGACATAGTTGGCTTCTAGCAAAGCACCGTGCCTACCCAATTCTCCAGAAATATTCAACGAAGAATATACAATATGTATCAAACGTAATATACAATGTATTGCGTATTACGATCCAGTATCAGATGTCGCATGCTAGGCCTGGGGCTGGAATTGTGTCTGCCCCGTACGAAGCATATATCGGATCACTAGCAACTAGTATCTGTAATCGGATAATCATGACCTAGTCATACTATCCCGATAGCTGCAGCATATAAGAGTACTAGTTCTGTATCATTGCGTGATCATCATCTCCATATGACTGAAGTGATACTCCCATCTTGACATCACACCCAATACACTATGATTCTCAATAAACCAAGAAGATGTGTACACAGAACCTGTTAAAGCCTCGGACGACCAAAACCAAAGCGCACTGATTGTCGCAAGTATTAGCGATGCAAGTCTCAGGTTAAGACCACATACACCTACCCTGATTCGGATTCCAATAGACACATAGTCATACTACCAATGAGATTCTGATGGGTCTATCCAGAACGAAGCTGTTCCCGGTCCAACGGCTAACAGAACCTCTTATCACACTTGCATAAGTATCCAATACTTAAATATATAAGAACTATGCCGTTAAGCTTCCATAACGCGCACAAGTGTAATACTAGTCTATTCTGTATTATCAATATCCAGTCTCAATAATACTACGACTATGGATATTTAATGATTAAACCTTTTGTGGATTAATATTGTCTCATATCTTATTAATCTGGTACTAATTATATGGACTTTTATCATTTATATATCCAAGTAATCTAATTACAAAATGATAAAAGAGCAATTTCCTTTGTCATATAGTTAATTTGTATAAAAACATCATGTCTTTTACAAATGGTGATGCTATGGGTCATAATTGTCCAACAAGCGAAAATCTTGCACGTGCCAAAGCTGTCAGGACTACGCAAGTATCTTGAATTTATCATTGACAAGTTTAACCTTTATACGCCTCCTTGTGAACGTGTCAAAGCTGTCACAACGAGAAACGATCATGACCGCAACCTAGGAGTCACTAGTGATTGATTGACAATGAGATGCCTATCTAATGAACATATGTAGACGAGAACATGCCAAAGCTGTGAGTTGAAATATATTTATGGGGTCCACCTCTCACTATAGAATTCAATTTGACCATTGAATTCATGTTTTCCGTTGGGGATTACATTATTATGTAAATTAGTGGGAGGCACTGCTTGGTTTTAAAATTCCATAAATAAGGCAGTCTGTAATATTATGAAAATTGCTGCTTATATTTCCTTTATTCTATTATGTTGATAGAATTAAACATATTATTTATATATTTTTTCTGACATGACTTATGGTTGCAGTTTTCTAAAATAGGTTCTAGATAGACATGGATATTGTTAGATTAGTCTAAACCATCGGGAACTGTTGTTCCAATTTTTTAGGAAAATAAAGATGGTTAGTGACTTAGTTACTAAGTCACGATAGGTAATCTAAATGGATATCCGTTTTAAGATATAATGGACTAGAGAGAATAATTTTCTTATACAGTAAAAATTGACATGAATTGGTTCATGTTTCGAGATTATGTACTGGCATTAAGAAAACCTTATTAGGTATTTGTTTATCTGTTAATGAAGTTTCTTGGCTTTAGTGACCTTCAGAGGTAATGTGTCTGACACAGTTTGCTAATCAATTATTTGCAATTACTGTGAATAGTTGAAGGCAAATATAAAGCTAAAGAAAGGAGATGCGTATAATTGTGTATAGGAAATATCATTTTTCACAATACGACAACTATAGGTATTGGATATCGGATCTCCCTTCTGGTTATTTAAAATATTATTTAATGATCATTTTGATATTTGATATCAGAACTTGTGACTATTAGATAATTACTTGTTCTTTATAAACAATTATTACATATTTTAAAACGACTAATAATGTCATTGATGTAGAGATAAACATTAAGAAAAATATTCGGTTAACTAAATAACTTATAACATTGCTTTATGAGATTTTATCACATAAGCATTAGATGTTTATTCTGTATGGTAAAGGATGGTGTAATATCCCACTATCGGAGATGTTACCGGCAGGTGATAGGCTGTCCTATCACCATAAGCCTCTAGCTAACTCTCATGCAAGACTTATAATATGCAATGTAATGCAACCTATAGGGCCCAAACACATAATATGATATTGAAATGATGAACTCAAGACATAATACAATTGGGCTCCAAAACTTTTACAACTTAATCTATACACACTTGAACTGTTTACGACTATACTTATACTCCCAAAACCTGGTGACTAGCTGACTGCAACACTGTTATCCGGCTTCTCAAGCTCTGATGTCTGTGGTTGACCGATCTGGTCACCCACCTGTAAAACTTTAACACTGTTAGATAGTGAGTCATAAGACTCAGTAAGTAACTATGCTCATACCTTGAGCGATAAACACACAAAGTCTGAATCATATTTTGTTATTAACCTGAGCTGTCTATGTGACCATACAAATATTTATAAAGTCTGAATTAACTATATAATTCTTATCCATTTTTCGAACATTTTACTTGCTACCAGTTTCTCTAACTATTCATACATATACTTTAAATCATGTTTTCTGTTTACATTCAACATTCATATCTTTATCCACTAAGTCAAGTTTTATCATGTTCTCGTTGCGCTACTCTGATATCTCAATACTTACCTACTTACTCTTTGATAATCTAGTTCGGACATTTATTATAATTATCTTTCTTTTATTTCATTGAAATATCATCAAATCGGATTTATAAAATATTCTTCTATCAAACATTTATCATGTTATCTTCAATCATGTATACATGTATAAATGTAATCATATTATCAGGCACTAGTATTCACAAAAGGTTCCTTCTATGTAAACATATAATTCATACAAACATCAATCAATAAATACATATAAGTGTAATAATGCTATCATGCATAAATGTGAGTTATATGCAACTCAAATAATTACTAGGATATATAGTTTATATGCATAACTTATAAATTATATTATACTTTAACACGCCATGCTTTTTATAAAATACTTTTTGAAAATTTTTTCTGAAAAACTCTTTTATGAAAGCTTCTTTCTGAAAACTTTTTGCTGAAAACTTTATTTTACTTTTTCTTTCTAGAAAAGCTCTTTCATAAAACTGTATCTGAAGACTAAAAACTGTATCTGAAAACTGAAAACTTTCTCTGAATTTTGTCTCTATCTGAAAAATATTTTTCCAAAATTTTTTCCGAAAAGAAATCTCTGGTACTCTACTCCCATGAAACCGACTCAACTGGACGTGTCCGGGAATACTCAACTAGGTCTCTGAAACTGGTGGTACTCTATGCCCAGGACAACGACTCAACTGGGCATCTCTGAAACTGGTGGTGCTCTATGCCCAGGACAACGACTCAACTGGACGTGTCACACCACAAACTAGAACTGGGGGTGCGGATCTATGCTACCACCCAAGCTCTGAACTATAGTCCAGGTACATTAACCTATGCCGTCATCCTGGCTCTACATGTGCACATGTGCTCTGTATCCGTCAATTCCAGCTGTATCTCGGGTTCCATACTGGGGTGAGTTTTCCCCCCATGCCCAGAAAACATAAAACCATATTCTGTATTTCAAATCTGTAAAAACATTTTCTGAAATACATTTCTTTCAAAAGAAAAACATTTAAAACTTTTCTTTTTAAAATACTTTGAATTTCATAATCTTTCTTAATTTTAATTCAATTTCTGAAAATCATAACACACGCATATACATATTCATTTCTAATACTTTCTCTTTCCCTAACCATACTTTATTATATGCTTATCCCATATTATCACATATGTACATGCATTTCTACAGATTAATGATATATGAATTCTATTCCTTATATGCTTTCATCATACATGCTCAAGTTCACTTACAATATAAATTATCATAACATTATAAACATATGCAATCTAATGTACCTTTTCTACACATAGTATCAATTATTCAAAACATGACTAACTATCTTAAAGTATTTTCAGCCTTAAGTTTAAACTTACTTTTCTCATTTACAATCTTGTCATATACACACCCATACAATTCAACATAACCATAAAATCACTTACAACCATAAACATACATACATCATTTCCCAACCTTTAGCATACATTCAATTACACGCATATTGACTAATTTATTATCAATAAATTCCACAAGGTTCATGGTCAAGCCAAAATCTTATCATAACATTACTTCCAATATAGACTATTACAAAGCATCAACAAGAACCATCAACCAAACCTTTTCCCCCACCAAGGTATATTCAGCTTAGGTACTAGTTCACACACTTTGAAATTATCCAACTGCCATCATATACAACTCAACTATACTATAGTTCAAAATATACACCAACACTCACCATCATCAAAAAACTTCATTCTCTATTCACTTTACATACTCGGCCAAATGGGCAAAAGTTACAACTTTAAAGTTTAATTTCAAATCAATATTAAGTCAAACCATAAGTATTATTCTAAGCATGAGACAACATTTATCATCGCTAAATCACCAAGAAACTCCCTTCTCTCTTGCAATTTCCACATTCAGCCATGACCCTTATTGCTCCCTAGAAATTTTCTCAATTAACATATTCATCATACTCAAAGCCTATTCTTTCAAGAACTGACCAAGTAGATTTTTTTAACAATTTTATTATATTAATCTAAAATAACAACTCAATAAAAGCAAAGATCTAATTACTTCTTTGTAAAACCAATAAAATCAACAACCCCCAAAATTTCCCCAATTTTTAGGGTTCTGCCGATTCTACCTCTCCCTTTGATCAATTAATTTCTTTCAATTTCAAAATTAAAACCATAGTTAAGTACATAATTTTACTTATAATTATTTTATCTAATCCAATTACTCTATTATTTACCAAATCTAAACCCATCAAACAAGAAAACTCAAGGAATTCACAGCCATAGTATACTTACTTCTGCCTCTGCTTATCGAATCCGGCACCGTGGACACTCCGGAGACTCACCGGCTGGACGTCCTTCTCCCTCTCCATTTCTTCTTCTCGGTCCCTCTTCCTCTCATCTCTTCCCTCTTTCTCGGTCTTCTCTCTCTTCTCATCCTCTTCTCTCTTTCTCGGTGTTTCTTCCCCTCTCTCTCGGCATCTTCCTCTCTGTTTTCTCTCCTTTCTTTCTCAGATTCTTCTCTCTTTTCTCCCTCGATTTCTCATCTCTCTATTTTTCCTTTTTCTTTCTATTTCTCTGTTCTGTTTTCTTTGATTTCTGCGTGTGTGCAAATTGTGTGTGTGTATAAAATACACGTGTGTGTGTGTGTTTAAATAGGTGTGTGTGTGTTACACGTGTGAGTATGTGTATATTAATTAGGTGTGTGTAGAAATATCTAGAATTTATTTACACTTGTGTGGAAATTTTCAATTTGGTCCCTCAAGTTGGTTTAATGAAAAGCTATAATTAATTCCATGAAAAGTTATCATTTTACTGAAAAATAAACCTCGCATTCGGATGCGATCCCATGCACGAAAAATAAAATTCACGCTAACACTCTAAAATAACCCGGGATGTTACATATGGTCTGATACGAGATTACTCCACATATCCTTATCCATTTAATGAATATTGTATTCATGAAGTGATTAAATCTCATTTAACCAATGATCGTCATTGGACTACATATTTATTAAACTAATACATTAGATGTATGTAGTTTCATGAATTGGAAATTACCTTGGATAGTTTTCTTTACTCCATAACTTAGTTAATGAGTTGTCATAACTTAGTTACGTGTTTCTAAAAGAACACATATTGAATATCTTGAATGGTTCGAGAACTTTTAATATGTTTCTGATGAAACGCGAATATAATATTTTGTCTGGTTCAAAGATCTTCGATTTAAAGTTTTGAAAACTATATCATTAAAATTCATCGTGAGTCTTTGAATTATTCAAAGATGTTTGATATGATTGAATTTATGACAATTAGTTCTAAGGTTATTCAATGAATAAGATTTTTACTCAATATTATTCTTCTATGATTCCATCGTGATGGAATTGGTCAGTGGGAGAAATAGAATCTTATATGATTTGATTCGTTTGATATTGAGTGTTACCGAATTAGTTTCAATACTCTTAAGGATATGCTCCAATAACTCTAATTCGTCATTTTAATTAAGGTTCAATTAGTTTCTACAGTTACGTATATGATATGTATAAGTAGAAAATTTGAATCTTGAAAAGTTTGAGATTTGAATCTTTCTTTTGTATAATAGTTATATAATTGAAAAGTACTTACATCTCGGAGGTACAAACACAAGTTTATCATTTATTCTATTTAATAGAATATTATATTCTATTTGATAGAATATCTTTTCTACGATCCCGAGTAATAAAATTATTGTATTACTTGGTGTGTAATATTATATGTTAACGATTGTAGAAAAAACTTGACTTGTTGAAGTTAAATGTGAGAGTGATAAACTATAAATGGAACTACATAATTAATAAGATGAAATACCCTTAGACAGCTTCCATATAAGTCCAATAGGATGTCATAATCATTTACAAAAGTATTTGATACTTAATGGTTCTGCTGTTTTCTTATCGAAGAAAATTATCCTATAACTTACAGTGGGAGCGATATTTGATATCGATTCCAGAAGTTAGATTAGACCATAGATCTAAGTTTGTTCATAGCTTACTATGATCAAGTTTTGAACTTTCGTTATAAATCATTCATAAAATGTGCAAATGGTTTGCGCAAGAAAAGCAAAGTGAGCTTATTAAAGGTTTGACCTTTATAGTATGACAGTGAGAAAAATTATACTCAACAATCTATTATAGATTCTGAGGAAACTTGTCTCTGGTCGCACTAATTGAACAATTAAAGATATGTTGGTTAATGTTGATATTAAATTATATATTTTGGCTAAAGAATGCAAAGTGGCGTTCGTGAATGGTTTCTTCGAATAAGAGATCCATTGTGATTTCTTTATTTGAAGAGTTCATTCTAGAATGGCCCTGGAGTTTGTATTCTGCTAAGATCACAGTTTGATATACTAGCTTATAGAGCCTATTGTAGACTCAGATAAGCTTTTCGGAAATCCGTGTTTTCTATTTTTGATAACAGTCAGATTGTCTGATTTTATCAAAGCATAGAATATACATATATGTTAGTAGGGTTAGTGGGAGCGTACAAATTTCTTTCTAGTATTGTATAACCTAACAACATTATAATTATTAATGTAATAATGAGATGTTTATAAGGTAAAACGTTTACCTAAGTCTTCTTTTCTCTGTGAAAGCAGTGAGAGTAGTCTTTGTTATATTCGATATAAAGTTTTGTATATGATATAAAACTAAGAGACTTGTGAGATACTCTCATTAGTCATACATTAGATATGATCTAATAGAAGACATAATAAAACTATCTATATGACAGTTAATGTAATTGTTTGACAGTTAGTGTGTCTCTTTTATATAGTATTCATCCGTCGTAAATGATGATTCCTTTTTCGAAAGAGAAATTGATTAGAATGTCTAGTCAATCTTATGCATCATAGGATGATGGCGTAATGAATACTATATTATGTACGACTAAAAGACATCAATTTACTCGTAATTGTTATGAACTATTTTGATACGCTACAGCCCATAGGATGTGTCTGAAACATGTTCTTTGTTATCTTTGAGATATTAAGAACAAGTTTCTTATTCATGGAGAATATAATCTGCAACCACGGGGGTCTGATTGGTTTTGAGACTAATTATGATGTTAGAAGGTCTATGTCATAAAGAGTCAGAAAATATGCAGTGAGAGTGTCACGAATGATTCTACTGTGTAAGTAGAATTAATTGTAACTTATGAAGTATTGACTTATGAAGTTACAAAGAGACTTTATAAATTAGAAGTTTTGATATTGGCGTTGTGCTTGCGGTTGTCTGCATAGTATTTTGGACCTGATCATTAAATACTTGGACAATTATGTAGTTATAGCACAATATTGATATCGCATCTGAGTCATATTGATGTATAGCTTAGGTTATACAAAATATGAATGATGCTGTTTAAAGGAAATGTTTTGGGTTTGTTGGACAAACTCAATATGTTATAGCGGGCTTACTTTTTTTTTTGGGAAAAAGGTTACAAGTATATTCCAAAAGATGTATTTTGTACAATTGTACATAGGGCATCCCCCAAGAGAGTGCTAAAAGAACATAACAACAAAGCCAAAAGTTGAAACATGGCCAAATACACGGCCTAAGAGAACGAAAGCTACAAACAATCGAATGAAATTGTCACGCAAATCAATCCAAGATTTTTCCGCGTAATATGTGCAAAACATGACTAGAATTTTGGATACGAAGCCCAACCCACACGCTCAGGACCTACGAACCAAAATTGATCACGACCATTCATCACCAGAAGCCAGCCCATGTGAATAGTTGGTATGCCCAACTCCCGGCCCAATAGCACATATTGCCAAGCCAATGCGAGAACCAGCCCAACAAGATTGAAGCCAGATACTCACGCGGCCCAGCCGCGTGAGTGCTAGGTCAGCTCTTGAGGACCATGAATATGTAATAGATATTAAGATGTGTATATGATACCGTGGTTTGGCACTAGAGCAAGTGGGAGAAATTGTTAAAGTTGGTGTTCGGAGTTCCAATCCGGATCATATTTATGTTCGATTCATGAATACGAATAATTCCTTTTACCATAATATTACTTATTTATGGTAGTACTTCTTGCTTTTATATACATATTCGATCTAATTACGATTAGATTGAAACTAAATATGATTTAGTGATATGTATGTATTAGATAAAGACCCGATAATATATTTTGTAGTGCGCGATTATAAAGTAATTTGTAATTGACATTGGGAAGTGACACTACTAGAAGTATATTATCAAATAAAATTCTTGGTCAGGATTTACTAACACAGATCGGTTAATAAAATTCTGCTGAGACTAGTACACATCGTATATTGAGACTTGGTCCTATGGTTTAACCCAATGAACCATGAGTCTGGGGAGACTCGTATTGACGTGTAGGTATTTTTATTGGATAAACACTGAACGACTCACCGAAGATTCTTAATAGATGGTACACCAACGTTAATAAGAATCTTCTTAGGTTGAGTGAGCATAGTGATCATTCGACTTGAGGTATCACTGTGGATGTATGAGGTATCCTCCACACTTTGATGGTAGTCATGTCACCGATCTATTTAGATCAGACCTCTGCATGTTCGTTGGGTATGAACTGATCCTCAAGATATCCTGTTTGTATCAAGATAAAATCTGTCAGTTCTGTGTACAGAGCATACGTATCTATTATGGAATTAGCAATCTATTAAATCCATGGGCCTGTGGTATAATGTAGAAGTAAGTTCTAAGTGTTACTAAGAGATTGCTAATAGAATCGTTGATGGGATTATACCTATAGAGATTTTACGTTTATATCTATATCTCTGGGATAATCTTGATACATGTGACAGAATGATTATACGTATGCAGTGACCTCGACCTGTATGGTTCAGAGAGTTTATCCGTGTTCGTCACAATTTACGGGTGGGTAGATTATTTACACGAAATTAGATTTTGTGACGGATATGCCTGAACCTAGATAGTCTCACTAATGAAACATACTCGTAGATCACTCGGGCTACCTTTGTAAATAATATTGATGAATTATAGATCGTTTAATGTTTAAACGATAAATACATGCTTTAAAGATTTTTCCGGCTATTTCCTAATTAGTGAGTATTTGATTTAAATGCTAGATTTTATTAAATTCACATTAATTAATTGTCAAATAAAGTATCTAACACTTGTCACAAATATATGTATTATGGAACATTTAATGTAAATATTATACATATATTTGGATATTTATATTTGTAATTATCCAATTATTTAAATGTTAAATAATTAGATTAATTAAATATAAATATCTTTTAACTTTAATATGGTAAAATGTAATTGGTATATTTGTGCATATATTAATTAAAATAGTTGACAACTTGATTTTAGGCATATTTAATATTTGATTAAATTTACAAAATCAAAATTCTCATTTTGCCCCTCTATAGTCGGTCATGCCCTTATGTTTTAAGCTTTGATTTTTTCATTTTGCTTCAATTTTGGCTTTAAAAATATATTATAAAAAAAAAAGGGAGTTGAGACAAAAACAAAGTGCTAAAGGTGATTTGTGAAGAAAGCTTTGAAAATTAAAGTAATTTCATACTTTTCTTTACATGAAATTATTTATATGCCTTTAGACTTCAACATATGATGTTTCCATGTTTTCTATATTCTCTTGGGTTTGTAATAAATTTATTTGAAGCATGAATCAAAGGTGTTAGCATGTATATTTTGTAAAGGAAGCTTATTAAGTGTTATTAAACATACTTTTAGTTATTTGATAACTTGGTAGCCATTCTAGAGTTGCTTATGTTGGACAATTATGACCCATAGCATCATTATTTTGTAAAGAACATGGTGTTCTTGTACAAAATTAACTATGTGACAAAGGAAATTACTTTTTTATCATTTTGTAATTAGATTAATTGGATATATAAATGATAAAAGTCCATATGATTAGTACCAGATTAATAAGATATGAGACAGTATTAATCCACGAAAGGTTTAATCATTAAATATCTCTAGTCGTAGTATTATCGAGAATGGACATCGATAATGCGAAATAGGCTAGTATTGTACTTGTGCCCGTTATGGAAGCTTAACATCATGGTTATCATATATTTAAGTATTGGATACTTATGCAAGTGTGATACGAGGTTCTGTTTGCCGATGGTACGGGGATAACTTCGCTTTGGATAGACCCCTCGGAATCCCATTGGTAGTATGACTATGTGTCTATGGGAATCTGAATCAGGGTATGTGTATTTGGTCTTAACCTGAGACTTGCATCGCTAATACTTGCGACAATCAGTACGCTTTGGTTTTGGTCGTCCGGGGCTTTAACAGGTTTTATGTACGCCTCTTCTGGGTATACTGTGAATCCTAGTGTATTGGGTGTGATGTCAAGATGGAAGTATCACTTCAGTCATATGGAGATGATGATCACGTAGGATACAGAACTAGTACTCTTAAGAACTGCACTCATCGGGATAATATGACCAGGTCATGATTATCCGATTATAGAGACTAGTTTTCAATGATCCGATATATGCTTCGTATGGGGCAGACACAATTCCAGCCCTAGGCCCAGCATGTCACATCCGATATTGGATCGTAATATGCAATACAATGTATACTACGCCTGATAAAGATTATATATTCCTTAAAAAATATTTCTGGAGAATTGGGTAGGCACAGTGCTTTACTAGAAGCCAACCATGTCTTGTAAATCGGTAAGAACGTGGTACCGGGTACGCACGTGTTCGGATAATCCGATGACCATATTTACTACCAACATATCCAGGGATCTTTTGGGTCGCTTCCCGAAGATTCACCGATGACATTTGACTCAAACATAATTAATCTAAGATTAATTATGAGAGAGAAAATTAATCTGTGATTAATTACGGCAAGAATTAATCTGGGATTAATTGCCAAAGAGAAAATTAATCTGGGATTAATTGCGTCAAGAATTAATCTGGGATTAATTCGACTAGAAGAGAGAACGCGATTAATTTGGAATTAATCGGCAAAATAAATTTAATAGTTAAATTAGATTTTTCTATCTAATTTATTTAATTAGGCTAAAATAATATATCGGATATATTAATTGAAATTGGATTTCAATATAGAATTAAAATTTGATTTTAATTCTAGCGAACGAATTAATTTGGAATTAATTCGCAAGCGACTTTCCGTAATAATTTTACTAGGTATTATTATTTAATTAAATTAGATTTAATTACGTAGCAATGAAAAATTTGTTTAGTCGGATTAAACGAACCGAGCCCAAGGTGTGTTGTGTAAGCCAACTTGAATTTTGAATTCAAAGTGGTGGGACCCACTAACTTACATCAACTTGTTATAAGTGTGATGGAAGTTGTTGGATGTATTTATTACATCTTTTAACACACAACACACACACTTTAAGTCAACACACTTTTGGATTAGTTAAAAAACTATCCATCTCCTTCTCTATTTCATTTTGGGTGTGACATTGCTTCTATCCAAGGGAAATTTTTCTTCAAAATTTTCAAAAGCTAGCACTTAAAGGAGTCAACTTAGGTGATAGGGAAACTCACCCGAAAGTTTGGAACTCGATTTCAAGCTCCAAGCTACTACATCCAAAGGAATTTTGAAAATTAGACAATTGGATGTGTTGTTGGCATGAAATGTATGTTAAATGTTGATTTAATTAGATTGAAATCAAATTGCATGATAATTTCTTGTCAAAACCGTGAGTTATAAGCATGTTGTAATGAATTATTTTGCTTCAATTTGTGTTGGACATGAATTGGAAATGTTGAACATGATTAATTGAATTAATTAGTGTTTTGGAAACATTAGATTAGTTGATTGATTATGTTAATAGCACTTTAATTAAATTAATATGTAATTTGGAATAATGTGTTAATTTAATTTGTTGTAATTGGGCTTAATGGGCTTGGTTGGGCCAAATTTGGTTTAGGACAATTGGGTTGGATCTAATTGGGCCTAAAACCATTTCCATAAAGTCCAAATATCACAATTAGGCATTTAAATAATTTAATTGGGCCTAATGGGCCTAAATTGATTTTTGGCATAGGGTGATTCCTAATTGGCCTTGGCATCTTGGGTTTGATCCATAATGGCCAAAGCTCATGCCTAAAGAATTAATTAAAAGCTCATTGGACTTTAATTAAATAGTATTGGATACTAATTGGGCATTTGAGACCCATGAAGATTGGATTTGGAATCCAAATCTAAAAGAACTATTAAAAGTGTAATTATTTAATTTGGAATTAAATATGAATTAGTATGGATACAATTTAAATTGGATTTAAAATTATAGTTCGATATAATTCAAGAATACGTACTTTAAGTATTTATTCTTAAACGAGTTGGACTCGCGCAAATCAAATCGTTGTTTGAACATTGGATGATCATTAATTCAAAGATTAATTAATTGGATTAGATTGATTGAATAACATGCTTTGTGTGAATACTTGGATGTATTGTATGAATAATGTATATTGGATGAATATTAGAAGCGTGAGGGCAATTTTGGAAATTATTGTAATAAATTTAGAATTTATTTAAATTTGACCTATGTGTCCAGCCTATTATCTCTATTCTCTTTGTATTTCTCTTCTCACAAATTCCCCTCAATGTAAATGAGGTTTCTTTAGAAGTATTATGTAATTGGGTAGAAGTATGAATAGTGTTAACGGGAGAGAGGAAATAGAGAGATTTGTTCTAGGAACAAAATTTATTATATATCCATCTGCATATCATTATTAATTTATTCCGCGCCTTTTAATGCTTTAGAATGCATGCTTAAGGGTGTATGATGAGACCTAATCAAAGATAATAAATTGGTTGCCAATTTACGCAAAAACCCTCAATCAAATATTAAGCGTTTTTCCTTCCATTGAGTGGTTCTCTCTCAAGATCCAAGATTGGCATTGGTTTGTTGGCAAAAGTCAAGATCAATGTCCATCGCGGATGTGTTTGAACCAAGAAAGCTTTGTTCTATATCGCATGTCTTGGGAGGTTGTGACTTATTGGCCAAAGTCAAGGTCACTTCTAGTTCATTGACGTGGATTATGAAGCTTTCTCACTGTCAATGGGTCCCGCTTAACTGGAATCATTAAGCTTGTTGAGCCAAAGCCAAGGCTTAGTTGATTCAGAGGAAAAGGTTAGGAAATATATTGGATATATTTACATATATTGAATAAATGTTTCGGACTTGGAGGTCCACCTACTGGATCTAGGAATTGGATGGGATCCAATTGATCTTAGAGATCTACCTAGTTAAGTTTCATACAGCTTGTTGGCCAAAGTCAAGGTTGTGTGTTATTTAACGGGATCCTAGCCCACTAGGAAACTAGGTTTCCCGAGTACTTCACATAGGGTTAGAGGCTCACCGAAAATTAGTGGGAGGCTAGTATTAAATTTGAAATTTCGTTTAGATACTTGCCAATACGCACTCTTTTATTTTATTTATCGTTGTTATAAATATATTAGTTGGACTAATATTTAATATTACTTTCTTTGAACAGTTGGACTGTATTCAAACAACTTCATTTGCAGTTGGTTATATAGTTGGACTATAGTAATCATTACATTTGAATGTAACCGATCATTTGTAGTTGATTATATAGTTGGACTATAGTAATCATTACATTTGATTGTACCCGAAATTATTGATTGGATAGTTGGACTATAGCAATCAATATAGCTGAAAGATTAGCGTAAAAGAACATAATCCTAGGTGAAAATGTCTTTAACGGCGTAAATTTTCAGATTGGAAATTGAATCTCAGGATAGTCGTGGAAGCCAAGAAATTACTCTATATAATAGAAAAACATCTCGGGCCTGAGCCCGGAGTTGAGCAAATAGTAGAGCATGAGCTTTGGAAGACTCATCGTGATGATAACTTTAGTGCTCAATCCGTCATGCTTGCTGCAATGACACCTTAATTTCATCATCAGAACTAAGGATTAGAACTTTATACTATGATGTTGAAATTAAAGGATCTTCATAAATCTAACCTTAGATATTAGAAGTACGAATTGCAAAAAAAGTTCTTTCGCTCGCGTATGTCAGAGGGTACATCTGTCAAGCACTAGGTGTCGCAGATGATTGCTGACATCGAACAGCTAAGGTTAGCTGGGCATTACCTACGAGGTCGAGACTTCGATAGATTTGATTTTATAGTCTCTGCCCGAAAGCTGGGGCAGGTTCATCTTGAACCAGGAGAAAACTCTTGGAGAGTTAATGGCTATGCTAATGGAAGCAAAGCCAGAGCTTCCAAAAGGGTAAGAAGCGCAAGACGCATCTTACTTCGACATTCCAGAAGGCCAACGCTTGGCCGAAGACTTCTAAGGGTGTGAAAAAAAGGGCAAAGGCAAAATCATCACAGTCTTCTGGGAAGACTAAGGACATATCCCAACATGTCTACCTAAACTGTGACAAACGGGGTCACTGGAAGCGTGACTTCCGTATGGACAAGGCATACATGAAGGAAGTGAAGACGGGCAAGGCTCCGACTTCAGGTATGTTTGTCATAAACATATCCACTGCTAGTTTTAAAATTGGATTTTGATATTGGGTGTGATACATACATATGTACTGATGTGCGGGATCTGCTGATTAGCAAGAGATTAGCTTCAGTTGAGATCGACCTATGAGTCGGAAACGGGACGAGAGTCATTGTTTTGGCTGTGGGAACCTGAGTTTTGGAACTGCCCTTTGGGCATGTACTTAAATTAGGAAACTGTTATAATGTACCTAGTTTGACTAGAAATATTATCTCTATATCTAGTTTAACCCATTGTGGGTATACATTTATGTTCCAGAACACTGGATGTTTTGTTTATAAAGATGATATTGAGATATACATATTAGATGTGAATAACAGTATTTATATTTCGAATATAAACAAATCTCAAACATATAACATGACAAACAAATGGCTCAAACTGAATAAATCATATAAGACTTATTTGTGCCATTGTAGTCTGGGACACATTAACAAGACTCGTATATTCATACTTTCGAAGAGTGGATACTTGGACGAATTTGATCCTAAATCATATGACGTCTACGAATATTATTAATTAGACAAAGTGTCTTTTAGTGGTAAAGGTACACGTGCCACCGAGCTGTTAGCCATCGTTCATGGTGACGTAAGTGGGCTCATGTCTAGCTAGGCTAGAGATGAATAAAAATACTTCATAATCTTTACGGATGTTGCATCGCGTTATGGTTATGTGTTTCTTAAGAAACACAAATCAGAAACTTTTGATAAATTCAAAGAGTTTCGACACGAAGTAGCAAAACAGGCTGGCAAAAGTATTAAAACGTCTCGGTTGGACCGTGGTGGAAAATACTTGAGCAATGAGTTTCACGATTACTTGAAAGAGTATGGTATTCTTTCACAGTGGACTCCTCCTGGAACACCTCAATTGAATGGTGTGTCCGTACTTTGTTGGACATGGTAAGGTTAATAATGAGTCGCACTGAGCTACCAATTTCCTTCACGGGATACGCATTGAACATTGCAATACTTATTTTGAATAAGGTTCCGCCAAAGTTTGTTGGACGGACTCCATATTAAATATGGACTTGAAAGAAACCGGGTTTCTCATTCCTGAAGATTTGGGTATGCTGGGCATATAATTGAACGTTTGGATGGTACCAAACTAAAACCCAAATCGGATAAGTGCCTATTTGTAATCGGTTATCCTAGGGAAACCAATTTCCACAACCCACAAGAGAACAAGGTATTTGTTGCTCTCCATGCGGTTTTCCTAAGAGGAATTCCTAAATGCAGTGGTGAGCGGGAGGAAAGTAGAACTCGATGAAAATTAGAGTGATACTATTCCTGGCACGGATCCCCTCACGAAACACAAATAATTCATCAGGGATGAGACTGTTCCACAATCTTCTAATACACAAGAACCGCGTAGGTCGAAGAGAGTCAGAAAACAACCTTAGAGGTATGGGTTTCTGATCTCACCTCATAAAGATATTAATCTTACTGAGGATAATGAGCCGGCTACGTATGAGGCAGCGATATAAGGTATCGACTCCGCTATATGGCAATGTGCCATGAAGTCCGAAATGGATTCCATGTATACTAACCATGTTTGGACACTGGTTGATATACCAGAAGGCATTGTGCCTATTAGTAACAGATGGGTCTTCATGGTGAAGACAAACATTGATAGCAACATACAAACGTACAAAGCTAGGCTTGTAGCGAAAGGGTATCGTCATCAACATGGTGTCGATTACGACGAAACCTTTTACATGTTGCCATGATTAAAATCCATTCGGATAATGCTTGCTATTACTGCATATTTCGATTAAGAAATATGGCAGATAGACGTCAAAATCACTTTCCTTAACGGAAATTGGCTTTTGGAAAATGTTTACAAAACTCTGACTTTTTTGTCGTACCATAATATGCAAACAAGGTTTGTAAGTTAAATCAATCCATTTATGGATTGAAGCGAGCATTGCATTCTTGGAACCAACGTTTTGATAAGATCATAATGGTATATGATTTCATTCAAAACGAAGATGATTCTTGTGTATATAAGAAGGTTAGTGGGAGTGCATTGACATTCGATGTCCTATACATTGATGATGTATTATTTCTTGGAAATAACATTCCCATGTTAACAATCGGTGAAAGCTTGGCTTTCATTAAAATTCTCCATGGAATACTTGGGTGATGCAACCTTTATTTTAGGAATAAGGATCTACTGGGATAGATCTAAAAGTTGTTGGCACTCTCCGAGAACTCGTACATTGAAAGACATGTACGCGACCTGGTGTCTCATATGCTTTGAGTATTTAGAGTCACAATCAGGCCGATCCAGGTGATGGTCACTGGATTGATGTTAAGAACATCCTTAAGTATCTTAGACGAACTAAGGATGCTTTCTTAAGCTATGGAGAAGGAGAACTTGAAGTGATTGGGTTCACCGTTGTAAGTTTCCGAACCGATGAAGACGACTTTGAGTCGCAATAAGGGTACGTATTTTGTTTGAACAACGGAACAGTGAGCTGGAAATCTTCCAAGCAAGATATTGTTGCCAATTCAACAAAAGCGGATTATATTGTTGCAGTTGAGGCAGCATAAGAAGCATTTTGGATCTATAAAAATCCTAATTAGCTTAGGAATAGTTCTGTTAGCAGCTGAGCTAGGCTACAGCACAGGCTAAAGAATTATGGTCTCATCAACAATCCAAGTATGTACTTCGAACAGTTTCGTCTGATTTGTGAGATCATACATCGTGGTGATGTCAAGATCAAAAGATCATTTCAGATGGTAATTTGCATATCCGCTGGTGAGAGTAATATCTCAACATAACCATGAGCGACCCGTACATAGTTCAGGTGTTGGACACTTGAGTGATTGGCTATAGGCCAAGTGGGAGATTGTTGGACAATTATGACCCATAGCATCATTATTTTGTAAAGAACATGGTGTTCTAGTACAAAATTAACTATGTGACAAAGGAAATTGCTCTTCTATCATTTTGTAATTAGATTACTTGGATATATAAATGATAAAAGTCCATATGATTAGTATCAGATTAATAAGATATGAGACAGTATTAATCCATGAAAGGTTTAATCATTAAATCTCCCTAGTCGTAATATTATCGAGACTGGACATCGATAATGCGGAATAGGCTAGTATTGCATTTATGCACGTTATGGAAGCTTAACGGCATAGTTTTCATATATTTAAGTATTGGATACTTATGCAAGTGTGATAGGAGGTTCTGTTTACCGATGGTACGGGAACATCTTTGCTCTGGATAGACCTCTCGGAATCCCATTGGTAGTATGACTATGTGTCTATGGGAATCCGAATCAGGGTAGGTGTATTTGGTCTTAACCTGAGACTTGCATCACTAATACTTGCGACAATCAGTACATTTTGGTTTTTTGATTATTTAATTAAATTAGATTTAATTACGTCGCAACGGAAAATTCGTTAATTTGGAATTAGCGAACCCGAGCTCGGGATTATTTGCGAGCGCATTTGCATTTCGAATTCGAGTGCGACACACAAGTCAAATCAAGCGTCAAATCGCTAATCGCATCTAGCATCACATCATTCGTCAATTAAGTGATGGATGTCTTTCACTTTGAGTGATTGACACCAATCACTATTCATGATTGATGGATTGATGAGATGATGGAAGTTGGAAGGCATTTAATTGTTTTTGCCTTTGACTTTTTGTAAAGAAAATGGTATATGTTTAATTTGTTTTTGGAAATCAAATGACATTACACATTTTACATCTCTCTTTCCTCTCTTTCTCTCATCTTTCTCTTCTCTCTTTACACGCCCTTGGGGCTGTTTTGTTCACTGGTTTTGGCTCACTGCCGAGAGCCATAGGGAAGCTTAGAGTCGTGATTTTGTGGCAAAATCGGGAGTGCTAGCACACTACGAAGTCATGCGAAGGTGATAGGGAAGTCCACCCATGAGCCGGGAATCATTTGACGAAGCTTGGAGCTTGGATTCTTGAAGATGGAACCGAAAATGAAGGACAATGGACTGCTCACTATCGTGAACTGTCAAAGAGCAGAAATCGATTTTTGTTCGTCGTAGCGTCGCTCAACCGATCGATGTGAGTATTCCGCAACTTCGTTGATTTGTATTCGCACTTGTTTCATGCTTGTTTATGATCTCGGGACCTTAGCAAACACCAACAATGTCAAGATGGAAGTATCACTTCATTCATATGGAGATGATGATCACATAGAATACAGAACTAATACTCTTAAGAACTGCAGTCATCGGGATAATATGACTAGGTCATGATTATCCGATTATAGAGACTTGTTGCCAGTGATTCGATATATGCTTCGTATGGGGCAGACACAATTCCAGCCCTAGGCCTAGCATGTGACATCCGATATTGGATCGTAATACGCAATACACTGTATACTACGCCTAATAAAAATTATATATTCCTTTAAAGAATATTTTTGGAGAATTGGGTAGGCACGATGCTTTGCTAGAAGCCAACCATGTCTTGTAAATCGTTAAGAACGTGGTACCGGGTACGCATGTGTTCGGATAGTCCGATGACCGTATTTACTGCCAACATATCCAGGGATCTTTTGGGTCGCTTCCCGAAGATTCACCGATGACATTTGACTCGAACATAATTAATCTATGATTAATTATGAGAGAGAAAATTAATCTGTGATTAATTACGGTAAGAATTAATCTGGGATTAATTTCCAAAGAGAAAATTAATCTGGGATTATTTGCGTCAAGAATTAATCTTGGATTAATTCGACTAGAGGAGAGAATGCGATTAATTTGGAATTAATCAGCAAAATAAATTTAATAGTTAAGTTAGATTTTTCTATCTAATTTATTTAATTGGGCTAAAATAATATATCGGATATATTAATTGAAATTAGATTTCAATATAGAATTAAAATTTGATTTTAATTCTAGCGAACGAATTAATTTGGAATTAATTCGCAAGCGACTTTCCGTAATAATTTTACTAGGTATTATTATTTAATTAAATTAGATTTAATTACGTAGCGACGAAAAATTCCTTTAGTCGGATTAAACGAACGGGCCCAAAATGTGTTTTGTAAACCAATTTGAATTTTGAATTCATAGTGGTGGGACCCACTAACTTACATCAACTTGTCATAAGTGTGATGGAAGTTGTTGGATGTATTTATTACATCTTTTAACACACAACACACACACTTTAAGTCAACACACTTTTGGATTAGTTAAAAAACTATTCATCTACTTCTCTATTTCATTTTGGGTGTGACATTGCTTCTCACCAAGGGAAATTTTTCTTCAAAATTTTCAAAAGCTAGCACTTAAAGGAGTCAACTTAGGTGATAGGGAAACTCACCCGAGAGTTTGGAACTCGATTTCAAGCTCCGAGCTACTACATCCAAAGGAATTTTGAAAGCCTAAAACTGATCAAGGTGAGTTTTTCCGTAACTTTCTTTGATTTATTCACACACAAATCATCTTAGAGATCCTTGGCATGTTTTAGGAACACTAACAGCTTAGCCACTCATAAATGACCTAGAATTGTTCTTGAGTTGTTTCATGATGGTGAGACTTGTTTGGTGTGGTAATGATTAAATTAAAGTGTCGAATTTAATTAATTTGGTGTTAATTGGCCAACTGGACAATTTTGAGAAATGAGGGTTCATAACCCTTTCCAAATTTGAGACTTTTCATATATGTGTTAATTAATGATGTATATATGATGCATATTAATTTTGGTGTTGATTGGACTTGATCTTGAATGGTTTTGAACCGATTTGGACTAAAGTGAAAATCTTGGAAACTTGAGGGACCTCTCGGTAATTTGAAAAAAAAGTGTTTTCTTGAATTTTAATTTATATTTTCATGTATAAGACATGTATAAATCATTTTGGTAGTGATTTAGAATCACCTAATTATGTATTTGACAAATTAGGACTAAAATGATCAAAATGAAAAATCTAGGGGCATTTCCGTAATTACTAAAAAATCTGGAAATTTTTCAGATTTTGGTTTTAATGTATATTTGATGTACAAATCATTTTTGTTGTGATTGGAAATCACCTAAGCTTATTTTGAACAATTTAGGACTAAAATGATTAAAATGGAAAGTTTTGGGGTTGTATGGTGATTTACTGAAATTTTGATTTCTGGGTTAAAAATTTCTGTTTTTGGGATTGAGTGATTAAGTTTATTTTAATACCCAAGAAAAAAAAATAAATAAATGGGAAAATTTGATTTTCCCGCATTCCGCTACGTAACCCGAGTATTTTGCCCAAAACCCCAACATCGACGTCCCCGAAAGCATGCCACTACCTGTCCCTGAAACTATTGGTCTTGGGGCGTTACTGTCACGACCCCCTCCCTAGGGCAGCCCAACCCTAGAAAGAGGTCCGCGATCAACTTCAGCTCGAGCACTCTATATGACAAACCCACCATTTGATCTCACACAATAATACATCATATATTACAAATACATGGAATATACATCAAATACATGGTTTACAACACATCTTAATAATATACAAGTGACGACTCAAATGTCTGGACCAACCCTTAAATACAACGGTGGCACGGGGATCCCAATCTGGTACTGCTCCTGCTGTGCTCGCGAACTACCTGGAATGTTTGGGGAAAAGGGGAGTGAGCTTAAAAAGCTCAGCAAGTAAACACTCATTCTCTCAACATGACCTCACCAACAAAATAGGGTTATATATATGTATATATATATATATAATATAATATATGAAAATAAATATATTATAATATCATCTCGCACAATCATCCCACAACAATACAAACATCCATCAAACATGGTTGCTAATCCGGGTTTAGTATAATAGAGGATTGAAACCGATGGGAGAGTCCTCAATGACAAATCTCAAGGTTTCCAACCATATCAACTCGTAAAATGTGAGTGAAATATACTCAATGGGGGAGTTCCCGTATACCCCCAAATCAAAACCAATGGAAGAGTCATCAATGACAGCTCCCAAGGTTTTCTATCATCTCATATCATCTGATGTATCATCACATCTCATCTCAAATCCGACCACCATTATACAAAACCCGGCAGCATAACACAACAGCACACATCATCAAACACAATCACATCTCACATCCAATCCATCAATCTAGTCTCAATAATCATGGTTTCATATTTATCATACTTTCAATCTCAATATATATCTCAACAAAATAGATTTAATATAAATATATATATATATATATATATATATATATATATATATATATATATATATATATAATATACCATTATATTTATATATATATACCGACTCTCACAACAACCATCAATCATCAAACAATATGTTAAGAGAATCACCACAGAGTGTACTTACCTCTATCCATGCAAAAGCTCTGAATAAATCTATATCCTCGCCAAGAATTTGAAAAATGTAAAATTACGATCAGGTCCCTTAATTTATCCAAAATTACGATTTTACCCCTAAACTTTCTAAATTTCCGTTTTAGCCCCTAAACTTTTCCGATATGCCCAAATAGTCCTAAAATTCTTAAATATTACTATTTAATCCCTAATTAGCAGAATTTACAATTTTACCTTCTTAATTATGCAAATTTATAATTATATCCAAAACTTTCCAATTCTATCATTTACACCCCCAGAACGGTAATAATTACATACCGAGCTCCAACGATCTCCAAATCTCTCAAAGAAAGATCCACTAGTCAGCCAATATCTCAAGAATCACAGCGACGGCTTCAGAACTTGCTGATACGCTTAACGAGACAAGCGGGCCCCACAACGAAGATCGGGTCCCACAACTAAAAAGCGGGCCCCACCACCAGAAACTTTCAACGGTGGATATATATACCAAAATGCTCGTATAATCGAGAGAAACAATCTGATATGTTCGGATCGTCGATCCAACGGTCGGATCTCAACTTCCAGTACAAATCCCGAATTACCGGTAGATATAAAACGGAAAACAACCCAAACGATGTCGGATCAGGAAGTGACCACCGGCGTTGGAAAGATCTCGGCCTGAAAAGTACCCACTCGCCGGAGGTGGCCGTCAGAAGTGATCGGAGGTGGCCGGAAAATGCAGAATTAACGGCGACGAATCGCTCCCTTCAGGCGGCGCGTGGCGGCGCGTCCGGTGACGTTGGACTCGATATCGGTGGCGCTGGAAAGCTGACGGCGGCAGCTTTCTGGAGGTCCGGCGCGTGGTGGCTGATGGTCGACGGTGAAGTGGCAGCGACGGTTTCAAGACTTGGCAGTGAGAGAGAGTATTTGGGAGAAAAGAAAGAAAGAGAGAGAGAGGAAAAAAGAAAAACTGAAAAAAAAAGTGTCACGGCCCCTTAAAAAAAAATTGTCTTTTTTTTTTTTTTTTGTCACGTAGTATTACAATCTACCCACCTTACAAAAATTTCGTCCTCGAAATTTCTAAATCCTCGAATAGTCTGGGTATTTCTCCTTTATTATCTGTTTCACTTCTCGGGTCGCCTCCTGGATGTGATGATTAGACTTCATGAACTTCACAAAAGGATTGCGTCTTAATTTCAATTTTTGAACATTTCAATCATGATCTTCATAGGTTTTTCCTAAAAGTCATGTTCCCGCTCGGCTCCTTCGGTTGACTCTCTAGAATCTGAGAAGGGTCTATTATAAACTTCTTTAGAACTAATATACGAAGCACTTAATGGATCATTTCTAATTACGGTGATAATACCAGACGATATGCCACTTTCCACACTTTCTCCGAAATCTCAAAGAACCAATTCAGCTCGGCAAAAACTTTCTTTTCAAGTCAAATCTCAGTCCTTCCTTCTAATAAGAAAACTTTCAAAATACTATATCTCCAACTTGGAACTCAAGGTCATACCCCCAATTATTTACAAAACTCTTCTATTGATTCTACTCAACCAACAGTCTCGCTCGGATCAACATGATCCTTTCAGATATTAAATCCACCAAGTCTGAGCCATGAATATACCTATCTCCAATTTCGCCCCAACAATCAAAAGTCCTAGGTCGCCTCTCTCGTAAAACCTTAAATGGAGTCGCGCCGATTCTAGTCAAAAAGCTATAGTTATTAACAAACTCGATCAAATGCAAAGGTTCACCCCCAACTCCCATTTATGTCAAAACACACAATCTCAACAAATCTTCTAGCGTCTGAATAGTCCTCTCTGACTGCTCGTCAGTCTGAAGATGAAATGAGGTGCTCGAAGAAATATTTGATCCTTTAGTATTCTAGAAATTCTCCCGAAAATGAGAAGTAAATCCGACAACTCTATCTGATACCATCGATAAGGGTACACTATGAAATCGTACAATCTGCTCCACAACTAAATATCACTAGTCTCTCTGCTTCCCACGTAACTCGAATCGCTAAAAAAAATGAGCAGACCTATACAATCGATTCCCCACTACACAAATTGTATCATAACCATACCGCGTCCTCGACAACCATACCACAAAATCCATCACGATATTTTCCATGGCCACTCAGGTCTAGGTGAAGACTGGAGTAATCCAACTGGATGCTGACGCTCTCATTTATCCTACTGACAAACTAAACACCGAGGTATAAACACTTAAATCTCTCTCTTCATTCCCAACCACCATTAAGTCTTCTCTTGATACATCTTAGTGCTCTCAGTTTTCATGTAATAAGGATCATCATATGTCTCACCCCAGATCTCCCACTTGAGCTTTCTCGTATATGGTATCACGACTTTATCATTAATAATTATACATTCTCTGAACTCAATCTGAAAGTAGTAGTCCCCATTCCTCACAATCTCGGCTCTCTAATTTTCCACATTGGTCAAACTGCCTTGTGCTATAATAATTCTATCTAATGGTGTGGGCCGAACCTTCATATAAACAAGAATACTCCCACTATTGAACAATCCAAAAGTCAAACATATCCATGTCATCTCCTCGAACATTCTCTGTCTAACGTTCAAAAATTAACTCACATTCTTCCCACTCAGTGTATCAGTAACTTCATTAATCTTTTCTGAATACTAATCAGTAGTACAACCACAGTTACTTAGAAACTCCATCCAACGTATCTATCACCAAAATTCAGATATTTCTGAATGGAAACATATTTCAAACTCTAACGATCATTATACATTTCACACTTACCATCATATGAATAATGCCTCCAATTATTATCATTATTCTAACTTGTGCCCCGACTGACGAACCGACTATCTTGTCTCCAAAGGAAAAGGCTCCACCTAGGGTCCCGTACAGACAACAATTGTAAAGCGTTTTTAGCAATTTTCGCAAAATCCACCACCTTAAGATTCCCACTACTAAAAAGAGGATTTCCAAGTCCCTCATATTTCTGCTTTACATCTTATCATCGCGACAATTATTATCCTTTCCAATTATGGATGGATACTGTGAAAACGTCTTTTCATAAAGAAATTATTGATATCACTCCCTATAATAAGATGCATATGTTCTTAGGGAATTACTCAAATTTCTTTCATGGCATCCTCCTCTGCCAATCCTAATTCCTATTCAAAATCTGCCAGAGCTAAAGTAATATACCAAAAGCTTTGTAAATGGCCAGTCACTGATCGAGCAATTATAGACTCTAAATATGTTCGAGACCTTTGGAGAGATATTTACAAATGTCTTAATGAAGCTCCATCCGCTCTTTTGCCCAAAGAGATTGTAATGGATATCGTGGCAAGAGTTCCTACAAACTTCTTGAGATGGTGTTTCATTCTTAGAACCATTTGGAATGGTAAAACAGATGGTTTAATCCAATACAAAAATAATTCTGCGATTGTTCACTGTGGATATCAAAGATTCCATTCCACAGTTTTCATCAACAGTTAGGATTTCTTCAATCATTGCCAGTGGAGTCTCGGCACCTTATTTGAACTCGGTTTCCTAAATGGATTTATTCTTGGACCAAGTCCAATCCATCCCAACTATCCTGGCATCTCAGAAGCCAGCCTAAGTGAGCTTCCTCCTTCATCAGTAATATTTTACATCGATGGTATAAACGACACAAAAGTATTACTGTCTGGATTGAAACCATTACTCCAGAATGGTCGGATGACTATTCGCTCGTTTACCACCCAATTCATCTTATAAGAATCATTCCATCACGTCAACTCACTAACTGGAGACTCATTAGTTGGCCGTCTAGACCGAAGCTTAGAGCTTACTATGGATACGATGATATTTTCCCAGAAGATATTACTTTTCGTCATTCCTGTGATCTTAGAGCTCTCTCCGCAGACTCAGTCCGTCGAAGTCTAGAAAGTAATACCAATGATAAAGACTGGCAAATCTTCACTACTATCGAAGAATCATATAGAAGTATCGTTCAAGGCTACAACAAAATCAAGTTTCCTGACAGTCTCGAAATCCAAGTCATCGACGGTCTCATTCCTATGTCTCTACGTGCGAAACGTCAATGGGAAGATTATCAATTCGAAGATGATCCTGTCCTTGCAACACAACCAAGTTGTTATATTCCATAATGTAATCATAAATCTTATATTTTGTTGCTTAGCTTGGTATTATAGCGTTTGTTTGCTTATACAAAAGTGTCAATAAACTCTTATTCCTTCTTTCTCAAACACCAAAATTCTAATGTCTTCGACTTACTCACTCACGATGATGTTATAACTACGACAAAAAATTCACATTAGGTACAACTGTAGAAATCACGTCAGATACAACTTATGGAAATAGCGAAAATGGCAACTGTCGAAACTATTGATGGTATAAGTCTAAACTCCTTGTTATCCTCAACAATCGGATGAACACCAAATAAGCTATAACAAATTCAAAATCTATCGGCTGAGTGTGAGGTCTCTCTACACTATTACACGTCATTCTCGTGTATCGTCAAACTATCCCTCTCCCACGTTGAGTACCAGTACCACGGCCACGTCCAGACATTTTTCTACGGACACAAAACTACCCTTTTAATACCCTCATCTAATGCAACATGTCTACAGAACCTAAAACCCTAAGCTCTGATACCAAATCTGTCACGACCCCCTCCCTAGGGCGGGCCCAACCCTAGAAAGAGGTCCGCGATCAACTTCAGCTCGAGCACTCTATATGACAAACCCACCATTTGATCTCACACAATAATACATCATATATTACAAATACATGGAATATACATCAAATACATGGTTTACAACACATCTTAATAATATACAAGTGACGACTCAAATGTCTGGACCAACCCTTAAATACAACGGTGGCACGTGGATCCCAATCTGGTACTGCTCATGCTGTGCTCGCGAACTACCTGGAATGTTTGGGGAAGAGGGGAGTGAGCTTAAAAAGCTCAGCAAGTAAACACTCATTCTCTCAACATGACCTCACCAACAAAATAGGGTTATATATATGTATATATATATAATATAATATATGAAAATAACATATATTATAATATCATCTCGCACAATCATCCCACAACAATACAAACATCCATCAAACATGGTTGCTAATCCGGGTTTAGTATAACAGAGGATTGAAACCGATGGGAGAGTCCTCAATGACAAATCCCAAGGTTTCCAACCATATCAACTCGTAAAATGTGAGTGAAATATACTCAATGGGGGAGTCCCCGTATACCCCCAAATCAAAACCAATGGAAGAGTCCTCAATGACAGCTCCCAAGGTTTTCTATCATCTCATATCATCTGATGTATCATCACATCTCATCTCAAATCCGACCACCATTATACAAAACCGGCAGCATACACAACAACACACATCATCAAACACAATCACATCTCACATCCAATCCATCAATCTCGTCTCAATAATCATGATTTCATATTTATCATATTTCAATATCTCAATATTTATCTCAACAAAATATATTTAATATAAATATATATATATATATATATATATATATATATATATATATATATATATATAATATACCATTATATTTATATATATACCGACTCTCACAACAACCATCAATCATCAAACAATATGTTAAGAGAATCACCACAGAGTGTACTTACCTCTATCCATGCAAAAGCTCTGAATAAATCTATATCCTCGCCAAGAATCTGAAAAATGTAAAATTACGATCAGGTCCCTCAATTTATCCAAAATTACGATTTTACCCCTAAACTTTCTAAATTTCCGTTTTAGCCCCTAAACTTTTCCGATATGCCCAAATAGTCCTAAAATTCTTAAATATTACTATTTAATCCCTAATTAGCAGAATTTACAATTTTACCTCTTAATTATGCAAATTTATAATTATATCCAAAACTTTCCAATTCTATCATTTACACCCCAAGAACGGTAATAATTACATACCGAGCTCCAACGATCTCCAAATCTCTCAAAGAAAGATCCACTAGTCAGCCAATATCTCAAGAATCACAGCGACGGCTTCAGAACTTGCTGATACACTTAACGAGGCAAGCGGGCCCCACAACGAAGATCGGGTCCCACAACTAAAAAGCGGGCCCCACCACCAGAAACTTTCAACGGTGGATATATATACCAAAATGCTCGTATAATCGAGAGCAACAATCTGATATGTTCGGATCGTCGATCCAACGGTAGGATTTGTACTTCCAGTACAAATCCTGAATTACCGGTAGATATAAAACGGAAAACAACCCAAACGATGTCGAATCAGGAAGTGACCACCGGCGTTGGAAAGATCTCGGCCTGAAAAGTACCCACTCGCCGGAGGTGGCCGTCAGAAGTGATCGGAGGTGGCCGGAAAATGCAGAATTAACGGCGACGAATCGCTCCCTTCAGGCGGCGCGTGGCGGCGCGTCCGGTGGACGTTGGACTCGATATCGGTGGCTCTGGAAAGCTGACGGCGGCAGCTTTCTGGAGGTCCGGCACGTGGTGGCTGATGGTCGACGGTGAAGTGGCAGCGACGGTTTCAAGACTTGGCAGTGAGAGAGAGTATTTGGGAGAAAAGAAAGAAAGAGAGAGAGAGGATAAAAGAAAAACTGAAAAAAAAAGTGTCACGGCCCCTTAAAAAAAATTGTCTTTTTTTTTTTGTCACGTAGTATTACAGTTACGTATCACCGTCCCCCCAGCCACTGAACTAGAACTGGGGGTGCAGATCTATGCTACCCTCCAAGCTCTGAATCTAGGATCTATGGGCATCTGTCATCCATAGTCTTGAACTATGATCTAGGGGCGTTACGTATCGCCGTCCCACAGTCCTCTACATATGCACATGTTCTCTCGTTCAATTCCATATCTGAATCAAGTTACATACTGATGTGGGTTTTTCCCTCATGCCTCGAAAACATAAAACTCAAATTCTAAAATCATTCTTTCAAAAACTCATAATGTAATAAAAATTTTCTTTTAGAAACATGCTCTTCTTTAAAACAACTGAGACAATATCTGGCTAACGCTCTAAGTGCTTAAAAATAAGTCTGGTATCAAGACATATAAGTAAAATGAACTTTGAATAGGAATGCCAGCTCACTTATTTGGAATCCTGCTTGTATTTTTTCACTTGTCGATGAAATTGTGGTTCCTACAATGACTTTTAATTTATAACTTTGATTAGAAAATGGACTAAAGAATATATATCGGAATTAGGCTAAATTTAGTTATTCAAGTGCTTGATATCACTACGAGGCGTATCATACTTATATCATGATGTAATATATGTATACAAGTTAATACAAGACCCTTGGGGTGGCCTCTAACATGCTAAGATGACACTGGAGTGAACTAAAACTGATTTGGGGAAGTTCTTGATCACGCGTCGCGACGCTGCCCCTTTAAGCGTCGCTACGTGCACACACACAGATGAACCAATGAGAAACTTTGCTTTCGCATCGCGACGCAGGGCTTTGCGCGTCGCGACGTGCACAATTCCAGAAACATATATGAGAAAATTCTCAGTACGCATCGCGACGTGGAGCGTTTTGTGTCACGACGCTAGGCCAAATTCAGGTCTTAACATCAACCTTCCATGATTAGTTTGCTCAACACTCTTCCCACACTTCCACATTACAATTTTTACTTATCAATTCTATAAAATTCAATGTAAATACTTGCTAAACCAACACTCCTCAATCTAACATAACTCTTGAATCTCATAGTCTCAATAGCTCAACTAGATAGGTTCGAGCACTATTCATCTGGATTTGTGATCTATATTTTTGATCTATTTCTGATTCTAATTTAGAAAATTGTTCAAAACGGAAGTTGTAGGTCTCGATCTTAGCTTTTCGACGATATAAAGTTCATAAAAATCGGCATTCATGTGAGAAAGTTATGGCCCAACTATTATGGGATGTCCGGAGTGGAACATTATACAGTTTCGTATAGGAATTTCAAGGAATATACCGATTGTTCCCAAGGTCATTTCATGAATGTATATGTGTCCATACATAATTTATTTTATGTGACACTTGTCTCATAATGTAACAATAGTCGAGATTACTGATCGTTACACCTAGAAACCCTAAATCCAATCGGAAAAGGACAATACATTTGATCATGACTAGCTGGACATATATTTCAAATTTAACGTACGACCAGACATGTATTAAAATGGGTAATGCTCCATTAATAGTCGGCCAGATAAATAATTCAAATTATATATCCGGCCGAACATAAATCGGATGTTACTATTCAGTAATGACTGTAACGCCAGACAGAGAAGGAGGCTGAAGGGGGATTTTATCCCCCTTCTATTTCTAGACCTCCTCAGAAAGTATAAAAATAGGAGCCTTCCCCCATTTAAAGGCTAATCAAAGGATCATAATGACATAAATAGGTTAGAAACATCGCAAAACGTTTACGAAAATATTTTTCCGAAAAATGGCATAAAACGCGTTTTTATCCGAACCGACCAACCAATACAAATGAGGGCTGCCCAGGTCAGCCCCAATAGTACTTCGTCAGTTCATGGGCTGCCCAAATAATGGCCAAATCACTGTTTGGACATGGGACACCCGGTAAGCCCGAAACTCATCCAGTAACGCCGTTTTTCACCGTTTTCACATATTTCAACTCCGAAACAATTTCCGAAAATTGTTCCAATGACCAAAACACATCCAATACATTTAGACAACAAACTTTTCATCACCAAAATCACAGAAATTCCGGATCTGATTTGGTAACTAAAAATATCATTTTTCATGCTTTAAATCCAACTTTCTCAACATTAATCAGATTAATACTTACAGAAACCAAAGTCACCACAAATGAAGAACGTAAGAACAATTCTAGGGGTTACAAGAGTGGTCATAACACTCTAGAATGGCAACAAGTCATCAAATGACAAAATTGAACTAATATTACACTAATATCTTTCAATCTAACTTCACACATGCATCTAGCCTCCAAATTCATCATTCAAATTAAAAAGCCCCAAAATATAAGAAAGGAAGAAACCCTAGAACTTGTCTAGATACTCAAGAACAAGAAATAAACTTTCTAAGTTTAAGAGTTATGAAGATTACCTCCAAATCTCCTAATTTCCTTAAATTTTTTCTTGATTTCTTCACTTTCTTCCTTGATTCTTCAAGAAAATTTTGGGAGTTTTCTTTTATAAGGGATTCGGCCATAGAGGTTTCTTGAATGAGAAAACAAAATTTTCTCACTTTAAAAACCAAGCATAACCGACTTTAGGGGGGAGGGCATTTTAGTCATTTGGTCAATTAATCTAATTAAATAATAATAATAAGCTTTAAGTTAACAAATCCAATTTGTAAACTTTAAGCTTAATATAATCATGCCACATGTAACCGATAATAATCAAACAGATTGCATTACAATTATGTAATATTGATATAATTTAATTATCTAGATATTTAACATTTAAACATCTAAATAATTAATTAATGTGATTATTATTATATATGTATTTTTATTTACATTAAATAACAAATACATATATTAATGGCATGTGTCAAAGTCTCATTTGACAAATAATTGATATGTATCAAATCAAATTTTGTATCAAATACAGATACACATTAATTATTAATTAACAGAAATGCCCATAATGCATGTATTTTCGTTTAACCATTTAAACGATTCGAATTAACTCATTTAATCCAGTGAAATATTATGAATAATCTATATTATTCATAACGCGTTGCCCAAGTGCTCAACGAGTACACTTCATATTGTGGGACTCTCTAAGTTTAGGTTTATCCGTCACAGAATCCAATTTCGTGTCCATAATTCACCCACTCATGAATTATGACGACCACAGATAATCTCGCAAAACGATGCAAGTCGAGGTCATTGCATACATATAATCCATTCGTCACAGGCTATCGATATTATACCGGGGAATAGATAATAATGTCAAATCCTTAAGGTATAATATAGTTGACTTTCAAATTTATGATCTCTAAATAACACTCGGAACTCGCTTCCGAAGTATACCACGACCATGGATTTACTGTTGGTCTCTAAGACATTCCCAAGATCAATTTAAGCAATGAAATCAAGTGAATACACAAAGAAGAATAGCGGAATTAAACTTACTTTGATAAGATTTTGGAGGTGTTGAACACAAAACTTTTTGCCTTTGAGAAGTCTCCAAGCTTCCTCTTTGAATGTTGAATCCAAGCTCCAAGCTTTGTTCTTTGATTCCAAGCTTTTGGGATGGTTTCCCTATCACCTTGGATGATTCTTTGTGAGTGCTAGCTCAAGAAAATTTGCAACAAATTTTCACCTTCACCCTTGTATTGCTCACGACAATGGAAGAAAAAGAAGAAGGAAAATGGCGTGAATGGAGAGAGTAATTTGGTTCCCAAAACCGTGAGTTAGAGAGTGAGAAGGAGTGAATGACTTGTATTCATTGATTTCAAAAATGAAATGATATACCAAATCTAAAAATTTGGTAAAAGTCATTCCCATCATTACACACAAATGTGTCATACAAGTTACCATCATTCAATCACCAAAACCCATCACCAGAAAGTAATTAAAGTGACAAGTGATGTGACATGTGGGCCCCACTTGATTCAAATCTGAGTGGGCCCGCGATACATCCCGGGCTCGGGTTCGCTAATTCCGAATTAACGAATTTTCCGTTGCGACGTAATTAAATCAAATTAATTAAATAATTATGCCAAGCAAAATTAGTAGTCACGTCGCTCGTGAATTAATTCTAAATTAATTCGTTTGCCAGAATTAAAATCCAATTTTAATTCCGTGTCGAAATCTAATTTCGTTTAATATATCGAATATATTATTTTATCGATTAATTCCAAATTAATCGTTCTCTCTCTTCAAATAATATTTTATCCTAAATAAAATCTCTCCGTAATTAATCCCAGATTAATTATCTTCGAATCATACGGCATCGGTGAATCTTCGGGAAGCGACCCAAGAGATCCCTTGATATGTTGGTAGTAAATCCGGTCGTCGGACTATCCGAACACGTACGTACCTCGTACTATATTTTTACCGATTTACGAGACATGGTTGGCATCTAGCAAAGCACCGTGCCTACCCAATTCTCCAGAAATATTCTTAATGGAATATATAATCTTTGTCAGGCGTAGTATACATAGTATTGCGTATTGCGATCTAGTATCGGATGTCACATGCAAGGCATGAGGCTGGAATATTGTCTGCCCCGTACGAAGCATATATCGGATTACAAGCAACTAGTCTCTTTAATCGGATAATCATGACCATGTCATATTATCCCGATGGTTGCAACCATTTAGAGTACCAGTTCTGTATCCCTGCGTGATCATCATCTCCATATGACTGAAGTGATACTTCCATCTTGACATCACACCCAATACACTACGATTCTCAATAAACCCAGAAGAGGCGTACACAGAACCTGTTAAAGTCCTGGACGACCAAAACCAAAGCGTATTGATTGTCGCAAGTACTAGCGATGCAAGTCTCAAGTTAAGACCAAATACACCTACCCTGATGCAGATTCCCATAGACACATAGTCATACTACCAATGGGATTCCGCGGGGTCTATCCAGAGCGAAGCTGTTTCCATACCATTGGTAAACACAACCTCCTATCACACTTGCATAAGTATCCAATACTTAAATATATGAGAACTATGTTGTTACGCTTCCATAACACGCACAAGTGCAATACTAGTCTATTCCGCATTATCGATGTCCAATCTCTATAATACTACGACTATGTATATTTAATGATTAAACCGTTATGGATTGATACTGTCTCATATCTTATAATCCGGAACTAATCATAACGACTTTTATCATTTATATATTTAAGTAATCAAATTACAAAATGATAAAATGTAATTTCATTGCTACATAGTTAATTTGTACAAAAATCACAATGTCTTTTACAAATAGTGACGCTATGGGTCATAATTGTCTAACATTTACTAGATCGCAAATACATACAAGATACCTATCCCTATATACAGGACTGACGGATTCTATCTGATACTCACATGATATCATGAGAATCAGTCCACACCCAACGAACATTTAGTAATTACTTACTTTAGGGGTAATCTTGTAATTTCTCATCAATAATAGAAATGTGAATCTCATTTCCATAGGGGATGATATGAATGAGATTCTTATTCTTTATTTCCTATTTTAAGTGGGACCCACATATTAATTTTTATTAATATTTTAACTTTTAGTAAGTAAACACTTTTTTCATTCTGATTCCTCCATTTTCATTTCACAATCCATCAAGTAAACACATCATCAATGTCTTACTTAGCAATTTAGATATTTTATGATTCTAATTCCCTATTTCAGTAGTTTTAATCTTTTAATAGTTCAAGCTTTCCTTTTATAATTAGAATTCTAGTAATCAAAACATTCATTTTATAATATCAATTGCAAATATCAAAATTTACTAATTTTTCAATATCTTAATTTTAATTTAATTATTCATCCCTTTCGGACTTTAAAAAACCCGTTAGTAATCGTTTATTTTAAAAATCAATCAATATCAATTTCAACTTTAAGAATCCACTCTTTTTATGGAATCGTGCACGTAGATTTATGGAGCCAGAATGAGGTAACCTCGTCGAAGTTCACTTACAAACACATAGTATGCGGAATGCATGCCTTACTCGCTTAACGACATGATTTCTCCACAACCAAATTGCCTCTTCGTTCATAGTATATTGAGCTGAGAAAATGATTTTTTGTTTATGAGTTTTTGATGAATGGAAGATCACATTTTCCATTATCTTTTCGAAAGAGAAATTTTTTATCTTAATCTTTGAAGTTTATTGGACAAAAGATTGTTTCACTCTTTATCCATTTATATCAAATATACTTTTTGATTATAATTGATTTTTTAAACGTTTTACTAGTATTTTAATCCTTTTTCCCTCGACTACTTGTCGATTTTCAAAAGGTTGTATTATGTAGGGGAGTTCTCTGCGAATACATCAATATTCGATTTCAAAGTATACTTTCCCCATACATAAGGGGCAGTGCGTGACAATAACCATACTAAGTTTGCCACCGCTGTTTTTCCTCCGTCAAAAATTCCTCACATATGAAATCAACATAACACGTAATTACTGAAACCTGGAATAAAGTTTGTAAGAGCCAATAATGTCGAGTAGATTGTTCAAGAAAGTCATCAAAGAACAAGAACAACGGCTGCTTCAAGAAGAAGAAGAGCTGCTGAAAGACGATGAATCAGAGTCTCCCGATTCGGCTCCTCGTTCTTCCATAAATCCCTTCGACCTCCTCAGCGACGGCGATGATGACCCGGACCTGGTCTTTTTTTTTCCCTGACCTTAATTTTTTGTTTAATTATCAATATCCTTGTTAATTTTTTTGCGACTTTTTATTTGTTATGGTCATTGCTATTGTTAGAAAATTAAATGGCTTGTTTTTATTGCTTGTATGTAATTTCTGGAATTCCTGAGAATGATTTTACTTGCTGGCCGATCAGTTCCAAAGAATTGCTGCTAATTTAATCTTTTTTCATATCCGTGCTCTCTTGTAAAAATGGGGGGAAGGGATCTTGAGATTCTGTGAGGGGTATAGTATTATTGGAAGCGGGAGGAATTTGGTTTGATTATGTGACTATAGGAATTCTGTCAATTACTCATTCGCGAATGTTGAGGATAGAGCTGCTCTTGGTTTGTTCAATTGGTCTCGTTTCTTATTGGCTCCTCAGTTTTTGGTTGATGCTTATTTTAGATGTTTTTTAATTTTGCACATCAATATTGGTGGTTATAGAAAGGGAGTTAGGCAGCTTCCACATATTTTGCTTGCAACTGTTAGTGATCTGTATTTTTTTTTTTGCATTCTGCAGGAGATTGAAATTGATGATGAAGCCTTGATCAGAGATGGGGATAAGAAGGAACTGTCTGCACAGCAAAGTACTACTACTGTAGTATATCCAACTTCCAATCAAAAATCAAAGAAAAAGAAAAAGAAGAAAAGCAAGGAGGGTTATGCGTCAAATACTAATGAAGTTGAACAGCCATTGGATAAGGATTTAGATACTTTATTTTTGGATGTTAACCCTTCTACTCATCAACCTGGCCCTTCAAAAGCTAAACTAGAAAATGCTAAAGCTCGTAATAATTCAGTAAAACAGCATGCAAATTCTGTATTACAAATAGATCCCAAGTATTTGAATGTTGAAAATGAGCTGCGAAGAATATTTGGATCCAAAGTAGTGAAATCATTTGAGAGAAATCAACAAAGTGGCAGTTCTAGACAGGTGCATGGGGCAAGACGTGGCAGTCATCATATTAGAAAGACTATATTAGTCTCTCCGTCAGACCATTGGCCTCGTTGGGATGCAAGTTTTTCCATGGAATTTCTTGAAAGCAAGGTTGGATACAATTACTTCAGGTGAATATATACCTTATCCTTCTTGGTTTGCACCATAAGATTTCACTTCTTGAGGTTGTCCGTACTACCATTTTTCTTTATATCTCCCAGGTTGAGATGTTGAGTTGAAGCTAATTGAAATATAAATTTTGGTTGTGTCTCCATTATCTTCCATTTTGCATGTAAGCATTAGCTTTTGTATGCACAGTTGTTCATCAAAGTTAATCTTAGCTACATGCATTAACAATTATAGTTGGATGGCCTTTTGCATTTCTTAGATTGTTTTCTTGAGAATTATTTGTGTGATCCTCTGTTTCTCACAGCACTCTCCTCTATCGTCATTGGAGATGCACCTAATTCAGAGTGATATGTTCCCTTCCTCCCCCCCAAACCCCCCCATCCCTACCTGCGAGCTTGTATATCATTTTGAACTTGATTTATATACAAATGCTCATGCCCTATTTTCATGATTATATAGTAACATTTGGTCTTATATTAATTCTGGTTGTAGTGATTTTACATGTTTGTTGTTTTGACTCTGTTCATTTGTGTAGATATGTGCACTCACCTACTTATGGTCAAGCTCAGAGAGCATTTGAAGCTGCCCAAGCTACTCACGATCTTAATGGTGTAGCAAGTGTTTTGATGTATCATCCTTATCATTTGGATTCATTGATTACAATGGCTGATTATTTTAAATTTGTGGGTGAACATCAGATGGCTGCAGATGCAGTCGCAAAGTGTCTATATGCCTTAGAATGTGCATGGAATCCGATGTTCACCCCCTTGCTAGTTAATTGCCAGTTGAAATTCAGCCATGAAACAAACAGACCATTGTTCAAAGCACTTTTCACTCACATGATAAACATGGACAGACGTGGTTGTCATCGATCTGCCCTAGAAGTGTGCAAACTGTTGCTTTCACTTGATTCTGACGATCCAATGGGGGCCTTGTTCTGCATTGACTACTTTGCTTTAAGGGCAGGGGAATATTCATGGTTAGAACAGTTCTCTGAAGACTATAAAAGTGACAACTCCTTGTGGCTGTTCCCCAATTTCTCATTTGCCCTTTCCATTTGCCAGTACTATCTCGAGCAAGAGGAAGTGTCACAAAATGCTCATACAGATAATACGAAGGCTACTTCAGCTGATCTTATGAAGCAAGCTTTGATGCTTCACCCTTCAGTTCTTAAGAAACTTGTGGCAAAGGTACCCTTAAAAGATCAGGCATGGACAAATATACTTGCACACAATTATTTCCATTCAGATGAAACCAAGATCCCCTCCTTGGATCACCTGGTCAATATATATGTGGAGAGGAGCTATATCATATGGAGGCTTCCAGATCTACAAAAATTGCTTCAAGACACTGCAAAGCTGGTGATTGAAACATTGGAACTCAATAGAAGTGAAGCTAAGGACTGGGCCTGTGTAAGAGAAGAAGCATTCTCTTCTGAGAAAAATGAGTGAGTAATTAATTATTTAGTTCTCTTATTTTTCTGTCGCTAATCTTTTTTTGGTGTATGATTTCAATTACTATTTGCTGATTCAAATTTGTGCGTAATGTCAGGTTAAAGGGTTAGCTGAATTAACATTGTTGTTATAAAGATTATGCCAGTTCTTATTTGTTCCGAGTTTAGATAATACAAATCAAATTGTTACAGTCCACGCAATTTGTTTTCTAAAATTGTTTTTATCATTTTAATTATTAATTGTGGAGTTAACATGATTAAATATTCTTCCTTGACAGGTATGCTCATTTATTGGTTCAGGACTTTTCTGATTCGGTGTCATCTCTTCCACCTGATAACCTTCAAAACTTTGTGGTTGATGCAAGGATGGGGGAAGCCATGCATAATGGGTTCCACGCTGGTAATCTGCATGATGGTGGTCAAGCTCCAGCCCCACTTGATGTTGCAAATCGCAATCCTTTGGCTGTATTGTTTGAGTCAATGCTACCTTGGATTAATTATGGGGATGGGGGAAATGGTATTGGAGCTGACGAGGGCAATCAAATTAATGGGCATCTTCAAGGCAATCAAGAAGATTGAGTGGCATTGAGGCTTTAGGCAAAAGTTTCCATTTCTTAATCATGTCATTGATGAAATATCATTTTGTTGTAAAACTTTTGATAGGGTCATCTGCGAAGGATCTTTCATATAGCAAGTGATTTTTCCTCCCCAATTTACCTAGCTATTTTTTATCCTTGGATTTTTTTGTTGACTGTTCGAACTTGATATGAAAGTCGATTTAGTACATTTTCGTTACATAGCATTTCAACAGTGGCTGTATCAAATGCAGGTGTGCCTTCACTGTTTGATAAAATGCCTCAATAAACTACTTACGAATTGTATGGTTTAAAAACATTATTTAAACCAAATACTGGCAGATAATATGTGAAGTAAATCATTGAGACAGCGACTTCCGGCCGGGAACCAAAGGAGCAGCCAAGCCAAGTAGAACTACGGCTCCACATAGGGCGATCACAATTCATTCGAAAAAACTGAAACCCATCTTTTAAGATGGATTATATTACTTCATAAAAATTGAAATTATTGATCATTGAATGAACAATATAACTTTTTTTTTTAATTAAGATATCAAAGTGGATGATTAAAGCATTTCATATAAGAAATAATAGCCGGAAATATTTTGATAATACAGATTCGTACGATGTATCAATATCAAGACAAATGGCTGAAAAAAAAATTGTGCATAATAGCATCTAAGAATTTCCTGAACCCGTGACTTATATTCTGCAAATTAAGACTAAAAAATTTGAATCCACTGCTGAACACTTGTTATATCACAAGGAAAAGAAATGATGTCATTTGTATGCAGAGTTGAGTAGACAAGCTCTTTGTAACCTTTACTATTTTTTCCAGCAAATGCAAGAGCTGCTAAAAATATCAGAACCACCTCTTTAGATTGCTCGTCATCCTTTAAGTTCAACATGACCAAGCAAAACAAGCAGCAGCGGGTAGCTCACTATCACTTTAGTAAGCGTCCAATTTACGATCAACTGAGAGAGCAATGATGAAAAAGGCATTGTAAAGAGCAATGTTGGCGTTGTTAGCTGCAATGCCAGAGAGGGTTGTCAAAAGATTAGATAGGAAATCTCCGGTACCAATGGAGTGGTCCCAACCACGTTCGGGTATTAAGGGAGTAGTCCCAGCAAGAGAAATGAAGTAAGATAAAGAGAAACTCCCTTAGGTGAGAGACTAAGCGTCAACCTTTATTTTATTTAATTTCATGATTGCTTTATTTATTAGTGTTTATGCAGTAAACTCTACAAACAATAGAATCAAAAGTAAAATAAATAAGTTGGTAAAAAATACTTTCTTATTATTTGATTATCAAAAGATCGATCCCTTTTTATAAGGATTACCGTACTATTTATACTACTCTGTTATAAGGAAATTAAACTGACAGCGGTTACATTCCATTCATGTTTCCCACTAACTGGCCAACTCCCTAAAATTTCGGAACTTTGGTGGGGCTTGTGCAGTGTGTGACAGTGACAACCCTAACAAAGTCATGCATGCATTATTACTTACCTGGTTCGTTGGCCTTTGCCGGACTTACCTGTTGTTTCGATGCTGGTGTGAGATGCTTCGATCTCTGAGTGGAGTTGATTTGATGGCGAGGTGCTTCGACCCCTGAGATTCATCCCTGTGAGATGCTTCGATCTCTAGGATTTATTCCCGAACTGAGTTGATTCGATGGCGAGGTGCTTCGACCCCTAAGCTTCATACCTGCGAGATGCTTCGATCTCTAGGATTTATTCCCGAATTGAGCTGATTTGATGGCGAGGTGCTGCGACCCCTGGGGTTCATCCCGGCGAGATGCTGCGATCTCTAGGATTCATTAACGAACTGAGCTGATTTGATGGCGAGGTGCCGCGACCCCTGTGGTTCATCCCTGCGAGATGTTGTGATCTCTAGGATTCATTACCGAACTGAGCTGATTTGATGGCGAGGTGCTGCGACGGGTTCATCCCTGCGAGATGCTGGGATCTCTAGGATTTATTCCCGAACTGAGTAATGTGAGATGCTTCATTCCCGAACCGTTCCTGAGTGTGAGATGGTTAAGTTCCGAACCGTTCCTGAGTGTGAGATGGTTCATTTCCGAACCGTTCCTGAGTGTGAGATGGTTCATTCCCGAACCGTTCCTGAGTTGAGATGGTTCATTCCCGAACAGTTCCTGGTGTGAGATGGTTCATTTCCGAACCGTTCCTGAGTTGAGACGGTTCATTTCCGAACCTTTCCTGAGTTGAGATGGTTCATTTCCGAACCGTTCCTAGTGTGAGATGGTTCATTTCCGAACCGTTCCTGAGTTGAGATGGTTCATTTCCGAACCGTTCCTGAGTTGAGATGGTTCATTTCCGAACCGTTCCTAGTGTGAGATGGTTCATTTCCGAACCGTTCCTGAGTTGAGATGGTTCATTTCCGAACCGTTCCTGAGTTGAGTTGATGGCGAGGCGCTTCGACCCCTGGGTTTTGTTCCCGAACCACCAAGTGTGAGATACTTCGATCTCTGGGATTTGTTCCCGAACTGAGCTGAGTGATGGTGTTTTTGTCCACCTGTGTGACGTTTCGATCCACTGGGGAGTTTTTCCATGATGATGATGTTCTTCGACCTTTGGGATTCATTCCCAAACTGTTGATAATGTGGGCCTCGCCCCCTAGTATTCATTCCCAAAACTGTTGAGTTGATAATGGTGGTGAGGCACTTCGCCCCTACTCGTCCTCATTCTTGAGGAGTTGCTTGTCCTCATTCCCGAGGTTGTTCTCCATTCCCGGAGTGCCATTCTCGGCTTGCTCATCCTCATTACCGAGGATTTGCTTGTCCTCATTCCCGAGGTTGTTCTCCATTCCCGGAGTGCCATTCCTGGCTTGCTCGTCCTCATTCCCGAGGAGTTGTTCGTCCTCATTCCCGGAGTGCCATTCCTGGCTTGCTCATCCGCATTCTCGAGGAGTTGCTCGTCCTCATTCCCAAGGTTATTCTCCATTCCCAGAGTGCCATTACTGGCTTGCTCGTCCTCATTCCCGAAGAGTTGCTCGTCTTTGCTGCTTTTTCTTTTTCTTCAAAGCCTGCGAACACAAAAAAAAGTGTGTATGTGACGTGTATGCATGGATGCATTCCCTATTCCGATGGATTTTCTTTGTCCTATTGGCTTGATGTTATCCTTGGTTAGGCCTTCCTTGCGCTCTTTGGTGCCCTTTGCCTATAGAAGCTTTAGTCGCCCCCGGGCCTACTTACAGTTTCTTTCTGCCAATTCTCCTATGGTGATTGCTTAATTCTCTTTGGTCTCATGGCTCAAGGTCCCGTTGTGTCCCTTGTTCGCGGGGTGGTAGACTAGTCATCCTTAGACTTGGCTCATCTTTCCGCTATTTGCTACCTGCACCGGGTTAAGGTGGATTTCGCCTTTTTGAGAGCGACCTCATCCTTTTGGGATCATGTCTTCCGATTCTCAGGTTTCTAAATGTGCATTCTCCCTGAAATTGGACTCCATTGTATGTCACTATGTGATGTGGCATTATGTATCGACATACTATATTACGGGCTATGAAATAGTCCCAATAGTTACACATATTATTGTCTTCAAAGAATGCCCAGTAATGAAACCAGAGAACCTTCAAAATACTCAATGCAACTCAAATCAAAGTCTTTGAATAAATCATCTAAGCCAGACTCACAGTGTGTGTGTGTGTGCAAAGGTTCATTTAGAGCTTAGTTCCCAAGTAAGCCAACTCAATGATTTTGTTTTAAAAATTGGGATCGATGGGTCAAACCACCATAGATATCTCAATTATGCTCTGCAATTACTTTTTCTGTGCTCAATATGGTATGATTTTCTTTTTTCTTTTCTTTTGTCTTTTTTTTTTCAACACACCTACCCTTTAAGGTAGCATTTCTCCTCATGATGGTCCTAATACTCGCCCATAGGTAGCTTCACGCTTATCGGTTATAGGTGGTTTAATTTTTATTTTTGGCTGAAGGCCCCCCATGTTAGTGTCCTAGACATGCCACAGGATCTCTAAGCGTGATTCATGTGCGAATAAAAAAAAAAGTTGCGGAGGACTTACATTGATCGATTGAGTTCAAAAACTTCCATGGATGTTGAAGCTTCCAATCTCATGGGTGAGTATCCCTATCACCATCATTTGACTCCCTTATATGCTAGCAAGAACAAATGGAACAAATTTTATCTCCCAAGGAGAAACAAATTTGCCCAATAGAGAGGGGGAAGCAATCGGAAGGTCATTTGGCCGATTACTTCAAAAGCAAAAAGAATGCTGTTCTTTTGGCATTTTTAGAGAGAAGTCAGAGGGCATTTTCTTTCTCAAAAGCAGAAGCCAATTCATTTTCAAAAGAAAATAATTGCTTCTTGCCAATCAAGAGATAGAGAGCAAAAAATTCATTTTATTCTTTCATTTGGCCTGCTTATTATATTGAAATATATTAGAAAAATTCAATGGCCACTTTTTGCTTTTTGTCGGCCAAAATCATTCTTTCTCAATTTTGTGCCATTCGGCCAAGAGCATTAAAGGCCATTCGGCCAAATGCATTGATGAGTGGTAAATCTATCACTATTTCCCACTCATTTAACCTAATATTTTGTATAGTTTCTTGGGTTTTGTGAATATTTTGATGTGTTTTGTGTTATTTTGTAGATAAATAAAGTTTCAGGACATTCTGGAGGTGATTTGGACCAAAACAGTGAAAATTGGAAAAAGTGCATTTTGGTAATTTGCCGCGTCGCGACGCCAAGACCTTCCGCGTCGCGATGCCTAAAGTGCGCCGAAAAGTGCTAACGTGCGCCGGGTCCACAAATCAGAATTTGAGAAAAGTTTGACTTTGCTAACGTGCGCCGTGCCACGTGTCACCATCACAGCCGATCTACTAACATGCGCCGTGCCATGTGTCATCATCCTACGGTACCGACAGTCGCCATCGCCATGTGTCGCCACGTGTCACTCCACTTCATTTCCACGTCATCGTCCACATCACCAGGTTGACCGAGTCAAACTGCCACGTCATCGCCACGTCATCATCAACCAATCACAGCGTGCCACGTGTCGCGATTCTATGGTGCCGACAGTCAAATTGCCACGTGTCACCACGTCACCGCCACATCAGCATCAATTATTGGCTCTCTTATCCCTATCTGACACGTGGCGGAAAAGAATCTAGCCGACCAATCAGAAGCCGCCACATGTCACAATAATTGAGATCCAACCACTCTGCCACGTGTCACCTTATCACCTTATCCAGAATCTGCAATCGACGAACCAGAGCGTGCCATGTCGACATAACTGGCGTCGCGACGCGCGACCCCTACTGACCCCTATAAATAGAGCGCGAAATCCCAGTTTCAGTTGTACCACTCTCTCTCATCTCTTTGATGTAAATATGGAGTTTCTCTCTCTAGTTTCTTTTAGTTTTTAGTTTTTTTTAGTTTTGTAATTAATTTTAATTACGTTTTGTAATAATAGTAATTTACTTTTTTACTTTTTACAATTTTTACTATTCACCATGAGGAGGTAACTTCCCCAGCTAGGGTGAAAGGTAATTCTTTTACTATTGCTATTTAGATTAATCTCCCTTAAATATAATATATTCAATATTTAAAAATATTGACTTAAAAAGGATACCGCTAGATTGGTCGGTTAGTAATTCATTTTTAATCTGGTTTAAACCTGACTAATCAAGGATACCGCCAGATTGGTCGGTTGGTAATTAAATTTTCTTACCGCCTATATGGCAGATATTTTGGTTCCGCCTTAATGGCTGGTTGGACTTAATTTGACTTAATCAGGATACCGCCTATATGGCTGGTTGGTAATGTTATCACAAGTTTATATATTATATTATGTGAGATATCTAAATTAGTAGTAGTAAAAGTAATTCTTTTACCTTAGCATTTTATTTTATTGTAATTTACTTTTCAGTATTTACTTTACCGCATTTTTACTTTATGTCTTTTATTTTCAAGTTTTTTACCAGCCCTAGTTATGTGTTGTAACTAAATTAGTTATCTGGGGTTGTGATGATTTTTAATATCACCGGTTTATAAGGGGTTAGATTATAGTTTGGGTATTATAAAGATTTATTTATTGAGTCTTAATCTTAATGCTTTTTCATTAACTGGCCATTAATAAAATGATCTGGTAAATCTAAAATGAACTAGACATAGGGATTTTAGGTTTCAGCCTTAGACTCAATAGCCCACGATCTTCCTTGAGGATAGATAACCCTTTAATAGATTTCCTTACAGGATAGACATATACCTGTCGGGCGGGGGGTAGCCATAATTGGAACTTAAACTTAATGAATCCAGATAATTTGGTTGACATAGATATATGGTTCAATTGGGGTAAACTGGGTATTTGTGTCTGACCATCGACAAGGCTTACACATAATTTAGTGTTCCAGGTTAATAAATCAATATATTACCCAACTATAAAATAACCACTTCATCTTTTAAATGATATTGGAAGAAATCACAACCCTAGATAGTTTTTAATATTGAATTTTCTTAAAATCTACTTTCGAATAATTTTATTTACTTGTTTTTAAATTTAGAATCGTCACCATTTCAAATCAATCAAACAACCTGTTAGATACTAGTAATCATTTGACCTCATAAAATTAATAGTTTAGATATAAGTCCTCGTGGGATCGATATTTTTATACTACTTGAACGATACGTGCGCTTGCTTATACGTGTGTGTTTACGCCGGTCAAGTTTTTTGCGCCGTTGCCGGGGACTTATTTATCCTTCACTATTAGTTTTAGGGTTAGATACGTTACTTGTATCTAATTTCTTTTTACTTATTATTTTTGTTTCTTGTGTTTCAGGTTCTCAGAAACTTCATGATACGAACCAGAAGCTTTGAACTCCGACCGCTCGACCCAGAAATTGATGAAAGGACCATTAGACAGTTGAGAAGGGAAAGGCGAGAGAGAAGGCCAAGAAGCTTTAGTCAACATGGAACCTGAACCTTTGGAGGTTGTGAAGGGGTTTTAGGGGGAATATCCGGTAACGCAGCGGAAGCGGCGGAAGATCGTATCTTCCGATTTCAAAAACTTTTTCTCGGATTAATTAAATAAACATATTTATTTAATTATCCAATAATCAAATTATGAAATAAAATTCAAATGAATCATATTCAAGTGAATTTACCAAATTACCCTTATATTGGTATTTTGTCCATTTTAGTCCGAAATTGATCTAATCAATTTTGAATGATTCTAAATAATTTCTAAGATGAACTTAGCATGTTCAAAATATCAAAACACCAAAAGCAACCAAATCCCCAAAATTGACTCACTTGGCCGAATGCACTACATTAGTGCCATTTTGTGCACTTTGTCATTTCATGCATCAAAACACATCAAGATGTAATCCAATGAACATGAAACTTTATATGCATCATATACACATCCAAATACACAACATATATGAAAACCCCCAAATTTGGAATTGGTCATGAACCCTAATTTTTCAATTTCTTCAAATTGGACAAATTAGACCAAATTGGTTAAATCAATTACTTTAATCATCTTTTTTCCATCCAATCAAAGTCTCAACACAATGAAACAACTCAAGATCAAATCTAGGTCATCTAAGAGTGGGTCAACAACTCTAGATTAGCAACATGGTTTCCAAAACCTTAAAAGAACACTTATAACTACACTAGTCACAAGCTTTCTCCATTATACATGCTCTACACTTTCACCAAACATTTATCCATCAAAAACACAAAGAATAAAGAATAGAAAAACTCAAGAACATCACAAGATGTTGCCCACAACAAGAGGAACAAATTACTCTCTAATGGAAGGTTGGAAATACTTACTATTTTCCAAGCTTTTCTTGATTTTTCTTTCTTTTCTCTCTAGCATTCTTTGCCTTCCTTTAATGGAGTTTTTGGTTAAAGTGAATTAGGTTAAAATCAAATGAAATGAAAAACAATATATACAACTTGAAAAAGCCTTGGCCGAAGGCAAGGCAAATTACAAGAATATTATTTCATCTTCATTTGTCTTTCATTGTTCAACTTGTTAAATATCTAAAACAAACTTAAAGATATTTAATTTAGTCAACAAATGCAACTAGAAAATATATCTCTCTTATATATTAAAGTGTTTGGCCGAAATTTAAAGAAATAAAGGAAAAAGATATTTTTATTTTTCAAACAATTTTGAACAAATATCTTAAGAAGTCAAAATCAATTTGACAACCTTTTCCTTTAATGTAAAGTCAACATTTACACTTAGAATCATTTCCTAACTTTATCATTTGGTGATATATTTATATTTTAATTATATTAATCATTTAACAATTAAATAATTAAATAATTAATTAATACAAATATATCAAATATATGTATTATATTTACTTTAAACATCTCAAATACATATATTAATGATATATGTCAAATACCTTTATTTGACTATTTATTAATGTGTATTTAATAATATCATATATTAAATACAAATCACATTAATTAGGAAATGACGGTTCGGCCCGTTCGCATGTATTTTTCGTTTAACGATTAAACGATTTATAAATAATCATCATTATTCATAAATGTTGCTCTAGTGCTCTACGAGTATGTTTCATTATTGAGACTCTCTAGATTCAGGTATATCCGTCACGAAATCCAATTTCGTGTCCATAATCTATCCACCCGTAGATTATGACGATCACGGATAATCTCGCTGAATCATACATGTCGAGGTCATTGCATACGTATAATCCCTCCGTCACAGGTATCCAGATAATCCCAGAGATATAGATGTAAACGTCAAATCTCTATAGGTATTATCTCGTCGACGTATCTATTAGCAATCTCTAAATAACACTCGGAACTTACTTCCGATGTATACTGTGGCCACAGATTTAACAGACTGCTACATATATATGGACTACCTATGCTCTGTACACAGAACTGACGGATCCTATCTTGACACACACAGGATATCCTGAGGATCGATCCACACCCAACGAACAGGCGGAGGTCTGATCTAAATAGATCGGTGACGTGACTGCCATCTAAGTGTGGAGGATGTCTCATACATCCACAGTGGTGTCTCAAGTCGAAGGACCACTATGCTACTCAACCCGAGAAGATTCTTATTGACGTTGGTGTACCATCCATTAAGAATCTTCGGTGAGCCGTTCAGTGTTTATCCACTATAAACACCTACACGTCTATACGAGTCTCCATAGACTCATGGTTCATTGGGATAAACCATCAGACCAAGTCTCGATATACGACATGTACTGGTCTCAACGGATTTGACTAACTGACCCGTGTTAGCAAATCTTGACCAGGAACTATGTTTGATAATATACATATAGCAGTGACACTTCCCAATGTCAATTACAAACTAACTTTGTAACTGTGTACTGCATTATATATTATCGGGCCTTTGTCTAATATATACATATCACTAAACCACATTTAGTTTCAATCTAATCGTAATCAGATCGAATACGTATATAAGAACAAGAGGTGCAACCATAAATAAGTATATTATGGAATAAGGGGATGTTCGTATTCATGAGTCAGACATAAACGGTCCGGATTGGCGCTCTGAGCACCAACCCCAACAGGTTGCACCACCATTTCCCATTCGAGACAGAACCATTCCGGTGATTGACAGACTCATTTCTTGTGTTGTACTTCCTCCTTACCAGCAAATACGGGTGACATCAAAACATGCATTCAGATGATTCAGCAGTCAGTTCAGTTTGGGGGGAATGCAACTGAAGATCCTAATGCCCACATCAGCAACTTCCTGGAAGTTTGTGGCACTTTTAATTACAACCGAGAAGCTGAAGAAGCAATGAGACTGCGTATTTTCCATACTCCTTGAAGGACATAGCTAAAGCTTGGCTACATTCGCTACCAGCAGGTTCCATCACAACTTGGAACACTTTAGCCACCAATTCCTTGCAAAGTACTTTCCACCAGCCAGAACTGCAAAGTTAAGGAATGACATCACATCCTTCGTGCAGCAAGATTCAGAATCCTTTGCGAAGCTTGGGAAAGATTCAAAGATTTACTCCGGAAATGTCCTCATCATGAGATTGCAAAATGGCTTCAAGTCCAAACATTCTATAATAGACTTTCTGGAATAATGAGAACCACAATCGATGCTGCTGCTGGAGGAGCTTTAATGGAAAAAGGAGAAGATCAAGCTTGGGACCTAATCAAAGAAATGGCCAACAACAATTCCTTGTGACCAACAGAAAGGAGCATGATCCAAAGAATTGCAGGAATTTATGAAAGTGGAACCAATACAGCAGTCAACGCCAAGCTAGATCAGATATGCAAATTCATGGAGACTCTTACCACTGGATCCAAATGGTGAATTATGTCAATAATTTCAACAGACAAGGGAACAATCCATATTCCAACACCTACAACCCATGGTGGAGGAATCATCCCAATTTTTCATGGAGCAACAATTCAGGCCAACAACAGAACTATCCACCACCTGAATTCCAACAATAGAACAAAGGCCAGGAGCAGGCAAATGAACCAGGAATAACAGAAGTGTTGACCCACTTGAAAAAGATAGAAGCAAAACACGACTCTCAAGTAGCAAGATATGATGCTATGTTTCAATCTCAAGCAGTAAGATATGATGCTATGTTTCAATCCCAAGCAACATTAATTCAAAGTCAATCTGCTTCTATTAAAGCACTGGAGAATCAAATTGGAAAACTGGCCAATGCTCAGAGTTACAGACCGCTAGGTACCCTTCCTAGCAACACAGAGCCAAATCTAAGGAACATGGGAAAAGAACAATGTCATGCCATCATGTTAAAAGCGGTACTGAAATCAACAAAGATGTTGGAATCAAGGCAACAATTGAAGATATTCCAAAAGAAACAAGACAACTGACGAAGGAAAAAGAAGCAAAGGAAAAAGAACCAGAAAGAATCACTCCACCTCCACCTTTTCCTCAGCGTCTTCAGAAGAACAAATTAGACAAGCAGTTTTCTCGGTTCCTGGAGATCTTCAAAAAGCTGCATATCAACATTCCATTTGCAGAAGCGTTGGAACAAATGCCCAGCTATGCCAAATTCATGAAAGATATTTTTTCACGAAAGCGGAGATTGGGAGATTACGAGACAGTAGCATTATCAGAAGAATGCAGCGCTATCATTCAGAGGAAACTTCCCCCAAAGTTGAAAGATCCTAGCAGTTTCACTGTTCCTTCATCATAGGAGAACATAACTTTGGTAAGGCTTTATGTGATTTAGGTGCAAGTGTTAACTTGATGCCTTTTTCTATTTTCAGGAAACTGCAGATTGGAGAAACAATGCCAACTTCAGTCTCACTACAACTTGCTGATAGAACGCTCGTATTTCCAAGAGGCGTAGTTGAGGATGTGCTGGTCAAGGTTGACAAATTCATTTTCCCAGCAGATTTTATTGTCCTTGATATGGAGGAAGACGCAGACGTGCCAATCATCCTCGGGAGACCATTCTTGGCTACAGGTCGAACCATTATTGATGTACAAAAAGAGAATTAACCATGAGGGTACATGACCAAGAAGTAACATTCAATATTTTCAAGGCCATGAATTTCCTAGATGATGAAAAGAATGAGGAATGTTTCAGACTTGATGTGATACACAGTACCATTCAGAACTCCAATGCAATGCAAAGTTCTATTGACAAACTTAACACATGTCAATTGCCTGTGGAGCCTAAAGATAAAGCATCTTTTGCACTTAAAGAGCCAATTCTTGCACTATAAGCAACAGAAGAGAAAAAGATCCACCAGCTCAATGACTTGGAGGAATTTCACATACAGCCTTTTGAGGATGCCAAATTGTACAAAGAAAAGGCCAAGAAGAGACATGATGAGAAGTTAGTGCGCATACAACTGGAACCAGGGCAGAAGGTACTGTTAAACAAATCAAGGGTGAAATTCTTCCCATGGAAGCCAAAATCACGGTGGTCAGGTCCATTTGTGATCACCAAAGTTTTACCAGATAGAGCCGTTGAGATACATGATCCTGACTCCAACAAAACATTCAAGGTTAAAAAAAAAACGTGTCAAACACTAATGGGGAGAATCATTTGAGCGACAAAAAGAAAGTGTTACACTTTCAGATCCAGCTTAATGTTCGAGAAGTCACGTCTAGCTGACGACTTTAAACTTAGCGCTCGCAGGGAGGTAACCCATGCAATTTGTGTATATATTGTGATTTGGTGTGTTTTATTTTTGTGTGTTTAATTTTTGCAGGTTTAGTCATTTCAAGATGGAAGAAGCTCTCGGAAATCTTCGCAAGAAATTTCCTTCCCTCCCTCAAAAATCTCTGATGAAAGTTTACAAAGCTCGCTTGGAACGAATGAGATTACTGATGATCAAAAGTATTCCTACTGACATTCGTTGGTTAATTGAAGCACGGGTTCGATTGGCAGGTGAGTCTTCTGACTCTTTTATTTCACATCTGCTTGGTTTAGGAAAGAACACATATGCTAAAAAGAGAAGAGCCAAAAGAATGTGTGTTTGTTATAAATGTGCTCGTATGTTTTGTAATACTCGTTGTCGTTATTTAGGAATGGTATCTGATAACCGCGGAGATAAGATTAATTTCATTAGGGATGGCCTGAGTAAGGAGTCTTTGGATGATATATCTAAAACTCTTGAGACGCATCCCAATGGATGTGTGTATCGTGAGATTCGTGTGTTATACGCACAATTCCAAAAGGAAAGACAACAGTTAAGTCTCGGGAATCTGACTCAAAAAGACCCTGTTTGCCAATTTATAAGAAAATTGGATGGGAAGCTTGTCCCTGACGCATATACGTCAATCAAGCCGCTACTTTTCTTGTAAATATTATATCTCTTTGTCTTTTCCTAATAATTGTAATTTATTTTGTTGTTTTCTTTTATTTTCTCCAACAGGATCCAGACCTTTTTGACTATCATGATTTATTTTACTGTTTAACTAATAATTATCATTTGGCAGGTACTAGTGCTATTATTTTACTCACCCTTTTCAGGTATTATAAATTCAACTCATCATTGCACTTTTGAAGACATCCAGAGTAAAACATGGAAGCCACTTCAAGAAGACGAGTTGAAAACATCTATGTATTTTGCGGTAGTAGTGTTTGTACTAAACCACAATACGTAGAAGCAGCACAAGAATTGGGTCGAGTTTTAGCTGCAAGGAATATGCACTTAGTATATGGCGGATGCAATCTTGGACTAATGGGGATCGTTTCAAAGGCTGTACAGGAAGGAGGCAGTCATGTTTTGGGAATCATCCCAAAACCCTTGGCAGAGGAAAATCTTATTGGATCATCAAACGGAGATGAACTGATTGTGTCAGGTATATCTGAACGATTAATAGAAATGATTAACCATGTTGATGCTTTTATCGCTTTGCCAAGTGGCTTGGGCACATTGGAGGAAATTTTTATAGTGCTATTGGGCGAACTTGAACATACACCAGAAACCGCTTGGACTGTTTAACGTTGATGGATTTTATGATTTTCTTTGTGTGTTTCTTGATGATGCCCGAAGAAACGGGTTCGTATCAAAACCTATGAAAGAACTCATCTTCACTACCAGAACTGCTCCGGATCTAATTGACCAACTCTTATCCTATGAACCACAAGTTGATCCTATTCTTTCAAAGATAAATTGGTCCGAGGACGATCGTGGTAAGAGGCGTCAGATTAATCTAGATCTTAACCTTTAATTTCCTGTAGAATTTCAGCTAACCAGGTACTATCTTCTAAACTCTTCTTCTACTGTTTAAGACATTGGGGACAATGTCTCATTTAGGTTTGGGGGGGGGGAATTAGTTGATCAGTACCTTGTTTTTAGTTTGTGTGTTGTTTTTATTTTTAGTCCAAAATTTTTCGAAAAATACAAAAAAATTGAAAATTTTTCAAAAGTTACAAAAAATATTTTGCGTTTTTGTGTTTTTATTTTGACTAAAAGGGTGAAATTGGTGAGAGATGGATGAGTAAGGAGTTCCCACTCCTGATACGTGTCTCAAACCCATTTTCGGAACAAGTTAATTTTTGTTTATTTCATTTTGAATTATTTAATTTCTGAATTCTCCATAAAATTGACTAAAATAGATCTTCATATGCTCAGTTGACAGATATTATTAACATAGATAGTAACATACGGACATGAGCTAAAATTGAAAAGTTTGTAATATTAAGTGCTCTAGTTTAATTGGAGGAATCATCTCAAAAAGCAATGGAGTAAAAAAAAAACTGAGATCTGAGTTATTAAGTCTGTAAGGGTGTTTTAACACCTAGTGCCCTAAAGCCAACTGGTTTGGGAGTCACTGGCCCAAAGCTCGCTACATGGATCAAAGATGCTGCAAAAATATATATATCTGAAGTCTGAGTAATTAAGTCTGTAGGGGTGTCTTAACACCTGGTGCCCTAAAGCCAACTGGTTTGGGAGCCACCGACCCAAAGCTCGTTACATAGACGGAAGATATTGTATATAAAAAAAAAAATCAAAAATCAAAGAAAAAAAATCAGAAAAATGAGAAAAAATTATTCATTGCTACAAAAAGGTGTGAAATCTAATATAACTTTAGGACAAAAATATTACTATCTTATCAATTGCACTTATGACTATTTTGGGCAAAAATGAGTTGTTTAATATTTTGTTGGCTGTGTATATGAAGAATGGTAAAAATAATCGGAGAATTTACTTTTTCAGTAATTTAGAAAGAAAGAAAACAACTAGTAAATTGGAGTAGAAATTTCACCTGATTAGTCACTAACTTCTTTATTCTATTTTCACTTGTCTTTTTGCTTTTGTGTGCATTAGTTTCACTATTTTTTTTACTTTTGTAAAATGTTTGTGGGTATCATTGCTGTAAACCCTCACGAGACTACAACTCGTCCACTAGGGACACCTAGGGGTTTAAAGGCTTGTTGCATACGCTAAATGCAACCGTGATCCCTACGAAAGTGGCTTAGTTACATTTTATTATGTTATTTTATTTTGTGTTTTGCTCGAGGACTAGCAAAATGTTAGGTTTGGGGGTGTGATGAGTGGTAAATCTATCACTATTTCCCACTCATTTAACCTAATATTTTGTATAGTTTCTTAAATTTTGTGAATATTTTGATGTGTTTTATGTTATTTTGTAGATAAATAAAGTTTCAGGACATTCTGGAGGTGATTTGGACCTTGCTAACGTGCGCCATGCCACGTGTCACCATCACAGCCGATCTGCTAACATGCGCCGTGCCATGTGTCATCATCCTACGGTACCGACAGTCACCATCGCCACATGTCGCCACGTGTCACACCACTTCATTGCCATATCATCTTCCACATCACCAGGTTGACCGAGTCAAACTGCAAGTTATCGCCACATCATCATCAACCAATCACAGCGTGCCACGTGTCGCGATTCTATGGTGCCGACAGTCAAATTGCCACGTGTCGCCACGTCACCGCCATGTCAGCATCAATTATTGGCTCTCTTATCCCTATCTGACAAGTGGCGGATAAGAATCTAGCCGACCAATCAAAAGCCGCCACGTGTCACAATAATTGAGATCCAACCACTCTGCCACGTGTCATCTTATCACCTTATCCAGAATTTGCAACCGACGAACCAGAGCGTTCCATGTCGACATAACTGGCGTCGGGACGCGAGCTGGGCGTCGCGACGTGCGACCCCTACTGACCCCTATAAATAGAGCGCGAAATCCCAGTTTCAGTTGTACCACTCTCTCTCATCTCTTTGATGTAAATATGGAGTTTCTCTCTCTAGTTTCTTTTAGTTTTTAGTTTGTTTTTAGTTTTGTAATTAATTTTAATTACGTTTTGTAATAATAGTAATTTACTTTTTTACTTTTTACAATTTTACTATTCACCATGAGGAGGTAACTTCCCCAGCTAGAGTGAAAGGTAATTCTTTTACTATTGCTATTTAGATTAATCTTCCTTTAATATAATATATTCACTATTTAAAATATTGACTTAAAAAGGATACCGCCAGATTGGTCGGTTGGTAATTCATTTTTAATCCGGTTTAAACCTGACTAATCAAGGATACCGCCAAATTGGTCGGTTGGTAATTAAATTTTCTTACCGCCTATAGTAGTAGTAAATTAGTATCTAAATTAGTAGTAGTAAAAGTAATTCCTTTTACCTTAGCATTTTATTTTATTGTAATTTACTTTTCAGTATTTACTTTACCGCATTTTTACTTTATGTCTTTTATTTTCAAGTTTTTACCAGCCCTAGTTATGTGTTGTAACTAAATTAGTTATCTGGAGTTGTGATGATTTTTAATATCACCGGTTTATAAGGGGTTAGATTATAGTTTGGGTATTATAAAGATTTATTTATTGAGTCTTAATCTTAATGCTTTTTCATTAACTGGCCATTAATAAAATTGATCTGGTAAATCTAAAATGAACTAGACATAGGGATTTTAGGTTTCAGCCTTAGACTCAATAGCCCACGATCTTCCTTGAGGATAGATAACCCTTTAATAGATTTCCTTACAGGATAGACATATATCTGTCGGGCGGGGGTAGCCATAATTGGAACTTAAACTTAATGAATCCAGATAATTTGGTTGACATAGACATATGGTTTAATTGGGTTAAACTGGGTATTTGTGTCTGACCATCGATAGAGGCTTACACATAATTTAGTGTTCCAGGTTAATAAATCAATATATTACCCAACTATAAAATAACCACTTCATCTTTTAAATGATATTGGAAGAAATCACAACCCTAGATAGTTTTTAATATTGAATTTTCCTAAAATATACTTTCGACTAATTTTATTTACTTGTTTTTAAATTTAGAATCGTCACCATTTCAAATCAATCAAACAACATGTTAGATACTAGTAATAATTTGACCTCATAAAATTAATAGTTTAGATATTAAGTCCTCGTGGGATCGATATTTTTATACTACTTGAACGATACGTGCGCTTGCGTTATACGTGTGTGTTTACGCCGATCATGCATGGAGATAGAAAAATTAATTTCCAAAATTAAATATGTTGAGTGTTTTATAAGATTCTACCAAAATCCATCATTCATATCTATCACCAAAAATGACTAATGATGTAAGTAAAGTGGGCCCCACTTTAAATTCAAAATTCAAGTGGGCTTGCTCAACACACTTCGGGCTCGGATTCGTTTAATCCGATTAAACGAATTTTCCATCGCGACATAATTAAATCCAATTTAATTAAATAAATATGCCTCGCAAGATTATTATTAAAGTCGCTTACGAATTAATTCCAAATTAATTCGTTCGCTAAAATTAAAATCTAATTTAATTCCGTGTTGAAATCCGATTTCAATTAATATATCTAATATATTATTTTAGCCCAATCAAATAAATTAAATTGTAAAATCTAATTTAATAATTAAATTTATTTTACCGATTAATTCCAAATTAATTGCGTTCTCTCTTTTCGATGAATTTAATCATAGATAAATTCTCGACGCAATTAATCCCAGATTAATTCTTTCTCTGATAATTAATCCCAGAATAATTCTTGCCGTAATTAATCCCAGATTAATTTTCTCTCTTAATTAATCCCAGATTAATATCGTTCGAGTCAAACATCATCGGTGAATCTTTGCGATGCGACCCAAAAGATCCCTGGATATGTTGGTAGTAAATATAGTTATCGCATTATCCGAACACGTGCGTACCCGGTACCACGTATTTACCGATCTATAAAATATGGTTGGCTTCTAGCAAAGCACCGTGCCTACCCAATTCTCCAGAAATATTCTTCTACGGAATACAAGATCTTTGTCAGGCGTAGTATACGTAGTATTGCGTATTACGATCTAGTATCGGATTCTACAAGCTAGGCCTGGGGCTGGAGTTGTGTTTGCCCCGTACGAAGCATATATCGGATCACTAGCAACTAGTCTCCTTATGATCGGAAAGTCATGACCTAGTCATACTTCCCCGATGGCTATAGCACTTAGAGTACCAGTTCTGTATTCCTGCGTGATCATCATCTCCATATGAATGAAGTGATACTTCCATCTTAACATCACACCCAATACACTACAATTCTCAGTATACCCAGAGGAGGAGTACACAGAACCTGTTAAAGTCCCGGACGACAAAACCAAAGTATATTGATTGTCGCAAGTATTAGCGATGCAAGTCTCAGGTTAAGACCAAATACACATACCCTGATTCGGATTGCCATAGACACATAGTCATACTACCAATGGGATTCTGAGGGGTCTATCCAGAGCGAAGCTGTTTCCGTACCATCGGTAAACACAACCTCTTATTACACTTGCATGAGTATCCAATACCCAAATATATGAGAACTATGTCGTTACTCTTCCATAACACGTACAAGTGTAATACTAGTTTATTATGCATTATCGATGTCCAGTCTCGATAATACTACGACTAGGGATATTTAATGATTAAACCTTAATGGATTAATATTGTCTCATATCTTATTAATCCAGAACTAATCATAAGGACTTTTATCATTTATATATTCGAGTAATCCAATTACAAATGATAAAAGAGAAATTTTCTTTGTCACATAGTTAATTTATACAACAACACCATGTTCTGTACAAATAGTGATGCTATGGGTCATAATTATCCAACACCCCAATGGTCTTTCTATTCTGGCTGTAAAATTTTCTATTCTCACTGTGCGGGGTACTATCAGATTGGCCACAGCATTGGTCAAAGCTTGTAGTTGCTCGGTAATTTTGGTGATGTTGGTTTCCAATTGATCCATGCGAGAACCTTCATTGCTAGACGCATTCATGCTTGCTAACTTCTTCTTGACAAGTCTTCATTTTTCTCTAACCCAACAGTTGTCTATGATGGCTTTTAGACAAATGGGTTAACATGATGCATGTATGCATGCGATGCATGAGATGCATGTGGTTATCAAAGTAGCATATATCCTTCCAACCTTATTCCTCCCACACTCATGGTAAGTCCATTTCTGTCCTAGGTATGGCTTATTTTATGTACCAATATGGGGTACATAAAATTGTTCTCTCCTACGCTACAACGGTTGACCTTGGCTACCTTAGTCCATTTTCATCGGTAAAAGACAAAGACTGCCCATTTACAATATTGACTAAGCCTATTATAGGGATCGTGCCATTTTCTAGAAACGACGAATTGGGCCCTCGATAATCACGGTTGTGGGGATGGACTTGGAGATATCCAAAAGTATACAAATATGCCATAATAAGGCGTATCCTTCCTGGGTGAAAGCCAGTGCTGATATCGCACTCATGTATTTGGCATATTCAGATCATGTTTGGACATTCTAAGCCCATCAAGGTTTTCATATTTAAAGTGTTCAATCAGATTATCGTGAGGTGCAAACTTGTCCCAGTTGAAAAGGCCCAACAGGTTAACACTTTTGTGATGAGGTGGCTAAACAACTTCAAATGATAGGGGGCCCAAACACAAGGTGGCCCATCGTCATTTTTAAAACTTTTGGCCCTATCATTATAAGATACAAACTCGTCCCAGTTTAAATGGCCCAACCAGTTCGTATCCTATGACGAGATGTCCAAATGGATCCAAATGATAATGGTTCTAAACACAAGCATATGGGTAGCTTCTAAAGGACATATAACTATGGTTCATATATGGGGGCTTATAAGGGTATGGATAAAGGCTCCCGCTGGGGAAGGGTTGCTCACAACTAGGTCTCCCCACTCAAGGGTTCGAGCGACCAAGTGAACGTGCCTTTTTTATACCCTAGGGTATGTGCCAATGAGTGATGGTCATCAAATAACGATCCGCCGTCTTGAGTGAAAGCGACTTCACGATACATGATGCCATCGGGGTAAAAAGGGTATGCAAAATATATGAGACTTGGGTAACCAAAGCCAAAGCCACGGACACTACAAGGCATTGTTTCGGGGCCGATTCTCTATCCCCAGTGGAGTCTCCATCTGTAGGAGCAGGGTTTACTGGTATGCCTATGATGTTCGGCGACCACGACACTGTTAAGCTCACAGCCCGTAGAGAGTACGGAGTAGCCCGCGGGGGACTAAACTGGAGAATAAAGGAGTCGCCACCCATTGTGAACTGGGAAAAATTTTAAGGCCGCACTCACCCCTCGCAAGGGAAGACCTCAAACCGTTGGGTTCAGAATGGTCCCTTACTTATGCCAGTATAATGGACGAGTTCACACAATGGTATAACCAAGTCTTATGCAGTTCATGCAAGATAATTCAAATAAACACACAAAGTTGCACACCCATAAACGTTAATATAAATAAAAACAAATTAAATTAAGAAATACATGGTGCGATAACAAGAATCATAATAATCAAAAGTAAATAAAGCGTCAATAAGTAAATAGCAAATAAAAGGAGGGGTTAGTCACACATACATATGTATTTCCCAAGTGGTACGTGGAGTTGTATCCCAAGTATAGACCGTACTACCATCCATTCGGATTCGGCTACAGAATTTATGTCTGGGTTTCCATCCGATATACCACAAGGGATAGTACCAAACGTAATCATTAATGTAATGTAAAATAAAATAAAAAATAGGCACGAAATGATATAACAATTCATATGCGGATAATAAAATAAAGGCGAAATAAAAAATAAATAACAAACTAAATGTGAAATAGTAAAATGACGATGAGTAAATAAATAACAAAAAAAGATAAATAACGGAATGTCAAAGAAAGATGTGACCAGAAATTTGGCCGTCTTTAATGTAGGACTTCGCATACCCGGCTGGACGTATTTCACGTCCAGCCAGGCATGCCGTGTCCGAAACTATAAAATAAATATGGTAAAAGGTGCCCTCAGGTCTTACCTTTTAAGTTGATTCTCGGAAGCGCGTTAGGCCGTCGCCGGAAGGAATAAAGCTTTGCTGTTTCTGGTTGCTTGTCGTTGTTTTTTTGCTCACTGTTCCACTGTTTCTGCTTACCATTTTGCTATTTTTGGGCTGTTGTTTTGGTTGTTTTTGGCTGCTGTTTTGGTTGTTTTTGGCTGCTGTTTTGGTTGTTGTTTTGGATGCTGTTTTGGTTGCTGTTTTTATGATTTTAAGGTTGTTTTTACTGTTATTTTTGCGATTTCTTCATTTTTTTTGGGCTGTTTGTTTTGGTTGTATTTTGGGACTATTTTCTTCTGGTGATAAGGGCTACTGTTTTAGGGACTGTTTTTCGGTAATTTGGGTGTTGTTTTTGGACTGTTTTGGGGACTGTTTTTCAGTAATTTGGGTGTTGTTTTTGGAATGTTTTTGGGGACTGTGGTGCTGTCGGTTGTGGGTGTTTTTTTGTTGACGAGCTGGCTGGTTTGGTTGGCTTTGTTGTGTTTGGTGATGTTGGTTTCTGGTGGATTGGTTTCATTGGCTTTGGTGCTGTCGGTTGTGGGTTATTGTTTTGGCTTGGTTTTTGTTGTTTTAAGGGCTGGTTATTCTTGTTGTTTCACGCCAATGAAGGAGAAGAAGAATTAGGGTTGCCGTGTATATCTTGTGTTTTGTGTTTGTTTGTTCACGTCTCAAGGCTGGGATTTTTTGTGGTGTGTTTCACGCCCAAACTTAGAACAAAAAGTAGGGTTTTCTTTTTGTTTGTGAAGTGCCGTGAAAAGAAAGTCCTCCACTTGAAGAATTGGTCTCCCTTTTATAATCAAGGGATCTCCTAAGCAAGGAAATAAATCAAGTAAATATGGGAAATATTTTCTTAAATTATTTTGGGAAATAATTTACATAATTTTGGTGAGGATGGGATTTCAAATCTTTGTTAAATTGGAAAGTGATTTAAGGGGATTTTAGCGTGTGTTTTGCATGGGATTTTATTTATTTGGGAAGGTTTGGGCGTGTGGATGCATGGGCTTGGTGTAATGGGCGTGTATGGCATGGGCTTTGTGTGGTGTTTGGCATGGGCATGGATTGTATGGGCTTTCATGGGTTGCAGGGGTTTTGAGCCGAGGCTAAGGTTTGAAACCGAAACTGACTGAGCAGATCCGAGGCTGGTTAGTGAGTCCGAATCCAATGAGGTACTAATTTTGGAGGTTTTCTTTCCTTCTAGCATTCGTTTCCCGTAACTTCCGCAACTTTTCAAGTAATGCCTCCATACGAGGCTCATCATTGGGCTTATGCAAAAATGCAGTGTCTACAGCGGTTACATTCCATTCATGTTTCTCACTAACTGGCCCACTCCCTAAAATCTCGGAACTTTCATATTCTGAAGGATTGTCTAGCTTAAAAAAAATGAAAAGCAATTAATTGGATTTCTGATTCCTTTTTAGAAGATTTGTTTCATCAATAAGCTGATATCTCCGGATTAATCCTTGTGTGACCTGTGATTACCTTCGTGACTGTCTTTGTCATCTCCATCAGTTAAAAGTTTCAAATTTCAAACCCTTGCACTCCACTCTCTTGCGAAATCGTTTCCATCTAGCACTTTCTCTTATAAATCCAAGCTCACAACCCATCTATTACCATGGCCTCTTCATCTTCTTCCGACAACAAGATTCAAAGCATGAGGGATGACACTGATGTTCCTCAGGACGCCTACCTACAGCCCCTCCCTGAGAGAGCATCCCTTTGGAAAACTAACCTTACCGTTGTCCCTTGTGGTGGCATCGTTCTAGGGGAGTACCACCTTCGGATCCTTCGCTTCCCCATTCACCCTTTACTCTACTACATTTGTGTGCTCTGTAACTTGCACTTAATGCAGCTAACCCCAAACAGCTTTAGATGCATCATGGGTTTCATTATATTTTCCATGGTCAATGTTTCATGCCTCATAATTAGTGATTTCTTCTATCTTTTCTCCCTGACTAATGCAAGGTCTGCCGGTGGCATGGACATGTACACATTTGTACCCTGAAAGTCAACAATTATGTTCACGGGGTTACCTACCTCGGACAAGGACTAGTATTCTAAAGGTCTGCTAATGGTGACCGAAAACTGACATACCGGTGTCATCGACCATGTCGTCTTTCCTCTGTGAGTATCAATGAACCAAGGTATTTTGTCAGTCCCTATTTCTGAGTTTGCAGTTCATGCCTTTTTGGCCGATTGTAGGGTCTGATATATTTTTCTTCTTTTCTATTTCCAGCTTATGGTTTTGTATATATTCCCCATTTCCCTGAACTGTCCAAAGAGGGTCAAATTAATGCATCGGTTTGTGGCCCAAGGGGTAATGAGGCGTTTTATATCAACTCGGTGGTTAAGAAGGATGGCCTTCAGGCCCTGATGTGATGTGGTCCTTACCTCGTCTCTATTTTAATAGAAGGATATGAGGTGGTTCACCCATCATAAAACTCATTTTGACGAGAAATTTGTGGGCAAACAGATTGCTGTTAGGGGTTTGAACCTCTCTGCCTCTGAGTCTAGTGCGACTTTCAAAATCATTCCTCTTGAAGATCATGATTGTGCGAATTTAAAAAAACTCCAAGGGACAAAGAAATGTGCTGAATGGAGCTAGGACCCATATGTATAAAAGGGACAGCCTAAAGTTTCCTTACAAACCTAAAAAAATAGGCTTTTAAATATTAATTGCTGTCTCAGAGGGTTCTGGCGATCCCATCTTAATTTCAAAGATAAAGCCCGATGATGCTGTATCCCAAACTCCATAACAGTCCCCATATACTGCCCCCATTGAATTGTAAAAGCCTTATGCTACAGTTAGACTTCCTCCTTGTCCTACGTCGCCCCCTGGCAGGGCTAGATCCAATAGAAGTGATCTATGTGCCTTATTTTCTTTTGTTGGATTTGAATCTACTTTGCCTACCACCCAACTCAACCACGACTCAATTCCGTCTACATTCCTACCTCTGCCTCGAGGTCACATATTTTGGACTTCGAGTTGCCTATTTCTGCTTCTGAATCTCTGTCAGCCCATTCTTCACTACCTTCGGTACAACCTCCTTAAGGGCCTTCTATGAGTCTTGCACCATAACTCTCTGAGTCGTTATATATGAGTGCTTCTTCCTTTGATGCCAAAGAGTTCCAAAATCGGCTGGGTTTTGTACGCTTGATCGTTGTCTCTCCTTTGTCATAGCAATATCTGCTCTCATTGCTCCAAAATCCTACCCTCATCAGTGAGATCCTTCAATTCGGTAGAGTGAGTGCCATTCGTGCAGCCCATTTGCTTAGGACGTTAGAGATCCACCTCCAAAAGGTTCAGAATGATCTGGATAAGGCTTAAAAAATAATGGAGTTGATGAGGAGGGAGTTGGAGTGCGAGGCAGGGGATCGCAAGAAGGTTCTGTCTACTCTGGCAGTCGCTCAGTCAAAGCTCGAGGAGAGGTTGGCTTAGTAAGAGATTAAAAATCAAGACCTTCGTACGGACCTATGACCGGCGTAAACACACACGTATAACGCAAGCGCACGTATCGTTCAAGTAGTATAAAAATATCGATCCCACGAGGACTTAATTCATACTGTTGTTATTAATTTTTGAATCTATTTATTTACAAATATCTAATTAAATGGAGAAGAGAATGATTGTTTGATTGGTTGAATGTGGTTTTACAAAATAAATAAATAAAAAAAGATAAAAGAAAATACTAAGGAAAATAACAAAAGACACAAAGATCCAGGGTCGTGAATCATTCTAATATCATTTAAAAGATGAAATGGTTATTTTAAGTTTGTGTAATAAATCAGTTTACTAACCTGGAACACTAAATTATGCAAAAGCCTCTGTCGATGGTCAGACGCAAATACCCAGTTTAACCCAATTGAACCATATGTCTATGTCAACCAATTATCTGGATTCATTAAGTTTAAGTTCCAATTATGGCTACCCCGCCCGACAGGTATATTCCTATCCTGTAAGGAAATCTATTAAAGGGTTATCTATCCTCAAGGAAGATCGTGGGCTATTAAGTCTAAGGCTGAAACCTAAAATCCCTATGTCTAGTTCATTTTAGATTTACCACATCAATCTTATTGGTGATCAGACAACAAGAAGCATTAAGCTTAAGACTTAATAAGTAAACCTTTAAATTACCCAAACTATAAAATAACCCCTTATAAACCGGTGATATTAGAATTCATCACAACCCCAGATAACTAACACATAACTAGGGCTAGTAAATACATAAAAGTAAAAGACATAAAGTAAAAATACTGAAAAGTAAAAGACATAAAGTAAGACTGAAAAGTAAAATAAAATAAAATGCTAAGGTAAAAGGAATTACTTTTACTACTACTAATTTAAATATCTCCCATAAAATAATATATAAACTTGTGATAATAATACCAACCGACCATATAGGCGGTATTTTGATTAAGTCAAATTAAGTCCAACCAGCCATAAAGGCGGAACCAAAATTAAATTGCCAACCGACCAATCTGGCGGTATCCTTTATTAGTCAGGTTTAAACCAGATTAAAATGAATTACCAACCGACCAATCTGGCGGTATCCTTTTTAAGTCAATATTTTAAATAGTGAATATATTATTTTTAAGGGAGATTAATCTAAATAGTAACAGTAAAAGAATTACCTTTCACCCTAGCTGGAGAAGTTACCTCCTCATGGTAAATAGTAAAAACTGTAAAAAGTAAAAAGTAAAAAGTAAAAATTAAATTACTATTATTACAAAAAGTAATTAAAATTATTTACAAAACTAAAAACTAAAAATAAAAAAAAACTAAAAACTAAAAACTAAAGAATCTAGAGAGAGAAGCTCTCTCTTTAGAAGGAATTGAAGAGAGAGGAAGGTGCAATGAATTCTGAAATCTCGAGCTCAATTTATAGGCCTCGGTAGGATCCAGCGTCGCGACGCCAGGTCCTCAGCATCGCGACGCCGGATTTGTCGACGTGGCACGCTCTGGTTCACTGGTTTGAAGATTCTGGATAAGATGATAAGGTGACACGTGGCAGAGTGGTTGGGCTTCAATTATTGTGACACGTGGCGGCTTCTGATTGGTCGCTGAGATTCTTATCCGCCACGTGTCAGATAAGGATAGGATACTCAATTATTGATGCTGACATGGCGCTGACGTGGCGGTGACGTGGCGATGACGTGGCGACACGTGGGAAAGAGACTGTCGGCACCATAGAATTGCGACACGTGTCACGCTTTGATTGGTTGATGCTGACCTGGCAAGTTGACTTGGTTGACCTTGTGACGTGGCGGATGACGTGGCGTGACACATGGCGAAGTTGACTTTTTGACCAATGACATGGCTGATGACGAGGCGACACGTGTCAACTCTGAGTGTCGGCAGCATATGATGATGACACGTGGCACGGCGCACGTTAGCAGGTCGGCTGTGATGGTGACACGTGGCACGGCGCATTTTAGCAAAGTCAAACTTTTCTCAGATTCTGATTTGTGGACCCGGCGCACGTTAGCACTGTTCGGCGTATTTTAGACGTCGCGACGCGGAAGTCTGGGCGTCGCGATGCGCAAAAGACCAAAATATCCCTGTTGACGCATTTTTGTCCGTTTTTGCCCCAAATTGCCTCCAATGCTTTCCAAACTTTATTTTATCTACAAAATAACACAAAACATATCAAAACGTTCACAAAACTCAAGAAACTATACAAAATATTAGGTTAAATGAGTGGGAAATAGTGATATAAATACCACTCATCACACCCCCAAACCTAACATTTTGCTAGTCCTCGACTTCCGCGTGCCACGTGTCATCACCATATGCGAGCCGACACTCAGAGTTGACACGTGTCGCCTCGTCATCAGCCATGTCATTGGTCAAAAAGTCAACTTCGCCATGTGTCACGCCACGTCATCCGCCACGTCACAAGGTCAACCAAGTCAACTTGCCAGGTCAGCATCAACCAATCAAAGCGTGACACGTGTCGCAATTCTATGGTGCCGACAGTCTCTTTCCCACGTGAAGCCACGTAAAATGATACCCACAAACATTTTACAAAAGTAAAAAGTTAGTTAAAACTAATGCACACAAAAGCAAAAAGACAAGCGAAAAGAGAATAAAGATGTTAGTGACTAATCAGGTGAAACTTCTACTCAAAGTTACTAGTTGTTTTGTTTTATTCTAAATTACTGAATAAGTAAATTCTCCGATTATTTTTACCATTCTTCATATACACAGCCAACAAAATATTAATCAACTCATTTTTGCCCACAACAGTCATAAGTGCAGTTGATAAGAAAGTAATATTTTTGTCCTAAAGTTCTTTATCAGATTTCACACACCTTTTTGGAGCAATGGAATAATTTTTCTCATTTTCTGATTTTTTTTTATTTTTTTCTATATTTTTTATTTATATACAATATCTTCCATCTATGTAACGAGTGTTGGGTCGGTGGCTCCCAAACCAGTTGGCTTTAGGGCACCAGGTGTTAAGACACCCCTACGGACTTAATTACCCAGACTTCAGATATAAATATATTTTTGCAGCATCTTTGATCCATGTAGCGAGCTTTGGGCCAGTGACTCCCAAACCAGTTGGTTTTAGGGCACTAGATGTTAAAACACCCTTACAGACTTAGTAACCCGGATCTCAGACGTGTTTTTTTTTTTTTTTTTTACTCCACTGCTTTTTGAGATGCTTCCTCCAATTAAACTAGAGCACTGAATATTACAAACTTTTCAATTTTAGCTTATGTCCGTATGTTACTATATATGTTGATAATATCTATCGATTGAGCATAAGAAGATTCCTTTTAGTCCGTTTTAAGGAGAATTTACAAATTAAATAATTCAAAATGAAATAAACAAAAATTAACTTGTTTCGAATTAGGTTTGAGATACGTCTCAGGAGTGGAAATTCCTTACTCAGCTATCTTTTACCAATTTCACCTTTTTGGTCAAATTAAAAACATAAATATTTTTGTAATTTTTGAAAATTTTTCAATTTTTTTGTATTTTTCGAAAAATTTTGGACTAAAAATAAAAACACAAAACAAACAAGTACTATTAACTATACCTCACCCCCAAACCTAAATGAGACATTGTCCCCAATGTCTTAAACAGTAGAAGAAGAGTTTAGAAAATCGTACCTGGTTAGTTGAAATTCTACAGGAAATTAAAGGTTAAGATCCAGATTAATTCGACGCCTCTTACCACGATCGTCCTCGGACCATTTTATCTTTGAAAGGAGAGGGTCAACTTGTGGTTCATAGGCTATGAGTTGGTCAATTAGATCCGGAGCAGTTCTGGCAGTAAAGAGGAGTTCTTTCATAGGTTTCGACACGAACCCATTTCTCCGAGCATCATCAAGAAACACACAAAGAAAATCATAAAATCCATCAACGTTGAGCAGTCCAAGCGGTTTCTGGTGTATGTTCAGGTTCGCCCAAGATAGTACAATAAAAATTTCCTCCAATGTGCCCAAGCCACCTGGCAAAGCGATAAAAGCATCAGCACGGTTAATCATTTCTACCAGTCGTTCAGACATACCTGGCACGATCAGTTCCTCTCCATTTGATGAACCAATAAGATTTGCCTCTACCAAGGGTTTTGGGATGATTCCCAAAACATGACTGCCTCCTTCCTGTACAGCCTTTGAAAAGATCCCCATAAGTCCAAGATTTCCTCCGCCATATATTAAGTGCATATTCCTTGCAGCTAAGACTCGACCCAATTCCTGTGCTGCTTCTATGTATTGTGGCTTAGTACCAACACTACTACCGCAAAACACGCAGATGTTTTCAACTCGTCTTCTTGAAGTGGCTTCCATTTTTTTTTTTGTATTTCTTTTTCAACTCTGGATGCCTTCAAAAGTGCAATGACGGGCTGAATTTATAGTACCTGAAAAAGGGTGAGTAATAATAGCACTAATATCTTCCAGAGGACGATTGTTAGCTAAACAACAAAAGAAATCGTGAAAGGTCAAAAAGTCTGGATCCTGTCTACGAAAATAAAGATAATTACAATAGAAAAGCGAATCAAAGCAATAATTAAGGCAACGGAATTGTGTACGCAATACGCCACTCGTTTGGTATATAAATCCATTAGGATGAGTCTCAAGATTTCATTCTTTACTCAGCCATCTCTAATAATTGGTTCTCATCTTTGTGATTGCCAAACACCATTCCTTCTGTTTTAAAATGCTTCGTTTGTGCCTTTCCCTATAAAAATAACACACAAAATTAAAAAGTTCACACAAAATATGAAAACAGAAATTACAACAAATTGCATGGGTTGCCTCACTGCTAGCGCTAAATTTTACGTCTTCAGCCAGACGTGACTGAAATTCATCTGTTAAGGAGGTTTCAATGTCATTTTAGATGTCCGATCAAAAAAAATCCCGTGAGCGTTGCTTTTGAATGGTCTCTTCCACGGTAAGGTGGCAAAAAGTTTTGTCCCATTCAGTGCTCGTGCCACCTTTTTGCTCCTTGTTGTTCCAGTGGTTCCTGCAAAGAAAGAAAGAAAATCAGGAGGTCTTATATGGTGCTTGACTTGGAATGGAAGTTCCATTTTGTCAAGCTTCTGGGTGATATCTTTGATTTGTACTCCCCAAAACAGCGATGTTTCTCTCCTGAATGCTCTGGATCTTTATTAAGGTCAGACATTTGCTCCTCCATTTGCTCTGCTTCTTTCTCCACCTTTTCTTCACATATGAATTGTAAAATTTTTGTATTCAGCTCTTCATCTGTCATCTGTGAAATACATGCTTCAAAATTGTCAACCAGAGGATGCAAAGATGTTTCTGACATTAGGTCTTCATCCTCTGATATGACTGGAATGGATGGTTCAGATAGATCTTCTTCAAACATCATGGTAAAGCATGCTCCAAGATCTTCATTTTGAGGATTGAAAGTTTGATCCTCCGTTGTTGGTGCAGTTGGTACAAATAGATCAGCTTCATCCTCGTCAGAATCTGAATAATAAAAGTCAAATTGAGACTTTACCGGTTCGGGTTCCTGAACTGATACCTCTGGTTGTTGATACTGCTCAGCCTCCTCCTCTGTTGAAGTGTCTTTGTTGGATTTCTGGGTACTTGAAGGCTTCATCAGTGTCATCTGAAATTGGTTCTTGAGGTATGTAGTTCTGGTTTTCTGTTAATTGTCTCATTTGATCTGTCATCCTCTGAATGAATTCTGATTGTCTCTGAATACTTTCAAGTTGCTTCAGGCTTGTTTCAAGCATTGTATCCAACTTTTCGTCTCGTTTCTTGGAAAAAATTTTGAGCATATCAATCAATTGTTCTTCCTCTAATGGTTCTGGTTTTGTTGAGGATAGTAGGTGGATGGTGGATAAGATGGAAAGTATGATGGTTCTGGCATCCAGTGATAATTGTTGGGCTGGACAACAGGCCTCAGAAAACCGGACTGTTGCTCCCAGATGTGGGGTGTATCTTCTTGTAAAGCTCGTAATCTTTCAATCTCCCAGTAGTGTTCCATTTTTAAATCACCTTAAAATACATAGAAATAAAAATTACTGATAAAGATAAAGAAAATAGATATAAGTAAAATATAGATAGTTTCAAAATTAACAACTCAAGAAATATAAGTCCCCGGCAACGGCGCCAAAAACTTGACCGGCGTAAACACACACGTATAACGCAAGCAAGCGCACGTATCGTTCAAGTAGTATAAAAATATCGATCCCACGAGGACTTAATTCCTACTGTTGTTATTAATTATTGAATCTATTTATTTACAAATATCTAATTAAATGGAGAAGAGAATGATTGTTTGATTGGTTGAATGTGGTTTTAAAAATAAATAAATAAAAAAAGACAAAAAGAAAATACTAAAAATAAAACAAAAGACACAAAGATCCAGGGTCGTGAATCATTCTAATATCATTTAAAAGATGAAATGTTATTTTAAGTTTGTGTAATAAATCAGTTTACTAACCTGAAACACTAAATATGCAAAAGCCTCTGTCGATGGTCAGACGCAAATACCCAGTTTAACCCAATTGAACCATATGTCTATGTCAACCAATTATCTGGATTCATAAGTTTAAGTTCCAATTATGGCTCCCCTACCCCACGCGAGGTTATATTCCTATGTAAGGAAATCTATTAAAGGGTTATCTATCCTCAAGGAAGATCGTGGGCTATTAAGTCTAAGGCTGAAACCTAAAATCCCTATGTCTAGTTCATTTTAGATTTACCACATCAATCTTATTGGTGATCAGACAACAAGAAGCATTAAGCTTAAGACTTAATAAGTAAACCTTTAAATTACCCAAACTATAAAATAACCCCTTATAAACCGGTGATATTAGAATTCATCACAACCCCAGATAACTAACACATAACTAGGGCTAGTAAATACATAAAAGTAAAAGAAATAAAGTAAAAATACTGAAAAGTAAAAGACATAAAGTAAGACTGAAAAGTAAAATAAAATAAAATGCTAAGGTAAAATGAATTACTTTTACTACTACTAATTTAAATATCTCCCATAAAATAATATATAAACTTGTGATAATAATACCAACCGACCATATAGGCGGTATTTTGATTAAGTCAAATTAAGTCCAACCAGCCATAAAGGCGGAACCAAAATTAAATTGCCAACCGACCAATCTGGCGGTATCCTTTATTAGTCAGGTTTAAACCAGATTAAAATGAATTACCAACCGACCAATCTGGCGGTATCCTTTTTAAGTCAATATTTTAAATAGTGAATATATTATTTTTAAGGGAGATTAATCTAAATAGTAACAGTAAAAGAATTACCTTTCACCATAGCTGGAGAAGTTACCTCCTCATGGTAAATAGTAAAAACTGTAAAAAGTAAAAAGTAAAAAGTAAAAATTAAATTACTATTATTACAAAAAGTAATTAAAATTATTTACAAAACTAAAAACTAAAAATAAAAAAAAAAACTAAAAACTAAAAACTAAAGAATCTAGAGAGAGAAGCTCTCTCTTTAGAAGGAATTGAAGAGAGAGGAATGTGCAATGAATTCTGAAATCTCGAGCTCAATTTATAGGCCTCGGTAGGATCCAGCGTCGCGACGCCAGGTCCTCAGCGTCGCGACGCCGGATTTGTCGACGTGCTGCACGCTCTGTTCGCTGGTTTGAAGATTCTGGATAAGATGATAAGGTGACACATGGCAGAGTGGTTGGGCTTCAATTATTGTGACACGTGGCGGCTTCTGATTGGTCGCTGAGATTCTTATCCGCCACGTGTCAGATAAAGATAGGATACTCAATTATTGATGCTGACGTGGCGCTGATGTGGCGGTGACGTGGCGATGACGTGGCGACACATGGGAAAGAGACTGTCGGCACCATAGAATTGCGACACGTGTCACGCTTTGATTGGTTGATGCTGACCTGGCAAGTTGACTTGGTTGACCTTGTGAAGTGGCGGATGACGTGGCGTGACACATGGCGAAGTTGACTTTTTGACCAATGACATGGCTGATGACGAGGCGACACGTGTCAACTCTGAGTGTCGGCAGCATATGATGATGACACGTGGCACGGCGCACGTTAGCAGGTCGGCTGTCATGGTGACACGTGGCACGGCGCATTTTAGCAAAGTCAAACTTTTCTCAGATTCTGATTTGTGGACCCGGCGCACGTTAGCACTGTTCGGCGTATTTTAGACGTCGCGACGCGGAAGTCTGGGCGTCGCGACGCGCAAAAGACCAAAATATCCCTGTTGACGCATTTTTGTCCATTTTTGCCCCAAATTGCCTCCAATGCTTTCCAAACTTTATTTTATCTACAAAATAACACAAAACATATCAAAACGTTCACAAAACTCAAGAAACTATACAAAATATTAGGTTAAATGAGTGGGAAATAGTGATATAAATACCACTCATCAACCTACCGTCGGTTTCCTATAAAAAAAGGGACTTCGTGCTGAAGTCTCCATGGTTCAGCAAGTAAGGCTCTCCCTTTCAGAATTTCTGACTTTTCTCTATTTCCAGCCATTTTCTATTTCTCATGCATTGGTTTTTTTTGTAGGATCTGGAGGTGTCTCAGAGGCAGTGGGATGAGTTCATCCACAAGAACTTTATTATGAGTATGGAAGTCTCTAAGTTGAAGGAGCATTTGCAAGGTACTGATGATCTTCATTAGGATGAGCTCGAGCTCTTTCTTTCCCAGTCTCATGCTCGGTACAACATCATCTGCCAGGTGAATAATGCCAAGTGTTATCGCCTGGGATGAGAGGACCGCGTCAAAGATCCTACTGAAAGGTCCTACCAGGGAGGTTCTGATGAGTGTGATTCGGCCGCGGGGGTCGTGGACTAGAACTATGATCTAGACTATAATATCCAAAGTTTGGGCCTCAAAATCAGTTTTTGGATGATCTAGGGGATGATTCCAAGGAAAGTCTGGGTTTCCAAGACATTATGGAGGTTGAGGAGCCTTTGGGTGTTGCCATAAAGTTTCAGGCTGACCTAGACCTCCCTCTGGTCTATTCTTCCCAAGGAAACAAGAAGTTCAAGGGGAAGTGCTACGTTTGTGGAAAAAGCGATCATATGGCAAAGGATTGTAGAAATAAGAAGTTTCAGGACAATGGCAAGAAAAAGAATATTGAGGCCTTTGTCACTGAAGATGAGTTGATGACTAATGAGATCTCAAAGATGAACCTTTCAGCAGTTGTAACTGAAGCCAACTTGGTTGGAAATCCGAGAGAATAGTGGATGGACACAAGAGCTACTCACCACATATATGCTAATAGTAGGATATTTTCTACATATCAAAAGGTCGACAATGGAGACCAATTGACTATGGGAAATAAGATGGGAACCCAGATGTAAGTTTCATAACTGATTCCGAATGGACTATAATATAATTCACACTTGGGATACAACTCCATGTACCATTTGGAGATGGCCATTTCATTACTGTTATATCCAAAATACATGTTTACTGTATCTGTTATCATTAGCATATGTTTTTGCGATTTTGGGCAATGAGTGAGACAAAATCTAACAATAACTCTACAGAAGAACATCGTGACTTTCGCGCCCCTCAAGCCGAAGAATGAACATACTGTTAGAGATCATTTACATACATACATACATGTAGATATCATTTCTTTTACAGGAAATTTGAAAAAACATCAGTCTCTGATTACGCCCAAAAAGTAATTGCGGTTACTTACGGTTATCGAAGTATAATTGGGGTGTCGATTCCTCAGAGAGATGGTTACACAGAACTAATTTACTTAAACAAAACGTTAGCAGCAACTTATTGAAAAGATAATGATTGATTTGGTAATTAAAGTAAAGATTAATAAAAACAATTAAAAGATATCAATAGAGAGAGGCATCAAAGCATCATGAATCCTTCTTGTGTCAAACTCTTATATTCAGTTATTGATTCATGTTATTACTCAATTGAAGGTTTCACATCTGAAACCAACAATCGAAAGATATTCAATTCCAAACATGTCAAATTCTAAGGTAATTGATGAATTATTTTCTCTATGTTAATAACAAACAAAGTTATCGTTACGAGCTATCTAATGTCGAAAATATACCCTCAGGCAATACTGCAGCAGAAGTCCAACACATAAAATAACTTTACCAGTCACAACTGATTTCACAAGTCACACATAGAAGAATAATGACAATTCCTAAATGCAAGTTGATAAAATACATTTTCTAGATTCATATAATCAAAAGATAAAAAGAATAATAAGATATCAATTGTATTAAACAATAAAGTTCATCCACGAATCAATAACATGAATATAAGAGTTGATTACAAGAGTTCATCTTTAGTTTTGCCTAGGAGATTAGTTCTCCATGGAAGAAAGAGACACAACCTTGATAGATCGGAGAGACGTCATATCGGTTGGAGTTCTTTATTCTTCGTTATTCTCTCTTGATTTTATGTTTTTGGCTCTTTGTTCTCTGTTTTCTCTATTTTCTCTCTGTTTTTGTCATTTTCTTAGGGTTTGGATGAAGTTGGGTTTATATAGAAAAGTCCCAGAGTTATAGTGCGCATAAAAGACGTCAAAATCAGGGTTTTGGTATCTCTAGAGGCGCCACGGCGCCAGTGATCTTTCACTGGTGCTGTCACATCATGTTCTTCCGATGCTACCGCCCGCATCCGATGCGTCTGTTAAGTCCCGAAACATATGTAATTACTCCAATCTTCATGTTCCATTGCTTCCTAATAAAAAGCACAAAATAAACTCTAATTAAGATTAAATACATGATAATTAAGCCGAGTTAGCGATGTTCAAAGTACACTTTCATGCACTTATCACAACCCCTAACCAGCTTATTTCTAGTCCTTAGTAATTCAAGCGCAAAAATAAAATAAGAACTAAACTAAATTAAAAATAAATAAAACTATCTAAGCCACTTTCGTAGGGATCACGATTGCATTTAGCGTATGCAACAAGCCTATAAACCCCTAGGTGTCCCTAGTGGACGAGTTATAGTCTCGTGAGGGCTTACAATGACGACACCCACAAACGACATTTAAAAACACATACAATCATGCAAAAATAAAATGAAATAGTCCCAATAGTTACACATATGCTTGTCCTCAAAGAATGTCTGGTAATGAAATCAGAGAACTTTCAAAGTACCCAATGCAACTTAAATCCAAGTCCTTGAATAAATCATCTAAGCCAGACTCAGTGTGTGTGTGTAAAGGTTCATTCACAGCTTGATTCCTAGGTAAGCCAACTCAATGATTTCGTTTAAAAATTGGATCCGATGGGTCAAACCAACCTAGATATCTCAATTATGCTTTGTAATTGCTTTTTTGTGCTCAGTATAGTATGATTTTTTCTGTCTCTTTTTTTCTTTTTCTTTTCTTTCTTATTTTTTTTTTTTCAACACACCTACCCTTTAAGGTAGCATTTCTTCTCATGGTGGTCCTAACACTCGCCCATGGGTAGCTTCACACTTATCGGTTATAGGTGGTTTAATTTCTTTCTTTTAAGACTTTTTCTTTTTTTATTTTTATTTTTAACCATACCATACATCATAACACTATAAAATCAGGATAGACATCTAAGGAAACGGTCATTCATCGACATGCAATTTCTTCAACTAACCACTTTGCCAACTACATAGATTTTCACTACTAAAAACCTATAGTTAAGTGCTTACAAGTCTAACCAAGATCAATTACTCAATGCATGAGATGATAATACATTAAAGAACTTATCTTTTCTAAGATTTCACCCTAAAGCAAACAATATTCATCATTAGACATATGTTTTACTATCAATGACTAAAAACAAATAAAATAATTTTTTTATTTAACATGTATTATCACAGGTATTATCATGCGCATGCATACACCCCCACACTTAAAACTTGCATTGTCCTCAATGTAAGATAAATCTAAAGAAAAATGATTAAGGAACAACACTACCAGGTGCGGAGTTGATCAGGTTCCTACTGGTAAGACTTGGGTGTGTGACTGTGTAAGTTACACTGTACATCTGCATAAATACTTATGCAAATAATAAACATGCAATTAGCACACAATAAAATAAAACTACAGTAAATAAAATAAATAAATAATATAAATATATATGCAAGGGTTACCTCCTCGCTAGCGCTAAGTTTATCATCTTCAGCCAGACGTAACCACTCAGTTTGTCATGGAGGCTTCCATGTTGTGGACCAAGTAGGCCCATGTTCCTTCCTCTTTGGTAGACATTGGTGATTAAGCTATGAGAGTGAATTTTTATCCAGCTGCAGCATTTTATCCATTGACCCCCAAGGTCTGGTGGTTGAGATTTTATCAATTGGTTCAACCTTCTTTTGAGCTTCCCATGTATCATATTCAAATGAGCACTAACTCTCATTTTCCTCCTTTTACGGTTCCTTGGGATCAGGTCCAGCTCGAGATGGTTAGAATCATGTTGTGCAGAGGCTGTTTCTGGTAAGATTGTGTCTAGCAGGTATGTGCAGTGGCACTCATCATCATCATGTGATTGTTTCTCAACATGAAAAATGTTCACCTATAGTGTCATATTCCCAAATGTTAACTTCATGAGACCATTCCTGCAATTGATAAGTGTAAGTCTCTAAGACATGCCCGAGATCTACTAACATGATATGTATGTGTGAATAAATCAAAAATAAGTTACAGAATACTTACATTGATCAGATGAGAAATCTCCAAGATTGCTCCAATGGAAGTTGCTTCAAGCTTTGCTTTGTTGATTTTGACTCTAGGGTGGGTTTCCCTATCCCTATCACCTCATTTGATTCATTTGAGTGCTAGCTCGCTTGTTTTTGCAACAAAACTAAAGAAGAAGGAGGGAGAAGGTCATGACAATTGCAGTGAAGAGAGGAAAGTTTTTGGTTGTTGTGAATAGTAACCACACACAAATTTCCAAAATTCATTTTGTTTAAATAGCCAAATAGTGTCTTGGTTTTGGTTAGAGTAAAATACAAGTAAACCAAGCCTTTCACTCAACCAACAACTTGCCAATACCAACTTCCATCATTAGTCTAACTTGATGACGTAAGTGAAGTGGGTCCCACCACTTATTAAATTCCAAATTTAAGTCGGCTAATTCAACACGAAACTTCACTTGGGCTCGAGTTCGTTTAATTCCGAATTAAACGAATTTTTCATTACGACTTAATTAAATCCAATTTAATTAAATAATAATGCCTTTCAAAATTATTACGAAGGTCGCTAACGAATTAATTCTAAATTAATTCGTTTGCCCGAATTAAAATCCAATTTTAATTCCGCTTTGAAATCTAATTTCAATTAATATATCTAATATATTATTTAATCGATTAATTCCAAATTAATCGTTCTCTCTCTTCTATCCGAATTTTATCCTAGATAAATTCTTGTCGAATTTATCCCAGATTAATTCTCTTGCCGTAATTAATCCCAGATTAATTTTCTCTCTCATAATTAATCCCAGATTAATATTGTTTGAGTCAAATATCAGAGGTGAATCTTCGGGAGGCGACCCATGAGATCCCTGAATATGTTGGCAGTAAATACGGTCATCAGACTATCCGAATACGTGCGTACCTAGTACCATGTTTTTACCAATTTATAATACATGCTTGGCTTCTAGCAAAACACCGTGCCTACCCAATTCTCCATAAATATTCTTATACAGAATACAAGATCTTTGCAGGCGTAGTATACGTAGTATTGCGTATTATGATCCAGTATCAGATATCACATGCTAGGCCTATGACTGGAATTGTGTCTGCCCCGTACGAAGCATATATCAGATCTATGGTAACTAATCTCTATAATCGGATAATCATGACCTAGTCATATTATCCCGATGACTGCAGTACTTAAGAGTACCAGTTACATATCCCTGCGTGATCATCATCTCCATATGACTGAAGTGATACTTCCATCTTGACATCACACCCAATACACTACGATTCTCAGTATACCCGCATACGCAGAACATGTTAAAGCCTCGGACGACCAAAACAAAAGTATACTGATTGTCGCAAGTATTATCGATGCAAGTCTCAGGTTAAGACCATATACACCTACCCTGATTCAGATTCCCATAGACACATAGTCATACTACCAATGGGATTCCGAGGGGTCTATCCAAAGCGAAGCTGTTTTCGTACTATCGGTAAATAGAACCTCCTATTACATTTGCATGAGTATCCAATACCCAAATATATGAGAACTATGTCATTACGCTTCCATAACACGCACAAGTGTAATACTAGCCTATTCCGTATTATCGATGTCCAGTCTCGATAATACTACAACTGGGGATATTTAATGATTAAACCTTACGTGGATTAATGTTGTCTCATATCTTATTAATCTGGTACTAATCATATGGACTTTTATCATTTATATATCCCAGTAATCCAATTACAAATGATAAAAGAGAAATTTCTTTTGTCACATAGTTAATTTTGTACAAGAAAACCATGTGCTTTACAAAATAGTGATGCTATAGGTCATAATTTTCCAACAATCTCCCACTTGGCCTATAGCCAATCACTCAAGTGTCCTACACCTGAACTATGTACGGGTCGCTCAAACTTCTACTGAGAAACAGCTTTCGTCAGCGGATTTGTAATATTATCATTTGATGAGTTTTATTTGATCATCACATTGCCATGATGCATGATCTGACGAATCAGATGAAATAGTTGAAGTATACACTTAGATCGTTGATGAGACCGCGGTTCCTTAGCCTGTGCTGTAGCCCAGCTCAGCTGCTAACAGAACTACACCTAATCCAACTAGGATTATATAGATCCAAAATGCTTCTTTTGCTGCCTCAGCTGCAGCAATGTTCCATTTTTGCTATTTATTCGGCAACAATATCTTGCTTGGAAGATTTCCAGCTCACTGTTCCGTTGTTCAAAACAAAATATGTACCCTTATTGTGACTTACAATCTTCTTTATCGGTTTGGAAACTTACAGCGGTGAACCTAATCACCTCAAGTTCTCTTTTCCCCATATTCCTAGAAAGCATCCTTAGTTCGTCCAAGATACTCAAGGATGTTCTTTACTCAATCCAGTGACCATCACCTGGATGGGCCTGATTGTGACTGCATATGCTCAAAGCATATGAGACATCAGGTTGTATACATATCAAAATGTACGAACTCTGGGAGGGTGTCAACAACTTTATAGATCTATCCCAATAGATCTTTATTCCCAGAATAAAGCCTGCTTCTCCCAGGTATTCCATGGAGAATTTTATGAAAGCCATGCTTTTACTGATTGTACTATGGGAATGTCATTGCTAAGAAGCAGTACATCATCAATGTATAGAACAGTGATTGTCAGTGCGCTCCCACTAACCCTATTATATACACAAGAATCATCTAGGTTTTGAATTAAATCATATACTATTATGATTACATCAAAACGATGGTTCCAAGAATTCAATGCTTACTTCAATCCATAAATGGATTGATTTAACTTGCAAACCTTGTTTGCATGTTTCGGCACGACAAAACCGTCAGAATGTTGTATATAAACATCCTCCAAAAGGTTTCCGTTAAGGAAAGCAGTTTTGACGTCCATCTGTCATTTTTCGCAAACGAAATATGCAACAATAACAAGCATTATCCGAATGGATTTAATCATGGCAACATGTGAAAAATTTTCATCATGATCGACACTATGTCGTTGACGATACTCTTTCTGTACAAGCTTAGCTGCATACATTTGTATGTTTCCATCCATGTATGTCTTCCTTGAAGACCATTTACAACCAATAGGCACAATGCCTTCTAGTATATCAACCAGTGTCCAAACTTGGTTGGTATACATGGAATCCATTTCGGACTTCATGGCACTTTGCCATAAAATAGAGTCGATACCTTGTATCACTTCCTCATATGTAGTCCGTTTATTATCCTCAATAAGATTAACATCTTCATGAGGAAAGATCAGAAACCCATACCTCCCAGGTTGTTTTCTGACTCTCTCCGACCTACGCGGTTCTTTTGCATTCGAAGATTGTGGTACAGTTTCATCCCTGATGAACTGTTCGTGTTCCGAGAGGGAATGGGTGCCATGAACAGTATCACTTCGATTTTCATCGAGTTTTCATTTCCTCCCACTTACCACTGCATTTAGGTATTCCTCTTAGGAAAACTGCATGGAGAGCAACAAATTTCTTTGTTCTCTTATGAGTTGTGGAATTAGTTTCCTTAGGATTACCAATTACATAATGGGCACTTATCCGATTTAGGATGTAGTTTGGTATCATCCAAACATATGCCCAGCATTCCCAAATCTCCAGGAATGAGAAACCTGGTTTCTTTCATGTTCATATCTAATATGAAGTCTGTCTAACAGATTTTTCATGGAACCTTATTCAAAATAAGTATTGCACTGTTTAATGCGTATCCCGTGAAGGAAATTGGTAGCTCAGAGCGACTCATCATTAACCTTACCATGTCCAACAAAGTTCGGTTTCTCTATTCGGACACACCGTCAAATTGAGGTGTCCCGGGAGGAGTCCACTGTGAAAGAATACTAAACTCTTTCAAGTAATCGAGAAACTTATTACTCAAGTATTTTCCACTACAGTCCAACCGTAATATTTTTTTAATACTTTTACTGGTCTGTTTTCTTACTTCGTGTCAAAACTCTTTGAATTACTCAAAAGTTTCTGACTTGTGTTTCATAAGATACACATAACCGTAACGCGATGCCACATCCGTAAAGGTTACGAATTATTCATATCCACCTCTAGCCTAGCTAGACATGGGCCCACTTACGTCACCATGAACGAGGGCTAACAGCTCGGTGCCACGTACACCTTTACCATTAAAAGGCGTTTTAAGTACTTTGCCTAATAAACTAGATTCGCAGACGTCATTTGAATTAGGATCAAATATGTCCAAGTATCCACTCTTCGAAAGTGTGGATATACGAGTCTTGTTAATGTGTCCCAGACAATGATGCTATAAATAACTCTTATCTGATTAATTCAGTTTGAGCCATTTGTTTGTCATGTTATATGTTTGAGATTTATTTATATTCAAAATATAAATACTGTTATTAACATCTAATGTGTATATCTTAATATCATCTTTATAAACAAAACACCTTGTGTTCTGGAACATAAAGGTATACCCGCAACGGGTTAAACTAGATATAGAGATAATGTTCCTAGTCAAACTAGATACATTATAGCAGTCTCCTAATTTAAGTACATGCCCAAAGGGCATTTCCAAAACTTAGGTTTCTACGGCCAAAACAATGACTCTCGTCCCGTTTCTGACTCGCAGGTCAATCTCATCTGAAGTCAGTCTCCTGCTAATCAGCAGATCCCACACATCAGTACATATGTATGTACCACATCCAGTATCAAAAATCCAATTCTTTAAAATTAGCAGTGGACATGTTTATAACAAACATATCTGAAGCCGAAGCCTTGCCCCGCCTTCACTTCCTTCATGTTTGCCTTGTCCATACGATAGTCAAGCTTCCAGTGACCCCGTTTGCTACAGTTTTCGGTAGATATCTTGGGATATGTCCTTTGTCTTCCTAGAAGACAGTGACGATTTTGCCTTTGCCCTTTTATTCACACCCCCAGAAGCATTCTGCCAAGCCTTGACCTTCTGGGATGTAGAAGTAAGATGCGCATTGCGCTTCTTGCCCTTTTGTAAGCTCTGGCTCTGTCTCCTTGAGCATAGCCATTAACTCTCCAAGAGTTTTCTTTTGCAATTAGTACTTCTAAGATCTAAGATTAGATCTGTGAAGATCCTTTAATTTCAACATCATGGTATAAAGATCTAATCCTTAGTTCTGACGAAGAAATTAAGGAGTCTTTGCGGCAAGCATAACTGATTGAGCACTAAAGTTATCATCACGATGAGTCTTCCAAAGCTCATGCTCTACTATTTGCTCAACTCCGGGCTTAGGCCCGAGAGGTCGCTCTATCAAATAGAGTAACTTCTCAACTCCCAGGACTATCCTGAGATTCATTTCCCAATATAAAAATTAAAGCCGTAAAAGATATTTTTCACCTAGGATTATGTCATTTGACGCTAATCTTTCTAGTTATAATGATTGCTATAGTCCAACTATCCAATCTACAATTTCGGGTACAATCAGATGTAATGATTACTATAGTCTAACTATATAACCAACTATAAATGATCGGTTAAATTCAAATGTATTGATTACTATAATCCAATTATATAACCAACTATAAATGAAGTAGTCTGAATACATTCCAACTGTTCAATTAAAACAACAATTGAATATTAGTCCAACTAATATATTTATAAATAATTAATCACGAAAAATGAAATCAGCGCGTATTAGCAAGTATCTAAACGAAATTGCAAATTTAATACTTACCTCATACTATTTTTCGGCGAGCCTCTAACCCTCTGTGGAGTACTCGGGAAACCTAGTTTCCTAGTGGGCTAGGATCTCGTTAAATAACACACAACCTTGACTTTGGCCAACAAGTTGTATGAAACTTAACTAGGTAGATCTCTAAGATCAATTGGATCCCATCTAATTCCTAGATCCAGTAGGTGGACCTCCAAGTCTGAAACATATATCTAATATATGCCAATATATCCAATATATTCCCTAACCTTTATCCTCTGAATCAACTAAGCCTTGACTTTGGCTCAACAAGCTTAATGAAACCAGTTAAGCGTGACCCATTGACAGTGGGAAAGCTTCGTAATCGAGGTCGATGAACAAGAAGTGACCTTGACTTTGGCCAACAAATCACAACTTGCCGAAGACGTACGATATGGAAAAAAGCTTTCGTGATTCAAACACATCCGCGATGGACAAAGGTCTTGACTTTGGCCAATAAACCAATGCCAATCTTGGATCTTGAGAGAGAATCACTCAATGGAAGGAAAAACGCTTAATATAAAATGAGGGTTTTTGTCGCGATTTGGCAACCAATTTATTATATTTGATTAGGTCTCATCATACACCCTTAAGCATGCATTCTAAAAGCATAATAAGGCGCGAAATAAATTAATAATGATATGCGGATGGATATATAACAAATTTGTTGCTAAAGAAACCTCATTTACATTGAGGGGAATTGGTGAGAAGAGAAATACAATAAGATAAGGAGATAATAGGCTGGACACGCAGGTCCAATTTAATAAATTCTAAATTTATTACAATAATTTCCAAAATTGCCCTCACCCTTCTAATATCTATCCGATATACATTATTCATTCATGCATCCAAGTATTCACACAAAGCATGTTATTCAATTAATCTAATCCAATTAATTAATCTTTGAATTAATGACCATCCAATGTTCAAACAATGATTTGATTTGCGTGAGTCCAACTCGTTTAAGAATAAATACTCCAAGTAAGCATTCTTGAATTATATCGAACTACAATCTTAAATCCAATTCAAATTATATTCAATACTAATTCATGTTTAATTCCAAATTAAACTGTTACACTTTCAATAGTGCCTTTTAGACTTGATTCCAAATCCAATCCAAATGGCCTCAAAGGCCCATTAAGCATCCAATGATTATTCAACTAAGTCCAATTGGTTTTTAATTAATTCTTTAGGCTTGGGCTTTTGGCCAAAATAGATCTAACCCATAATGCCTAGGCCCATTAGGAATCACCCTATGCCATAGAATCAATTTTGGCCCATTAGGCCCAATTAAATTTTAAAAGGCCCAATTGTCATATTTTGGACTTTACGGAAATGGTTTAGGCCCAAATTTGATCCAAGACCAAAATTTGGCCCAACCAAGCCCATTAGCCCAAATATAACAAATAAGATTAATATATCATTCTAAATTACATATTAATCCATTTCAAGTGTAATTAACACAATTAATTAATTAATCTAGTATTTTCAAAATACTAATTAATCTAATTAATCATGCTTAACATTTAATTCATGTCCAACACAAATTAATCAAAATCAATCTTTCCAACATGCTTCATATCTCATGGCAATGGCAACAAAATAACATCCAATTTGATTTTAATCTAATTAAATCAACATTCAACATTCATTTCATGCCATTAACATATCCAATTGTTAAAATTCAAAAATCACCATGAGCTACACCTAAGGTACCATTCAGCCAAGCTAATGAAATTGGGGAAACTTGATCCAATCAATTTTTGAACAATCCAATGATGCACAACTCCAAGTTATCATCATCTAAGCTCAACCAAACATCCAATTTTACATTTTCATGCTCCAAGCAAAAATGTCCAAATTTAAAGTTAAGAACCCTAGTTTCAAATCATGCTTAGTAATCGCTCTGATACCATATTAAGTCTCTAAAACGTGCCCGGGATCTACTAACATGATATGTATGTGTGAATAAATCAAAAATAAGTTGCGGAATACTTACATTGATCGGATGAGAAATCTCCAAGATTGCTCCAATGAATGTTGCTTCAAGCTTTGCTTTATTGATTTTGACTCTAGGGTGGGTTTCCCTATCACCTCATTTGATTCCTTTGAGTGCTAGCTCACTTGGTTTTGCAACAAAACTCAAGAAGAAGAAGGGAGAAGGTCACGACAATTGCAGTGAAGAGAGGAAAGTTTTTGGTTGTTGTGAATAGTAACCACACACAAATTTCCAAAATTCATTTTGTTTAAATAGCCAAATAGTGTGTTGGTTTTGGTTAGAGTAAAATACAAGTAAACCAAGCCTTTCACTCAACCAACAACTTGCCAATACCAACTTCCATCATTAGTCCAACTTGATGATGTAACTGAAGTGGGTCCCACCACTTATTAAATTCCAAATTTAAGTCGGCTAATCCAACATGCAACTTCGCTTGGGCTCAGGTTCATTTAATTCTGAATTAAACGAATTTTCCGTTGCGACGTAATTAAATCCAATTTAATTAAATAATAATGCCTCGGAAAATTATTACGAAAGTCGCTAACGAATTAATTCTAAATTAATTCGTTTGTCCGAATTAAAATCCAATTTTAATTCTGCTTTGAAATCTAATTTCAATTAATATATCCAATATATTATTTAATCGATTAATTCCAAATTAATCACTCTCTCTTCTATCTGAATTTTATCCTAGATAAATTCTTGTCGAATTAATCCCAGATTAATTCTCTTACCGTAATAAATCCCAGATTAATTTTCTCTCTTATAATTAATCCCAGATTAATATTGTTTGAGTCAAATATCATAGGTGAATCTTCAGGAAGCGACCCATGAGTTCCCTGGATATGTTGGCAGTAAATACGGTCATCGGACTATCCGAATACGTGCGTACCTAGTACCACATTTTTACCAATTTACAAGACATGGTTGGCTTCTAGTAAAGCACCGTGCCTACCCAATTCTCTAGAAATATTTTTTGCGGAATACAAGATCTTTGCAGGCGTAGTGTACGTAGTATTGCGTATTACGATCAAGTATCATATATCACATGCTAGGCCTAGGGCTGGAATTGTGTCTGCCCCGTATGAAGCATATATCGGATCTCTGGTAACTAGTTGTAGGCACTGCATTTTTGCATATAAGTCCCGATGATGAGTCTCACATGGAGGCACTACCCTTTAAGTTGCGGAAGCCGCTGGAAACGGACATCGGAAGGAAAATGAAAACTTGTTGGATTTAATTCATTTGCTTAGCCTCGGGTTTGCTCGTTAGATCTTTGTTTGAAAAATTAATCCTTGGCCCAAACCCCCGCAAGCCACACACCAAGCCCACACATCACCAAGCCACACACCAAGCCCACCAAAGAACCCAAACACACGCCCAAAAGGACCATTCCCACTCCCAAAGCCTTCCAAAATAACAAATCCACACATTAAACACATGTTGAAATCAAATAAGTCACCTTCCCGAATTAAAAGAATCAAATTAAATCTCATCAATCACTTTCCTAATTAAATTAAATCACATTCCTAAACTAAATAAAATAAAATAAAATAAAATCAAATTACCTTCCTAAATTGAAGAGATCATTTCCTTATGACACACAAATTAAATATTCCCCCATAATTACACAATCTCGATTTTCCTACCCGTATAAGGTAAATCTTAACCCTCACCTATAAAAAGAAGCCTAAACCCAACCTTAGAGGGCTAGAGCTCACATTCACGAAAAAGCCATAAAATAAAAATAAACCCCTCTCACTCTCTCTCCACTCTCGGCACACTCACTCTCAGCCCCTTCACCAACCCCACTCAAAAAACCCTAAACTAAAGATACCTCACGCACTCTAAGACACCCCTCTCCCACTCTCTCTAAATATCGCCCACTGGATCAACCACCAACGACAACAAATAAAGCCAACAAACCCTATCCTCAACAACCATCTTCACCCAACCTTGCCCTAGCAGCCCTCAACACCCCATCACAAACAAACTGCACATTAATTAGCCACACTCCACACAGCCTCTCACTGCCCACGCCTATTCCTCTCATCTCATGTGAAAACATAAAGTAAGCCACTCAGCCCCTCCACTGACGCAACAAACAGCCCCCCTAAACTACCCTTCATCGCTTCACACAGACCACACACTACCACGACACAAATAAAATGTAGGCCATATGAAGAAACAAACCAGCCACGTTCAACAGTCTCGGCAACTCACCAAAACAACAAACCTCACACCGACTTCAACACACACAACAAGCCCACCTTTCCCCCCCTAAAAAATTGACCCTAAAATAGTCCAAAACAGTCCCCGAATCGTTGGACAATTATGACCCATAGCGTCACTGTTTGTAAAAGACATTGTGTTTTTGTACAAAATCAACTATGTTGTAATGAAATTGCCTTTTACCGTTTTGTAATTTATTTACTTTGATATATAAATGGTAAAAGTCCTTATGATTAATTCCGGATTGAGATGATATGAGACAGTATCAATCCATAAAGGTTTAATCATTAAATATCCATAGTCGTAGTATTATCGAGATTGGACATCGATAATGCGGAATAGACTAGTATTGCACTTGTGCGCGTTGTGAGGGCATAACGACATAGTTCTCAAATATTTAAGTATATGATACTTATGCAAGTGCGATAGGAGGTTGTGTTTTACCGATGGTATGGAAAAAAGCTTCGCTCTGGATAGACCCCGCGGAATCCCATTGGTAGTATGTATATGTGTCTATGGGAGTCCGTTTCAGGGTAGGTGTATTTGGTCTAAACCTCAGACTTGCATCGCTAGTACTTGCGACAATTGGTAAACTTTGGTTTTGGTCGTCTAGGGCTTTAACAGGTTCTGTGTACGCCTCTTCTGGGTTTATTGAGAATCGTAGTGTATTGGATGTGATGTCAAGACGGAAGTATCACTTCAGACATATGGAGATGATGATCACGCAGGGATTCAGAACTGGTACTCTATTATGTTTCAACCATCAGGATAATATGACAAGGTCATGATTATCCGATTCAAAGAGACTAGTTGCTTGATATTCGATTTTTGTTTCGTACGGGGCAGACACTATTCCAGCCCTAGGCCTTGTACGTGACATCCGATACTGGATCGCAATACACAATACTACGGTCTACTACTCCTGATAAAGATCGTATATTCCATTAAGAATATTTCTGGAGAATTGGGTAGGCATGGCGCTTTGCTAGAAGCCAACCTTGTCTCGTAAATCGGTAAAAATGTAGTACGAGGTACGTACGTGTTCGGATAGTCTGATGACCGTATTTACTGCCAACATATCCAGGGATCTCTTGGGTCGCTTCTCGAAGATTCACCAATGACGTATGATTCGAGCATAATTAATCTGAGATTAATTGCGGAGAAACTTTATCTTGGATAAAGTACTATTTGAAGAGAGAGAAAGATTAATTTGGAATTAATCGACAAAATAATATATTCGATATATTAAACGAAATTGGATTTCGACGCGGAATTAAAATTAGATTTTAATTCGGGAAAACGAGTTAATTTAGAATTAATTCGTAAGCAACGTGAATAGTAATTTCGCTAGGCATAATTATTTAATTACGTCACGACGGAAGTTCGTTAATTCAGAATTAGCGAAACCGAGCCCGGAAGTGTTTGCGGGCCCACTCGCATTTTGAATTCGAGTGGGGCCCACAAGTCACATCGTGAGTCACATCACTTGTCATTCATTGTGATAGATGTCAAAGTCTTTTTGTGAGTGACATGTTGTCACTATTTATGATGGAGTTTGGTGTTGGCAATTAATGCAAAATTGGAGCCAAAATGGCTTTGACTTTTTGTAAACCATTTACCAAAATTTGGTAATTGTTTTTCCAATTCTCATATACGGTTTTTGAAGCCAAAAATAGAATTAAAAAAAAAACAGAACTTCTCTCTCCCAAATTGCCGAAACAGTGAGCTTTTCCCTCTCAATTTTTTCTTTCATCTTCACCGAATTTGGAAGGGAAAAACTTGAAGGATTTTGTTGAAAAATCTTTCATAGAGCTAGAACTCTTCAAGGATCATCAAGAGGTGATAGGGAAACCTATTCAAGGGCTTGGAAAAATCAAAACAAAGCTTGGAGCATTGTTCTTTCTCTTGACCGAATTCTTGGAGCATCTTGGAGCAAATTTTTGTTCATCAACGCATCCTTAAACCGATCGATGTAAGTGTATTTCCGCCATACTTTTTCGTTATTCATTCACATTTCTTTGTTCATTATGATCTTGGGACTAATCATAGAAACCAACAATGGTATCATTGAGCCTAAAATGAGCATGAAATGTATTAGGGTAAAATTTGGGGAAAATCCATGTGAGCATGATTTGATTAAATTGAATGGTTGAGTATGCTTGTATGTTGATGAAATGAGGTATGATTGGATCAATTTCTACAAATTGTGATTGGATCAAAATTTACCCCACCTTATGGCTTGGCCGAATGCTTTAGATACCCTAGGCTCTTGGAAAATTTTGTTTTGATGATCATTGGATGTGTTGAAACGAATGGAAAAGTCGATTTGTAATTCGATTGGATTGAAAAATGAAATCGGACTTAAAAGCTTACCTTGGCCGAGAGCTATATGGCATGTATGGACTTGATTTTTGATTCAAAAATTGTTGGACAATAATTGAACAATTAGATACATAATTAATTGGTAAATTGTATTTTGGAAATATTTATTTAGTTGATTAATTGATGTATTACACTTTAATTAACTAAGTTATAAAATTTGGAATTTTTAAAATTTGGTTAATGGGCTTTAAAGTTTAATTGGGCCTTATGGGCTTGATATTATTTTTATGGCAAATGAGGGTGATTCCTTACTTGGGCTTGGTAATTGGGTTTGACCCATATTGACCAAAGCCCATGCCTTATGAAGTCAATTGAAAGCCCATCGGACTTTAATTAAACGAACATTGGATGTTAGTTGGGCTTTGAGTCCCGATAAGATTAGATTTGGAATCTATGTCGTTAAAGCGTATTAAAAAGTGTAAATATTTAATTTGGAATTAAATAATAGAATTATTATTGAATACGACTTAAATTAGATTTAACGAGTAGTTCGATATAATTCAAGAATTCGTACTTTGAGTAATTATTCTCAAACGAGTTGGACTCGCGCAAAATCAAATCGTTGTTTGAACATTGGATGGTCACATAATTAAAGACTAATTAATTGGATTAGATTGGTTGTAATGCATGCTATGAATGAATATATGGATGTGTTGAATGAATAGCGTATATCAGATGGATATTAGAAGGGAAAGGGTAATTTTGGAAATTATTGTAAATTTGGAATTTATAAATTGGACCTGCGTGTCCAGCCTTCTCTCTCATTATTCTTTGTATTCTCTTCTCACCTAATTCCCCTCAATGTTAATGAGGTTTCTATTTTTGTATTATGTAATTGGGTAGAAGTAGAATAGTGCTAGCCGGGGAGAGGAAAGATAGTGATTTGTTCTAGGAACAATCTGTTTAAATATCCATCTGCATATCGTTATTAATTTAATTTCGCGCCTTATGATGTTTTAGAAGCATGCTTAAGGGTGTATGATGAGACCTTAACAAAGATAATAAATTGGTTGCCAATTTACGCGAAAACCCTCAAAACATATTAAGCGTTATTTCCTTCCGTTGAGTGATTCTTACTCAAGATCCAAAGTTGGCAATGGTTTGTTGGCCAAAGTCAAGACATTTGTCAATTGCAGATGTGTTTGAATCATGAGAGTTTTGTTCCATATCGGTGTCTTGTCAAGTCGTGATTTGTTGGCCAAAGTCAAGATCATTTCTTGTCCATCGACATTGATTACGAAGCTTTCCATGTCAATGGGTCCCGCTTAACTGGAATCATTAAGCTTGTTGTGCCAAAGCCAAGGCTTAGTTGATTCAGAGGAAAAAGGTTAGGAAAATATATTGGATATATTGGCATATATAATGTATATATGTTTCGGACTTGGATGTCCACCTACCGGATCTAGGAATTGGATTAGATCCAATTGATCTTCGAGATCTACCTAGTTAAATATCATAGAGCTTGTTGGCCAAAGTCAAGGTTGTGCGTTATTTAACGGGATCCTAGTCCACTAGGAAACTGGGTTTCCTGAGTACTCGACAGAGGGTTAGAGGCTCACCGAAAAATAGTGGGAGGCTAGTATTGAATTTGCAATTTCATTCAGATACTTAGCCTTACGCGCTTTCACATTATTTCGTCAAAATTATTTTATTAGTTGGACTAATATAATGTTATTTTCTTGTAACAGTTAGACTGTACCCATATATCATTGATTAGATAGTTAGACTATCGTAATCAAGATGACTGGAAAGGGAAATGTCCGAGACATTATCATGGGCGAAAATATCTTCAAGGGCACGAACTTTGCCGATTGGGAAATGAATCTGAGGATTGTCCTTGGAGCCGAGAGGCTGCTATATACTATACAGAGACCTCTTGGTCCTAAGCCCAAACCTGATGAGCTACTTGAGCTGGAGCTTTAGAAGACTCACATCGATGATTGTGAAACTGCTCAGTCAATTATGCTTGCTGCTATGACTCAGCATTTCCGTCGACAGAACAGGGACTTGGATCCCTATAACATGTTGGCGAGGTTGCACGATCTTCACCGATCTAACCGAAGGTCGCAGAGATATTAGTTAGTAAAGAAGCTCTTCCGTTCACGTATGTCAGATGGCATGTCTGTTGAGTCCTATGTGACACAGATGATTGCTGACATAGATGAGCTAGCTAAGATGGGGATAATCTTAGAGGCTCAGATTACCATAGATATGATCTTGCAATCTCTCCCTGACACTTGTAAACAGTTCATCATGAGCTATAATCTGATGAACACTGATGATACTCTTGGAGAGTTGTTGTCAATTCTCAAGGAAGCTGAAAAGGAGATGCTTAAGGGCAACAAGCGCGAGGCGCACTTTGCTTCGACATCTCAGACATCGAGGGCTGGGCCCAAGACGACTGGAGGTGTGAAGAAGAAGAAGCATAAAAGAAAGGGCAAAGCCAAATCGTCAAAGGCTTCTGGGAAGCCTAAGGACAAATCTCAGGATGTTTGCCTCCAGTTCGGCAAGCGGGGTCACTGGAAGCGTGACTGCCGCGAGTACAAGGCGCTCCAGAAGGAGATTAAAGCGGGCAAGGCACCGGCTTCAGGTATGTTTGTTATTGAAATAAACATGACTATTTCTATTTTTAAAAATTGGATTTTTGATTCTGGTTGTGGTACTCACATATGTACTGATGTGCAGGATCTGCGGATTAGCAGGAGACTGGCCTCATGGGAGATTGATCTACGCATCGGAAATGGGGCACCAGTCGCCGTTTTGGCCGTTGGCACTTTTGTTTTAGAACTGCCCTCGGGGCATGTACTTGAACTTAATGACTGTTATTATGTACCTAGTTTGACTAGGAATATTATTTCTGTATCTATGTTAACCCAATGTGGGTATACTTTTGTATTCAGGAACACCGGGTGTTTTGTGTATAAAAATGATGTAGAAATTTGCACTGCTGATGCAAATAATGGTCTTTATATTTTGAATATAAATCAATCTCAAACATATAATATAACAAACAAACGGCTTAAAATGAGTAACAAAGATGAAACTTATATGTGGCACTGTCGTCTGGGACACAAAAACAAGACTCGCATATCCATACTTTCGAAGAGTGGGTACTTGGACGGATTTGATCCAAATTCAAATGACATCTGCGAATCTTGCTTATTAGGCAAAATGCCTAAATCACCTTTTAGCGGTAAAGGTGAACGCGCCACCGAACTGTTAGCCCTCGTTCATAGTGACGTATGTGGGCCCATGTCTAGCCAGGCTAGAGGTGGATACGAATACTTCGTAACCTTTACGGATGATGCATCACGTTATGGTTATGTGTATCTTATGACACACAAGTCGGAAACCTTTGAGAAATTCAAAGAGTTTCGACACGAAGTTGAAAAATAGACCGGCAAGAGTATAAAAACATTACGGTCGGACCGTGGTGGCGAATACTTGAGCAATGAGTTTCTAGATTACTTGAAAGAATATGGTATTCTTTCACAGTGGACTCCTCCTAGAACACCGCAATTAAACGGTGTGTTCGAACGGAGAAACCGAACTTTGTTGGACATGGTTAGGTCTATGATGAGTCGCACTGAGCTACCTGTTTCCTTCTGGGGATATGCATTAAACAGTGCAATTCTTATTTTGAATAAGGTTCCGTCAAAGTCTGTAAAACTGACACCACATGAGATATGGACAGGAAAGAAACCAGGTTTCTCATTCCTGAATATTTGGGGATGCTGGGCATACGTCAAACGTTTGGAAGGTACCAAACTTGAGCCCAAATTGGATAAATGCCTATTCGTAGGATATCCTAGGGAAACTAAAGGATATTACTTCTATCACCCACGAGAGAACAAATTATTTGTTGCTCTACATGCGGTCTTCCTTGAGAAGGAATTCCTAAATGCACTGGTTAGTGGGAGGAAAGTAGAACTCGATGAAAATCGGAGTGATACTGTTCCTGGCATAGAATCCTCAACGGAACAAGAATAGTCCATCCGGGATGAGACTGTACCACAATCTTCTATTACACAAGGACCGCGTAGGTCCGAGAGAGTTAGGAAACAACCTGAGAGGTATGGGTTTCTGATCTCACCTCATGTAGATATTAATCTTATTGAGGATAACGAACCGGCTACGTATGAGGAAGTGATACAAGATATCGATTCCGCTTTATGGCAAGAAGCCATGAAGTCCAAAATGGATTCCATGTACACCAACCAAGTTTGGACACTGGTTGATGCACCAGAAGGCGTAAAGCCTATTGGTTACAAATGGGTCTTCAAGAAGAAGACCGACATGGATGGCAACGTACAAACTTACAAAGCTAGGCTTGTAGCGAAGGGGTATCGTCAACGACATGGTGTCGATTACGATGAAACTTTCTCACCCGTTGCCATGATTAAATCCATTTGGATAATGCTTGCAATTGCTGCATATTTCGATTACGAGATATGGCAGATGGACGTTAAAACCGCTTTCCTTAATGGAAATCTTTCGGAGGATGTTTATATGCAACAGCCTGATGGTTTTATCGTGCCTAGACTTGCAAACAAGGTTTGTAAGTTAAATCGGTCCATTTATGGACTGGAGCAAGCATCGCGGTCATGGAACCAACGTTTTGATGAGATCATAAAAGAATATGATTTCATTCAAAACGAAGATGATCCTTGTGTATATAAGAAGGTTAGTGGGAGAGGACTGACTTTTATTGTCTTTTATGTTGACGATGTATTGCTTATAGGCAGTGACATTCCCATGCTAACGTCGGTGAAAGCTTGGCTTTCATTGAAATTCTCCATGAAAGATCTGGGAAAAACAGCCTTTATTCTGGGATTAAAGATCTACCGGGATAGATCTAAAAAGCTGCTTGGACTCTCCCAGAGCACATACATTGACAAAGTGTTGAAGAGATTCAACATGGATCAGTCCAAGAGAGGACTGTTGCCAGTGTCACATGGCGTCTATCTATCTAAGGACATGTGTCCTAAAACTCAAGATGAGAGAGACAACATGAGTCGGATACCGTTCGCCTCGGCAGTCGGATCGATCATGTATGCCATGATATGTACACGACCTGATGTCTCCTATACTTTGAGCATGTGTAGTCGCTATCAGGCCGATCCAGGTGAAGGTCACTGGATGGCGGTTAAGAATATCCTAAAATATCTTAGAAGAACTAAGGATGCTTTCTTAATCTATGGAGATAGAGAACTTGAGGTAACTGGGTATACCGATGCAAGTTTCCAAACCGACAAAGACGACTGTAAGTCACAATCCGGGTACATATTTTGTTTGAATAACGGAGCAGTGAGCTGGAAATCTTCCAAGCAAGAGACTGTTGCCGATTCAACAACAGAAGCAGAGTACATTGCTGCAGCTGAAGCAGTAAAGGAAGTAGTTTGGATCCGAAAATTCCTAATTGGATTAGGAGTAGTTCCGTTAGCAGCTGAGCCCATTCCATTGTATTGTGACAATAACAGAGCTATAGCACAGGCTAAGGAACCGCGGTCTCATCAACGATCCAAGCATGTTCTTCGACATTTCCATCTGATTCGAGAGATCATACATCGTGGCGATGTAAATGTCGAGAAGGTCGCATCAGATGACAACATGGTAGATCCGTTGACGAAAGCTATTCCTCAGTAAAAGTTTGAGCGACATGTACATAGTTCAGGTATTAGATGCTTGAGTGACTGGCTATAGGCCAAGTGGGAGATTGTTGGACAGTTATGACCCATAGCGTCACTGTTTGTAAAAGACATTGTGTTTTTGTACAAAATTAACTATGTTGTAATGAAATTGCCTTTTACCGTTTTGTAATTTATTTACTTTGATATATAAATGGTAAAAGTCCTTATGATTAATTCTGGATTGAGATGATATGAGACAGTATCAATCCATAAAGGTTTAATCATTAAATATCCCTAGTCGTAGTATTATCGAGATTGGACATCGATAATGCGGAATAGACTAGTATTGCACTTGTGCACGTTGTGAGTGTATAACGGCATAGTTCTCATATATTTAAGTATAGGATACTTATGCACGTGCGATAAGAGGTTGTGTTTTACCGATGGTACGGAAAACAGCTTCGCTCTGGATAGACCCCGCGGAATCCCATTGGTAGTATGTATATGTGTCTATGGGAGTCCGCTTCAGGGTATGTGTATTTGGTCTTAACTTGAGACTTGCATCGCTAGTACTTGCGACAATCGGTAAACTTTGGTTTTGGTCGTCCAGGGCTTTAACAGGTTCTGTGTACGCCTCTTCTGGGTTTATTGAGAATCGTAGTGTATTGGATGTGATGTCAAGACGGAAGTATCACTTCAGACATATGTAGATGATGATCACGCAGGGATTCAGAACTGGTACTCTATTGTGTTGCAACCATCGGGATAATATGACAAGGTCATGATTATCCGATTCAAAGAGACTAGTTTCTTGATATCTGATATGTTCTTCGTATGGGGTAGACACTATTCCAGCCCCAGGCCTTGCACGTGACATCCGACACTGGATCGCAATACACAATACTATGGTATACTACGCCTGATAAAGATCGTATATTCCATTAAGAATATTTCTAGAGAATTGGGTAGGCATGACGCTTTGCTAGAAGCCAATCTTGTCTCGTAAATCGGTAAAAACATAGTACGAGATACGTACGTGTTCGGATAGTCTGACGACCGTATTTACTGCCAACATATCCAGGGATCTCTTGGGTCGCTTCCCGAAGATTCACCAATGATGTATGATTCGAGCATAATTAATCTGGGATTAATTGCGGAGAAACTTTATCTTGGATAAAGTACTATTTGAAGAGAGAGAAAGATTAATTTGGAATTAATCGACAAAATAATATATTCGATATATTAAACGAAATTGGATTTCAACACGGAATTAAAATTAGATTTTAATTCGGGCAAACAAGGTAATTTAGAATTAATTAGTAAGCGACGTGAATAGTAATTTCGCTAGGCATAATTATTTAATTACGTCGCGACAGAAGTTTGTTAATTCGGAATTAGCGAAATCGAGCCCGGAAGTGTTTGCGGGCCCACTCGTATTTTGAATTCGAGTGGGGCCCACAAGTCACATCGCGAGTTACATCACTTGTCATTCATTGTGATAGATGTCAAAGTCTTTTTGTGAGTGACATGTTGTCACTATTTATGATGGAGTTTGGTGTGGGCAATTAATGCAAAATTGGTGCCAAAATGGCTTTGACTTTTTGTAAACCATTTACCAAAATTTGGTAATTGTTCTTCCAAGTCTCATATACAGTTTTTGAAGCCAAAAATAGAATTAAAAAAATAGAACTTCTTCTCTCTCCCAAATTGCCGAAACAGTGAGCTTTTTCCTCTATATTTTTCTTTCATCTTCACCGAATTTGGAAGGGAAAAACTTGAAGGATTTTGTTGCAAAATCTTTCATAGAGCTAGCACTCTTCAAGGATCATCAAGAGGTGATAGGGAAACCTATTCAAGGGCTTGGAAAAATCAAAACAAAGCTTGGAGCATTGTTCTTTCTCTTGACCGAATTCTTGGAGCATCTTGGAGCAAATTTTTGTTGATCAACACATCCTTAAACTGATCGATGTAAGTGTGTTTCGGCCATACTTTTTCGTTATTCATTATAATTTCTTTGTTCATTACGATCTTGGGACTAATCATAGAAACCAACACGAATTAACCCCTAAAACAGCCCCAAAAACTGACCCTAAAATAGTCCAAAACAGTCTCCAAACTGCACCCCAAATACCGCAAACAACAACCAAATATAACGACAAAAAAATATAGCGAAACAGAGCAAACAGCAACCCAAAACAGCGAGGCAACAAAGGAAAATAACGAACCAGTAAATCGGAAAAGTTGTGAAGCATCAACCCTTCCGACAACCGTGTAACGCACTTCCAAGAGGCGACTTAAGAGGTTAGACCTGAGGGCACCCTTTTATTTAGTCCCGCTATTTTTCTGTTATTTGTTATTATTTCTTAGCATGCGTATTGTTGATTCATGTATGTTGTGGCCATGGGATGAATGATTTTGTGCTATCTCTCATGGTATATCGGATGGAAACCCGGACGTAAATTCCGTAGCCGAATTCGAATGGACGGTAGTGCGGTCTGAACTCGGGATACAATTCCACGTACTACTTGAGAAACGCACATATTTCGTTTTATACAATCTTGTGTTTATTTTAATAGAAATAGTATGTTACTTTTATGCATGATTAGGTTGTTTAGTATGTTATTTTTATGCATGATTTAGTTGATTATTTCCAAGCATGATTTAGTTATTTCCTTCGCATTAGAAACTTAATTATATCACTTCTATGTTTATGTTTAGATTATTATTTATTTACATTGCCATGCTTATCGATTTAATGTCTTTATGAGATTGCGTGCTTGCCGTTATTCCGACTTACTTTTATGCATGCAAACTTAGATATAGGTTATATGCAAACTTAGATATAGGTTGTATGTGAACTTAGATGTAGAATATGTTGTGTAGACTCGGTTATATTATTACATAAGTCCGTTCATTACAAGTGGCATAAGTAAGGGACCATTCCGAACCCAACAGTTTGAGGTCTTCCCTTGCGAGGGGTGAGTGCGGCCTTAAATCATTTTCCCAGTTCACACTGGGTGGCGACTCCATTTTATTTCTCCGGTTTAGTTCCCCCGTGGGCTACTCCGTACTCCCGACTAGGCCGCGAGCCTGGAACAGCGTGGCCGATTTCTATGTCCTACAGTCTGGCGACTCCACTAGGATAGAGAATCGGCCCCGAAATAATGCCTTGTAAGGTTTATGATTTTTGTTTTAGTTAACCGTGTCTATCGTGAGTTGAAGGGGTTTAATCAAAGGCACTATTAGAGCTAGATAATGGTTTGGTGTCCTCCTTCATTCACTACCTTTCTATAAGGAAAAGTTGTGAAGGCACCTAGATAATCATTTACTTGAAGCTTACCATGATGGACTAATTTGGAGGACCTATTGTTTATTCCTGTCACCAAGGTGATAAAAGCCTAAGAGGCTTGGGTATTTAAGAGAGTTCGCTCCACCCTCCCTATGGGGAATCTTCAATAGGAAATCCATTTGACAGTCAGTCATGCACCATAACTCGTTGGCACGTACCTTAAAGTATAAGAAAGGTGCGCTCACTTGGTCGCTCGAACCCTTGAGTGGGGAGTCCTAGTTGTGGGCAATCCTTCGCCAGCGGGAGCCTTTGTCTATACCCCCATAAACCCATATGTGAACTGTAGTTGTAGGACCAATATAAATTATTCCTTTATGCTTGTGTTCAGGACCATCGTCATTTGGATTCAGTTGGACATTTTGTCATGAGGTATGGGTTTGTTGGGCCATTTAAACTGGGATGAGTCCGTGCTTTATGGAAATTGGGCCAAAATCTTCTAAAATGCCAATGGGCCACTTTATGTTTAGGCCTCTTATTAATTGAAGTTTCTTAGCCGTGTTATCGCAAAAGTGTAAACATGTTGGGCCTTTTCAACTAGGACAAGTTTGCACCTCGTAATAGTATGATTGAATGCTTTAAAATGATAATATGGCAACTTATATATTTCATACATCGCACGCATACATGCTAACATGCGGTTTTAAAAGACACCATAGATACCTGTTAGGTTAGGGAAGATGGAAGACTCATCAAAAGGCCATTAGCAAACATGAGCGAATCAGTTAACGAGGGATCTCGTATGGATCAGCTGGAGACTAGTCTCACTAAGGTTACCGAGCAGTTGTAAGCTTTGACCATCACTGTGGCCAGTATGGCTGTGCTCCATGCTGGGGGAGGCTATGAGAATGAGTGGCGTGAGGAACCTCCGAACAGATTGAGTGATGATATCCCTGTCTTTGATGATGACATGGCTGAGTATGAAGCATGCGCCTTTGAACTGACTACATTGATAACCTTGAAGGCTAAGAATGTCGAAGTTTACAGAGACTCGATGTTGGTAGTCCGACAGATGCAATGAGAATGGGAATTGAAGGAAGAACGGTTGAAAGGCTACTTATTCCACCTCAGGAGTCTGGCACAGGCCCTCCCCGATTGCAAATTCCAGCGCTTTCCGGGAGAAGAAAATCAAATGGCCGACGCGTTAGCTATACTAGCCGTAACTTGGGAAAATACGGAGAAATTGGTAATGAGACCTCTAGTGTTGACAACGGCAAGCAAACCTATCTACGAGATAGAAAAAGTCTTGGAAGTAGAGATCGATGATGGGAAACCGTGGTACTATGATATTCAGCGATACTTAGAACGTGGGGAACTTCCGGAAGAAGCAAGTAGAAAGGACAAGATAGTCATTCAGAAGTTAGCTTCTCAATATGTGAGTCTGAAGGGAGAACTATACAAGAGACAAGCGAATGGCATTCAGCTGAAGTGTCTAAGAAGAGAAGAGGCTCAAAAGGCGATGGAAGAAGTACATGCCAGAGTATGTGGACCGCACATGAACGGATTGAACTTGTCTCGCAAGATAGTAAGACAAGGCTTTTACTGGTCGACCATGGAAGCTAACTGCGCGAAGCTGGTAAAGCATTGTCATGATTGCCAAGCACACGGTAACTTGAATCATTTGCCTCACACAGAGTTGCACGGGCTGTCAGAGCCGTGGCATTTCTCAGTATGGGGAATTGATATGATCGGAGAAATTCGATCGCACGCATCGAATGAACATCGTTTCATAGTAGTGGCAGTAGACTACTTCTCAAAATGGGTGGAAGCCGAGTCCTTCCGTAATGTTACAGCAAAGCAGATGGCAAAGTTCATAGCCCGGAACTTCATATGCCGATATGGAATGCCGCATCACGTGGTAACAGATAATGGAGTCAAGTTTCAAGGAGAAACAAAGGCAATGCTACAAAGGTACGAGATAGGACATCACAAGTCATCACCTTATAGACCGCAGGCAAATGGGGCAGTCGAGGCAGCCAATAAGACAATAAAGAAGATACTAGCCAAAATGACGGAGAACTATAAAGATTGGG